>CM021100.1:157816131-158319782 GCA_007115665.2 Sequoiadendron giganteum | reverse complement strand
AGGGAGGGAGAGAGAGAGAGGTAGAGAGGGATAGGTTAGATAGAGAGGAGTAGAGAGGGAAGGTGGGTGGGAGGAAGGAAGAGAGAGTGGGAGATAGAGAAAATTAGAGAGGGAATGAGGGAGGGAGGGAGAAAGAGAGGTGAGATAGAGAGAAGTATAGAGGGAAGGAGAGAGAAAGAGGAGGAAGATGGGGATATTGAGAGATAAGGAGAGACAGGGGGAAGGAGTGAGGGAGAGGTAGAGATGGAGGAATATAGAGAAGTATATAGGGAATGGGAGATAAAGAGGGTGGATGGTGAGATAGAGAAATATGGGGGGCATAGAGAGAAACAAAGAGGGAAGGAGTAAGGTTGGGAGATTGAGAGAGAGATGGAAGGAGAGAGGGAGAGAGAGAGAGAGAGAGAGAGAGAGAGAGAGAGGAGGGAAGGAGGGAGAGGTAGATATGGAGAGAGAGAGGGGAGGAGGGAGGTTATGATATTGAGATAGAGAGGTTAGTAGATTGAGAGAGAGAGAGAGGAGGAAGGTTAATAGATTGAGAAAGAGAGGGAAGGAGGGAGGGAGAAGTAGAGATGGAGAGAGAGAGAGAGATAAATAAGTATACATGGAAGGAAAGATAGAGAGGGAGAGAAGGGAGGGAGAAGTAGAGAGAGAGAGAGAGATGAGGGAGGGATATGTAGAGATAGAGAGAAAGAGATAGAGAAAGGTATACTAGGAAGGAGAGATAGAGAGGGGGGAGGGAGGGAGAAAATGAGAGATAGATAGAGAGAGAGGTAGAGTTAGGGAGGGAGAGAGGTGATAGAGAGAGAGGAGGGAGGGAAGTAAGATAGAGAGAATCAGAGAGGGAGAAGGGGGAGGGAGGAATATGGAGAGATTGAGAGAGAGAGAGGAGGGAGGGAGAGAGTGTGAGTGAGGTAGAGAGGGATAGGTTAGATAGAGATAAGTAGAGAGGGAAGGTGGGTGGGAGGAAGGGAGAGAGAGAGAGAGCAGTATATAGGGAAGGAGAGATAAAGAAGGAGAAGTAGAGAGAAAGGGAGGTAGAGTGTGTGTGACAGAGATAAATAGAGAGTGAGAGAGGGAGGGAGAGAGAGAGGGACTAAGGGAGGGAGAGGTAGAGAGAGAGAGGTGAGGTAAATAGAAGTATAGAGAGAAGGAGAGAGAGACAAAGAGAAGTAGAGAGGGAAGGAGAGAGTGTGAGAGAGAGGTCTAGAGCATATGGGATAAACAATGTGTGTGTGTGTGTGTGTGTGTGTGTGTGTGTGTGTGTGTGTGTGTGTGTGTGTGTGAGAGAGAGAGAGAGAGAGAGAGAGAGAGAGAGAGAGAGAGAGAGAGAGAGATGATACAACTTGTTGAATACTAAAATTTTGCCTCTTGATTACTGAAATTTGACATGCTAATTAGTAAAATTTAGTTGTTTGAAAAATTATAAGATCTTCCAAAAACTATAATTTGAATTATAACTCCTAGAGATCGGAAACCACTCTCAAACATCTTGAAACTATATACATGAAATATACCTTAAAGTATAAGAAGGTAAATGTCCATATGTAAATGTAAACTTATACTTAAATGTTTATTTCACATATATAGTTTCATTGAAAGATAAGAAGAAAGAGAAAAAAAAGAGAAGAAAAAATTCAATATAGACCAAAATGCGAGTGTGTTATAATGCGGTGCACTCAAAATTTATCAATGCATTCATAAAATGTGAGTGCATTATAATGCACTCACGTTTTGGTAATGCATTCAAATAACACGCTTGACATTTTGGAAATGCATTTCAAACAATGCACAAGCGTCTTGGCAATGTATTAAAAAAACACACCTTTTTTAAAATTCAAAGCATAACGCACTCGTGTTTTTGGCTTGGTAATGACCAAGCTTAGGCTCAATGACTACCAACCCATAATGTGAGTGCATTTTATTATAACACACTCATGTTTTTTCTATTTCGGGACCAAAAAGTGGAGTGGCCACTTTTTGGCCCCCCATCTTTATGCACCCACCCTATATATATACATATTTATCTAATTATAATACTATTATATATAATATAGTAGTGTGTATATATATATATATATTGTTTTTCACTAATTCAAAAAGGAAATTTTTTCTAAACAAAATTTAATTTTACTAAAAAAAAAAATTGTAACCACTTTATTTTTTCTTTTTAAACACCCATCTCTCTCATTTTTGAAAGTGTTTCGAGAATGAAAATTCAACCAAGTAACAGGTAATTGTTGTTGAGTTTAATATTTTTCTCATATAATGGCTTTTAGATTATAGTTTTTATAACCTTTCCTATCATATTTACAGGTACAAAATTGTTTATATATATATATATATATATATATATATATATAATGGGCCATTATATTTAATGTCAACCACTAGAACCACCCTAACTTTTAAGCAAGTTGAAATATAAAGGGGCTTCTTCTTTCCATTTCCTCATTTATTTTTGCTACAGGTTTGACAAGAGGAAGGAGTTGAAATAATCATATATTACATCTCTCTTGGCTTAATATGATTTCATAAAATTATTACTTGGTTCTACTCCCAAACTCATTTGTTAAATCATTTTTTAGTTTGATTGAAAATGAGGACAATAATTTTTTAATTATAAATTCTAATCAATTTACTGGGTTGATCCAATTTTTTGATATATCATACAAATATTATAATAGAAAACCCCTTTAAATTTTATCTCCTAATTTTGTGTTTATCATTATATGTGATAAAAATGTAATACTATTTTATAACAGATTATTATTATGAAAGAGGATGTCAATGTTTTGTCTATAACTCACGATTTGTGATTTGGGTTAGTACAATTATTGAATATGTTGTTTTGAAATACATAATTGAAACCCATTAAATCTGATATTTCAATATCATGTTTATCATATTTTATGATCAAATCGATAAGACTTTTTATAACTATTTATTGTTTGATATAAGGGCATCAATCCTATAACCATAACTTTTGTTTAATCAAATAGGTTAAGCTGATTCAAATAGAAAAATACTTAATAAACCGTTTAAAAGTATCTCCAAAGCTTTCATGTATATTTACATCTATATTCAATTTAAAAATCTACAACAATGATAACATAAAGGGCAATAATGAATAGATTAAACACACATAAAGTAAAATAATGAGTACTCTACAAAATGTTTTTTTCTTTTCATTTTTACAATATAATCCAATATAATCCATATCATCTATTGCATTGAAACCCCGGTTACATTTATTTAAAAAATATTTTAACATTTCACCATTTTCATAATGATAATAGGTATCTTCACTTGCAACCTATAACATGACCTTATCCACAATAGTCTCCACAACCACATATACCTAAAAACAAAAAGGAAAAAAGAAAATAAAAAACACTTGGGCCAATGGGCTCTCCACCCATCCATAGTGTTGTAAATCCAACCCACTCCTGAGCAAAAGGGCTCACAAAACTAAATCTAGGTTCACTAGAAAAATAATTAAATCCATATGAGATATAGCTTATTCTCAACCAAACATATCATTCACATTGAACATTAATAGGTTTATTTCACATTATAGTAGTAAACTGTCAAATATTTACAATACAAAGGATGCCTCTTGGAATCCTTAACAGGGGGAGTGGGGACTCAACCACAATGATGGAAAAGATATCTCACAAATTGATTATTCACATTTGTACACAAACTTCCATCCACCCAAAAATGCCTTATTCCTCTCACAAAATGACATATTGGATACTTTTATCCAAGAATAACTGAATGGGGATACTCTTATCCCAAAATAACACCTCGTGTAGGGGCCTCACCTACTCAAACCCCAATTAAAAGGAGGACCAAACCCTCTCAAGGGCGGTCAACTCCACACAACACAAAGTACACAAAACTACAAAATATCATATTTTTTTCATTTGCACAAAACACATCACAATTCCAAAAATTTACAAATTTCTCACAACAAAATCACATACAAAAATATGCAAAAACCCTTAAGCAATATTTCACATACATAGAAATGCTAAATATATTGAAAAGAGGGCTCAATTCCTACCTTAAAATTGCTTTCCAAAGAGTTAAAATTTTAAAAAAGAAAACCTCAAGCCTTTTCTTTCCAATTCTTTCTTACTCTTCCCTTCCCAAAATTCCTCTCTAAAATCTCAAATCTTCAAAGAAACTCCCAAAAGCAAGAAAATGCCAAAAGCCCCCTCTTTTCCCAAAAGAAAGAAAGATAAAAAGAAAGGAGAATCTTTCTCACATAACCACCCATCTAACTCCCATTTTCGTCACATTTGAAAGAGGGTAAATTAAAGGTCCTTAAAAACATAATAAAAAATGTTTTAAGGTCTAACCAACCCCTTACCCCTATATCTAGTATCTAGGGTCAATTTTATGTAATGGAAGCTTAATTTTAACTGTAACTAGTATTACTTAACTAATTTCCATCATATAATCTTGACATCCAATGACAACCAAGATAATCAATATAAGCATAAGAACATAAATCATGTCTAGGGAAACAAAAATATCATCCATAATACTCTTGAAATAACATCCAATATAAGAAAAACATGAACCCATTGTGCAAGAGTCAACACAAATGGGGTCTCATAGAATGCACAAAAAGATATTGAATTTGAACATTAGGAATGCAAAGTTGAGACACCTTTTCCCAACATTTAACTAGACTTCACTTCAATCTATGGGAAATTGTGAATCAAAATTGGTCTGGGTCAATTAGATAGTGTGAAATAGTCTCTGCACAAAATTGGTTTGTGTTGTTTGGAATTAGCTTGAAAAGTTTGTGATTGAAAAAACTAGTTCATCTTACTTTCCAAATATCTAAATTTGTAATAGTTGATTAATAGTATTGATGAACACCTTTGAGGAACTTGTTAAGTGAGGGTTATGTTTGTCTTAGTCAAATCCCAAACATATCAATTCAATGATTTATGAACAAAGGTCAAAGACATCAAACAAACATGCAATATACCTATTTAACACTAATTATGTAGATGCTAATGTGGTAGTGAATGCTTAGATGTGTTCCTTGAATGATGATGCTAGTATTGAGCGAGAACTAGATTTCATGTCTAAATGTTAAAACAAATTAGGTTTGTCCTTTTATAGAACATACTAAAATATAATTTGAAATGGTCTGCATTTCAAGTCGATGAGCAACAAATAATGGGAAAGAGTTAACTTGGGCCTAATTTGAATTTGAATTTTCAAATGGTGGGTGTGACACAAGAGCACCCACGGTCAATGGCAATCTTGCATCGACCAAAAAGAGTATTTTAATTTTTGGTTTGAGTAATAATGTTGTTGGATAAATAAATTGAAATACTAGGCCAAAAATAATATTAAAATAATTGGTCTTATTTTAATATTACAAATTTTGGAGTGGGGATAGTTAAGGAGGTGGTTTTGAAACTTGAACTTCAAAATACCTTTTTGAGCATGATGTTTGGGAGTTACATAAAAGAAGATGGTGGTTACCTTGAAAAGTTTTGATTTTTGACAATTTTGAGGGGGTCATGATGCCGAAATTGAGAGAAAAAGGCTTGGGGGCGTAGTTCTTGAAGAGAAGACAAAGACTCCATGAATTTGCAGGTTTGAAGATGAATTTGCAGTAGCATATGGATTTGAGTTTCTGAGGTTTATAGCATCAAAGTATTCCTTAGAAAGTTTACAGGTTGAAGGAGCTAGCATCTTGAGAAAGAAGATAATTTGAAGGAGATAATTTTGTATTTGCTATTTGTTGTCTCATATCAGATTTTGTTTTAATTTGTAATGGATTTCATCAGCCCTTATGGTTGCAAACAGATGTAATTTCAAATATGTTTATTTTGAATGAAAATAAATCTCTTCTTGCAGATTTTTGAGTCATTATCAAACAATTTCTAAGTTGCTTAGCTTGTTGATGAGAGTTTATGTTTGAGGGTTTGTTTTCCCTTACATCAAGGTGTCAATTTCATGTTACAAAATTAATTTGAATCCAATATGGATAACTTGAGAATTGGAACCAATTCCTAAGAATATGTGGAAGTAGAATTGGACTAATCTACAAATATATACCAAATTTTAATAATTAATAGACTACTTATATGCTAATTATTAAAAAAATGAAAGAAAAATTGTTAAAATAAACTAACCTGATTAAATAAGTCCAAACTAATGTAAAAAGTGTGGGGTATACAAATTTTCTATTAAAATATATTTTCAGTGGATTTTCTGATTTAAGTGCCGAAGTACTTTTTTAAAACTTCGGAAGGATACATACAAATTTTGATTGGATCAAAAATAGTAATTTTTTTATAAAAAAATACAATTCCCATGTGAAGATAGCCTATTATATCGTTGGCACTCAATTATTGAATTATATTGGTCTGTACCATTGACTTAATATTAGGTCAAATAAAACCGCAAGATAAACAAACATGTGGAATCTGAATCACATGTCAAAGAAAGCATTGTCGAACTAAATGTGTGAGAAACGCTTTCGCTTAGGTAATCGTGTGAGGGACACATTAAACCCTTCTCAAACACACGCAGACCCGAGCAGGTTCATGGCTGCCACGAGCTTTATCCGACGTGTATGCAACGTCCACAATTTCAGCCAATTATAACGAGGGATACCTAACCTTGCACCACACAGGCTCGTGTAGATCACGTTTTACGCGTCCGAAAGCGGCCATGTCATTCCTTCCGTGTTTTTTATATATTCGCTCTTTTTTCTCTTCTTTGTTCACGGCATCCCGATTTTGAAGTTTGTAACAAGAGTTAACTTATCGCTAACGATTTTAGATTGAAGGCTGTCAAAGTGGCAGATTGGTGGGTGATTCCTGAGGTCGGCCCAGGCCTCCAGGTTGAGGGCTGCAAACCCATTCTGAGAGATTTGGAAATTTTCTGCCGAAGACAGGGTCAGCCTTACCAAGCAAAACTATGGCAGTCCAATCATTGCCAATGGGAGGGAGCAGGTCTATTAAAAAGCCCTTCCTTCATGGCAATGTGAGGCTGCAGCCAGGTCAAAAACCTGTGAGTATTTCCTTAATTCCACATACAAATGATGTGATTAATGCCAGATTGGCTACGGAAGAGATGACATCTAAGCCAAGGAAACCCAATAAAAAATCTGTGAATCCGTCACTGGTTTCACAAACAAATGATTTGGTAAAAGCCAGATTGGTTAAAGAAGCCATGACATCTGAGCCAAGAAAGCTGCTACAAGAGAATGGGATATTGGGTTCTGCTTCGATTTTTGCAGATGGTGTTGGTAGTGATGAGCAAACTGCTGTTGCTGTTACTGCAGACAAGCTTCATCAATGGATGACAGAGTCTGTTATGGAGGTATTCATGCTTGAACCCTATTTAGCTTTATTTTTTCCCGCCATTCAGATAAAATCATGAGTATTTTGAAATCTGTGTTGTAAATATGATCTGTTTTCCAAGTTCTCTGGATTGATTGTGTATTAAATTATCTGTTTGTTCAATGTTTTGGGTGCTTTATTTTCCATGACCTATTATCTGTAAATGGTTGCATTTCCTTATGGTGGATGGTGAAGAAACTCAGGATCTTTGGGGTCCTAAATCTTTTTGGCTTCTGATCAAGAAATTGTTGCACTTGTGACGATCGCCATGACATGAAGAAGTTCAGGGCCTTTAGGGGAAATTTTGCATTTTGTCATGAATGGTCTCTAAGAGTATAGCGCCCTAAAGGTCCTAAAGTTCTTCATGATCCATCCTCAGATAATTTTCGTTCCTATGGCCATGAGGAGTGTGTGTACTTTTGGTCCTTAATCAACCCTGACACGTCACCATGAAAACAATCTTCGAAGATTATTTTCTGATATTAGGTCATAAAGAGTCTAGCTTCCAAAAGGTCCTGAGAATCTTCAGGGCCGTTTGCCAGGAAATGCAACCACTTCCTGATAACGGACCATGAAGATTGTAGGATCCAACACACTAATTAGATAACCACAAATACTGTCAATCCAGAAACTTTGAAATTTAAAGCGAATTGCTGAAATTTGAAATATGTATTTGGTCTATATTATGCATTTATTTTGTTTTATATTCAATTTTAATTTTTTTCTATTCTTTGGTGCAACAGATAGTGAGACACATTCGTGAAGCCCCTTTTCTGTACTATATATTTGAGAGAAATGTCCCTTCAACAACACCAAAGAGGCAAAGAGTACCTCAAGATGTGCTGAAAGAGGCAGAGGGCTGGCCAAATCTTCGAAATTTGCTAAGAAATGTTTTGCCTGACGGAGTAATTCTGGTTAAAAGGTTGGATGAGTATTCTAATGCCAACGAATACTTAACTGCTTCTGAAAATGGAACTAGCAATGAAATGCAGGGTTTTGATAAGGCAGGTTGCACAAATATTTGGGGTATACTAATTCAGGGTAGAGGTGTTGGAGTGAATGCATGTTACATTCTAAAGACTACAGAAGTCATGTCAACACATGGGTATTGTACACAATTCTGCCTTAAGAAAGCAAAATGCTTTGGGGCATCTCCGCATAACCAACTCACTCAATCATGGCTACTATAGTCTGCAGCTTGCCGTTGATTAGTACTTATCAGCGATTCGTTCAGAACATGTACATACACAATTTTTTCTCATGATGAATTCATCATTCTTGTCATATTATTTTGGTACAGTACTTATACTGGAATTTCCATCTATTATTGAGAGTTCCCATAAGAAAATTGGAAGGTTCTCGTACAGTAATGCCTAATGAAAATCGTTCGTTATGAATTAAGCAGAAACATCCAGATTGATTAGTGCTGATTAGTGCTGAAATCGTTCATTACACATTAATTGCTTGATGATAAATTGTATTTTGTGAGGAAATTCAGGTGACTGCACTATCATTTTGATCTAAAAGTTTGTGAAATGGAAGGTTAGAGCCATAATATTGAAGTTTGCTCACTTATGGTATCTGTGGTCATGGGACCAATCATTCATCATAGTATGTTAAGTGGATGATAAATAAAATGAAATGTGAAAATCATTAAAATTTTAAGGAATTAAATAATTTATGATGTAAACTAATTAATATTTAGTTCAAAGAATGTGATTATCTAAGTAAATCAAAAGAAAAAGGAGGTGGTGGTCTTGATGGGCTAGAACTGCACAGGAGTCTGTTGCCTCACTATGATGAAGGCAGGGAATGTTGAATCGGTTAAATGGATCACTGTTCAAAGTCTACACAGTCGAGGGAATATAAAAAATGCAGGATATGTTGTTTTGTGCTCTGTCCTGAAAGAAGTATAAAGATAGATTTTTTTTGCTTTGTGCTTTTGTTTAGGAAGAAAAGAGAAAGTTAATACCAATTTGCTTTGACTATTCATCAGATTGATGATTTAAGTCTCAGACTATTTCTTAATTTGTTATCGAGGATTTTTAGTTGTAGTAGTCTTTTTTGGTAATATTCAGGTGTTAAAAGAAAGAATTTGGAAGTATATATAGAGGATAAGAGTTAGTAGTTGAGCATGTTTTAATAGTTGTAGATTTACAGTATGGTCTTATGGGGTTGGGCATCTATTTTTATGGAGCAGGAGGTTTCATGGAGAAAAAATAATTATGCTACAGGATTAATTGAAATCTTTTTCTTAAAAATAGCAGCCCCTACCTTTTAGGACTCAAGATTTCAGTTGGTGAAATTGGGGTGGGGCTAGAAATTTCCCCACCAGCTTAAGAGTTTTTTCTGCCATTTGTCACACGTCTAGAAAAATGGAGGGAAATGATGTTTATTTATTAAATTTTTATTCACAGCATTCCATTCCAGCTTCATGGGACTACCAGCGTACCTAAATTTTGGAGCTTAAACTTTTAAGCTAAACTGCACTAGGACCACCAGCTTCAAAATATTCCTAAAAAGTCTCAGCAGCACCCACTAAATTTTTTTAGGAAGCTCCTCTCCATGGGACTTTAATAGTACAACACTAGTAGTGATTTCAAGGTTGTTAGTGTTGACTATGAGTACTTTACTTGAATGGAATGTATTCTTTGGATCTAAAAAGCAAAGAATCATGTGATGACATGTTGGTGCATCAAGAAAACATGACTTAATGCTCAACTATTACAATTTAATGCACAACTATTGATCCACCATTTTTTGGGTTTTTTTAGACACCTCCACAAATAGCATGCTAATATTGCATCATATTTGATGATGTGGAACTGAAACTTTTATTATAAATAGGGACCTTGCCAATAAACTGCTGCAAAAAATTAAGAAGGATTCAAAACTGTTGTATACAACTTTGAGAGGGGGATACAATTAGAATGCTAAGCTACTGAATTCCCCACCCTTATAACATTTCTAAATGTGATAGGAATTGGAAAAGAACTAATTATTTATAAATACAAGTTTGTTCTTGGATATTCTTGTATATATTTTGCCACTTACAGAGTTATAAGTTTGTTGCTTCTGGATTAAACTGTGTATTTGTTGCTTCTGGATTAAACTGTGTATTTGTTTTTGGATCAATGTTTTGGATCACACTCCGCGATCCATCATCAAAATGCAAAAAAAGAGTGAAATTTGACAAAAGTAGGGAGTAATCCGGAGTCTCTGCATCTTTTCAGGAATTCCAGTCTGCAATCTTCTTAGACAGTTTTATCCTCATCATCTCTAATTGCTTGGATTTAAAATGTAAATGTAATTCCCTCCCATGAAGGGTATCAATCAAATACATTAGATTTCCACTGTCCATATCTGTAAGTTTGTTGCTTCTGGATTAAACTGTGTATTTGTTTTTGGATCAACGTTTTGGATCACACTCCGTGATCCATCATCAGGATGCAAAAAAATACGGAGTTAATAAATGCAACACTACAATTTGTTTGCACAAGGAGATGTCAAGAGGTTGTTAAATACCTCAAAGCAGATACTTTGCACTTTATTCAGTCTGCGCCCATTGGGGGTTATCGATTAAGCTAATCATTTCTAGGTATGATCTAAGGACACTGCTTGATTTGTTGGAAACTTTGTATGTTATTATAGATTTGAAACACAAGAATAAGAAGATATATACATTTATACAAAATGTAAAACATTGGTTTCACCAGGTGCTTGGCAAATTAAATAAATGTAAATATATATCATCCATTGCAGTGCCTCTAATCTTGGAACAAATAGGAGAATAATAAAGATTACGATTGTGCCCTTGATTTGGCTTCCATTTGGGATTCAAGTGCAATACACTTAATTGCAGAATTCAGAGTGTCACAAGTAGATGAGGGTTTGTGCCATGAAATATAGAAGAGTATATATATATATATATATATATTAAAATTGCAATTTGAAAGCTTTACCTATACTTGACAAAAATCCTTTCAAGAGGGATGCATAAAGCTATATATTTCGATATTGGGAAGTTTGAGCTGCCATAACTGCTTTGTATGTGACAGACTAAATGAGTATGTGATAAGTAAATATGAAGTTGATCATAGTTATGTAGTGGTAGATATGAAAAGTTGTCAATGAAAATTTCTATCCCTAGTTTATATTAGCAAAGTTGGCCGGCTGTATAAGGGAAAAGACAATCCTATATTATATTCATGGGTTCATAGGCAATAGATTTGTTTTTACTATTATTATATGCTGTTATTTTTACATATATTTCAATTGTCATATAATATGCTTATTCTTATAACTGTGAAATAACACTTAAGGCTTAATACTTATTATTGGGAGACTCGACATAGTAGCTTGAGAAAGGTGTATGCCAGTCTATGTGAACAATGATTCTGAGTTCTAGGAAATTGATTATATGCCAGTAAGTAAAATCATCAATCAAAGTAGCGAAGAGTAAGAGGTGTTCAGAGATCTGCATGCTTGTGGAAACAGAAAAATATAGCTGCTAAGATTTGAGCCAAGTATCTGTATAAGATATTGAAGCAAATGCAATTTCAACACAACTTGAACAATTAGAGGTATCGACTTGAAGCTCTGATATAAGAGTGTAAGACAAATACAATGGCCATGAAGGATCCGACACTACTTCTTGACACTAAGAGAAGGAAGAACACTTGGCTTTATCACAAGAAATGAAATGAAATAATTTTAATTATTTCCATGAGGCTTAACAGTTTATGGGTCCTCAGATTTTATAGCTGTCTCAACCATCAAAAGGGGCTGACATTGAGAACTTAGTGTCTTCTTTAAGCAGGTAGTTTCCTTTTCTATTGGTTGGATCAACAATTCACCAATATTGTTTATCTTCATCTATTCAGATAGTAAGGAGTCCAATCTTAAAAGGTCTCTATATTCTTGTAAGCTGCGGGAATTCTATGGCGAAATGCTTCTTTGTTTTTACAGCACATAAAACACATATCCTCTGTTTTTATTACCAAATAATATAGAAACAAAAGGAGCATCTTCAAAACTGGTTACCAAATGGTAGTATATAAGAATAGTGAAATAGAAGACCAGTGTTGCTTTGAGGGGGCAACCTCAATGCTATTTTTTAAAGATACCAAAAAAAATATTATATAATGTGGTGATGCAACAATGAGAAACTCTCCAGTTTTGGGAGGATTCTTGTTCCGAAGCTATTGGCAACGTCATAGGTAGTTTTTTAAAGGTGGATTCTACGTCTTGGGATTTTGGGCATACTACGGTGGCTTTTTTTTTAAATCGACTTGGATATCTCCCAACCTCTCCATGGTGATGTGGTCTTGATGGTGGAGGATAGACTTTGGAAGCAGCTTCTCGACTATGAGGGGCTCCCTTTTCGTTGTAGGAGATGTTTTTCTGTTGGTCACTTGGCCTTTGGTTGCCCTCTTACTCGCCACAATGGTGCTACTACTTGGTGGAAGAATGCTCTCACGGACCATCTCATGGTTGGCTCTCCCCCTTCAAATAGTTCGTCCAAGGAGGTAAACTCTCCCTCCTTTGCTTCTCCCATGGAGTTAGTGCCTTTCCCAGATGCTCTTTCGGCCATCCATTCCTCAGAACCTCTGCCCCGATCTGATTAGAACCTTTTGTTGTCGCTGTCCCATCGGATCCTGCACGTCTTTTGTTGATCGATCTGTTGGTCCTTTGTTCGTTCCTGTCTTTGCTGCTTCGCTGTTGGCTCCCTCGCTACGTGGTGGCTCCTCTCCCGGGGTGGCCGTTGTGGATCCGTTCCCCTCACCACGCTCAATGGATGTTGTTTTCGAGCCTTCTTGGTCGGTTGTGTTGAGAAAAAAGAAGAGACTCTCCAAATCTATTGTTGCTTCGCGGCCTTAGGTTCAGGAGTCAGATTAGTCCCCTTTGGTGCTGAGGTTGTCTAGTCATTGTTGGTTGCTCTACAATTGTCGGTCAACTGTCTCTATTTGTTTTCTCCTAGTTCATGTTCTGTATGAACTAGCTTCTTTTTTGGCCTGTTGGGCTTTCTGTGTGAAGGGTACAACACCTTATAAATGTTGCTTACTTTATCAAAAACAATGAGAAACTAACTATATTTGTATGCACAAACAGGAGTAAACTATTTCCCAAAGTGAAGTGGACAATATGTGCACCATGAGTTGTCCCTTTATGTGATTAGTTACCATCAGATAGCTTTTTTCTAAGGTGTTTTCTTGTTGGGAAGGTCTTGTACACCTTGCATAATAATGTTGTTTATTTATATAGGTATATTTTAAGCATGCGGGACATCCTAATTACTTTACCATTGAGTAACTCTAAATAAATAAAATTATTCTCAAAGATAAATAGGACAAACTAAAGATACATGTCATATTGTCTAGAATATTGATTAAGTGTGCTACAAGCCAAAAACACAAGGAAACACATGAGTACAAAGTTGATTGAAATGTTATAAATTGGTTGAGAAGAAGACAAAATCATTAAGATGGAAGTATCTATTTTAATATGGTTGTAGTGTACAAAATTGTTTGGACACATCTTGAAATACTTTCAATAAGACATTTGCAAGTATGTACTACCTTATGGAACCACTTGGTGAGGTGTTATGTGGGTTAGACCATGGTTTTGGAAACCACTTGTCATTTCCAATTGAACTACTTGCCCATATAAACATGTTTTGGGTGAGTGGTTTATATAATTCAAAAGATGAATTAAAAAATTACAAGGTGTGAGTTATCTTTTAAAGTTTGAAGGTGGGGAAAAGTGCTAGATTCTTTTAGATATTTTGAAGATTACATTGTAAAGTTATTGATGCAAAAGCATCCGAGATCACAAACAATCTTGCATCACCAATTGTTTTTTAGTTTCATATTCAAGTTTTGCATTTTTTGTGTATGTTTGAGCTTCAAGAGTATCTTGTGGAGTGTTGTAAGGATTAAAACATCCATTTATCAAGACTTGGCTTCCATTTCAAAAAATCAAAAGCAACCAAGTTGTTTAATGTGATTATATTGCAAAATTTCAAGGTTTCAATAGCTAACGGGGTCCACCGACATGATAGAGGAAAATTGTAAAGTAAAATTAATTAACTCAACTTGGATGCCTAGGAAAGTGTGCATAAGGCAAATGATCTTTGGCATTGCATTCTTGTCTTATTATTTCAATTTATGGAGGAAAAAACTAGTGATTTTTGAGAAAATAATTAATGACTTTAATTTCCAATTTTGGGTGAATGAACATGACCCGGTTTATGATTTTATCCATTTATTAGAGGCATCTATAGAAAAAGGCGTTTGATATGGTGCAACAACCTTGACACCACATTCTGGAAGCAAAAAACTATATTTTATTTCATTTTTTGATGGAATTTTAGAGGTCAAGTTGATAAAAATGAAAGAGCAGATTTGGCTGCCAAATTTTCGGTGTCGTACAAGGGTTTTCAACTCTATAAAATATAGCCTGTAATGGTGTTGAGAGGCAGCAATCAACTGAAGCAAGGTTGAAGAAAAAATTTGTAGGTTGCTCAAAGGATTGCATGAGGAAAATTGTACAAAATCGGCTTGCCAAGAGGAGAGGAATAGAAGAAGAAAATAATAAAGTTGGAAGTGTGTTGTAAGTGTTCAAGACAACCACGAGAGTTGTAGGATGAAGATAAAAATCAAATTTCAAAAGATGATTAAAGCTAAGAAGGTGTGAAGGCATGAGTTTTTGAAGACTTGAAGGAAGGAGGTGTCTAAAAACCGAATATTTTTTTTTATAATTTTTTTTTTGTCGAAATCCTCCATATTTGTAACTATTAGTGAGGAAACTTTTTGTATGAATTTACATATGAAATTTGTAATAAAGATATGTTTTAGATTTTTTTGCAATATATGTGTTAATATGGATTGGATGACATGTTAAGGCTACATAATTGGATAGTTTGATAAGACCCCACAATCTTGATTGCATCAAGTGGTATCAATGCAAGGTTTTATCACTTGGATATGGAATTTGAGATCATGGAGAAAGTTGTTTGCCTAGAGAAAAGTTTAAAAGCTAGAAGAAAGGCTCATTGAAGAAGGAAGAAGTTGCAAAAGAAGATAGAAGTAAGAAAAGGAAAATCTCGTTGGAAAAGATAAGAATTAAGATTGTATGAATTGTTTGTTGGGTGAAAGATGAAATTAAAAGGAAGTGGAAGAGATTGTACAACATTGGAAGCTAGAAGGTGTCTCAAGAAAACCCTAATTGGACAATTTATGTGCACCATTAGTTGTCCATGCCCTAACTCCTAATGTGATTAATCACCATGAGATATCATTCTTCTAAGGCATTTTTTTGTTGGGAAGGTTTTGTAAACCTTTCATAATAATTTTATTTATTCATATAGGTTTATCCTAAGCATGGGGACATCCTAATTGATTTACCATTGCGATAACTCTAAATAAATAAAATTATTCCCAAAGATAAATAGGGCAAACTAAAGGTATATGTCATGTTTGGAATATTTATAATGTTTGCTGAAAGCCAAAAACACAAGGAGACACGTGAGGACAAAATTAATTGAGATGTGATAAATTTGTTGAGAAGAAGACAAAATCATTAGAATAAAAGTATCTATTTTTTTAATATGGTTGTAGTGTACAAAATTGTTTGGACACATCTTGGAATGATTTCGAGAATACATTTTCAAGTATGTACTACCTTATGGAACCACTTGGTGAGGTGTTATGTGGGCTAGCCCATGGTTTTGGAAACCACTTGTCATTTCTAATTGAGCTACTTGCCTATTTAAACAAGTCTTGGGTGAGTGGTTTATATAATTCAAAAGATGTATTAAAAATTACAAGGCATGAGTTATCTTTTAAAGTTTGGAGGTCAAAAAAAGAGCTATATTATTTAGATATTTTGAAGATTACATTGTAAAGTTATTGATGTAGGACCATCTGAGCTCACAAGAAATCTTGCATTGCCAAAAAACATTTTCTTTTCATGTTTTATTTTTGAATTTTTTGTGTATGTTCTAGCTTCAACAGTATCTTGTGGAGTGTTGTAAGGATTAAAATATCCATTTATCGAGACTTGATTTCCATTTCAAAAAATCAGAGGCAACTAAACTATTTAATGTGATTATATTGCACAATTTCAAGGTTTCAGGGGTCCATTGATATGGTAGAGGAAAATTGTAAAGTAAATTAATTAAAAAAATTGTAAAGTAAAATTAATTAAAAATTAATCAATTTACTTAATTTGGATGTCAAGGGAAGTGTGCATAAGGCAAGTGATCTTTAACATTCCATTCTTGTCATATTATTTCAATTTATGAAGGAAAAAACTAGTGATTTTTGGGAAAATAATTTTGGGTGAATGAGAACAAATTGATTTATGATTTTATTCATTTATTAGAGGCATATACAACATCAAGGCATTGGATATGGAGCAGCAACCTTGACACCACATTTTGGGAAAAAAAAAAACTATGCTTTATTTTATTTTTTTAAGGAATTTTAGAGGTCAAGTTGATGGAAATGAAAGAGTAGATTTGGGTGCCAATTTTTTGGTGTCTCACAAGGTTTTGACCTCTATAAAATATAGTATTTAATGGTTTTAAGAGGTACCAATAAATATAAGCAAGGTTGAAGAAAGGATTTGCAAGTTGCTCCAAAGGATTGCATCAATTTTTTTGTAGAATTTATCAACTTGCCACTTGAGGAGAGGAATAGAAGAAGAAAAGAATAAAGTTGAAAGTGTGTTGAGGTTTTCAAGGAAGGCATTAGAGTTGTAGGATGGAGATGAAAATAATATTTCAAAAAAGTATTGAAGCCAAGAAGGTGTGAAGGCATGAGAGTTTGAAGACTTGTAGACATGAGGTATCTAGAAACCCAAGAGTTTTTTTTGAATTTTATTTCTTGTAGAAATCCTCCATATATGTAATTTTTAGGAATTTTGTTGTATGAATGTACATATGAAAATTTTAATAAAGATATGTGTGAATATAAAATTCCCAAGTCCCTTTCGGGTTATTTTATTTTTGCTTAAGTATCGACCACATCCTCCTTTAAAAATACAATATCGGGCTCCTTTCACAAAGGCTTTATCCGAATGTCGCCACTTGTCAGCCGAGCACTCCTGGCAAAGGTTTCCTTCTCTCGCATTTCAAAAGCTTCCACAATGCTTCCACGTGTTAGTAGTTCACACTCTTCAGTGCCTCTTCCCATCACTCTCCTTTCGGGCCCCGATCGCATGCCACACAACATCGATCTATGCATATTTTGGTGGTCCCCACCCTTAGCGTAGTATGCTTGGAGACCTCCATGTGTCTTTGCAGTGCAATTTTTTCATCACATCAAGGGAAGGATGAACATCGGCCCCAACCGCTCGCCACGTGATCTTCTAAGAGGCTTCATCGAAAGAGGATGAAGCAGGCAACAACCTCACACAACCTGCCACATTTTGTAATCACTGTCATGAGTGGATGACACATGTCGACACTCTGGTCTGCTAGAACCACTGCCATCATTCATAGGGGATGCATCCGACTCTTAGGAATCCTCCTTCATGGCTCAAATATTTTTTGTTGTAACGGCTAGGGGAAATCATTGCTAATACATCATTACTCATGATCGAAGGATCTTTTCTGTTACTGACTCATCGAGTTGGGTTTTCATTATAAATACTACTTCTTCTTTTGAAGTAGGGGTTCAGATCTTGATTGGAAAAGGTTGAAGAACTAGGCCTTTATCACTTTTAGATCATTGTAAAGACTTATAGACTGTGCCATTGTTTGACCTTTCTGTTTTCTTAAAGATTTTTGATAAAGTTTTACTGTGCCATCACGGTACTAAATGTTTCATTTGTAGAAATTCTATAAATTTAATGCAAGTTTGCTGGTTTAGATCATGTCTCTGACTCCTCTTTTCAGTAAATGTGCATAAATATTATTTTATGTCATTGGGCGAATCATTTAGACTTCTATCTTTATTTTTTGTCATTCTGGAACATAGCAGATTGTTGAACAGGCCCTTAGATCGCATCTACAAGATAGATCTATCATGCCTTACATTTAGATCTTGGTGCATCGCCCTAGTTAGATCCTTTTATTTTATATTTGCTTCCCTTTCCCATTCAAAACCTGAGCTTAAAAGAATCCGACTTCTTTAAAATCCAAAGGTTACTTAGTTTAGCGCAATAGGTCTCCCCTTTAACTGAGTTTTCCACAAAGGGCTATTACCTTGTCATTTTTTGGCATCAATAGTTTTTCTTTTTCCTGGCATGCCCGGTAGGACCACTTAGATATGTTAAATCAAAATGGTGTGTAAGTCATTGGCCTATTACTAAGTCACGAACCGCAAATAATCCTGGCTTGTTGGTGCCTCCACTAGTAACAGTGAATACCCAAACTCGCCCAGTAGAAATTTCAGATCCCAGCCATAATGTTGATTGCGAACTGAAATTATGTGGCTTGGGAAACTGAAAGTCCCTTTATAGCCCCAGTTGCACCTACTGTTTGGGCCTCTATCCTAGTCTTTGTTCTCAAAGTTATTCCAAAGTTCACCGGAGATGGCTCAAGAACACCATCTAAACATCTATAAGATGTCGCTAACATGTGTTTAGTACATGGAGTTACAAATCAGAACATAGCCTTGAGATTGCTTGCAACTTCTTTTAGAGGAAGAGCACTAGATTAGTATCGGACTTTACCGACTAATACTATCGATACTTGGGATGAGCTCAGGGATCATTTTTATGAGAGATTCTCTAATGGCGGAGACAGGTCTTCATTCTATCGCCAACTTTGACAATAAAGCAGGCCCCATCTGAAGCCATGACAGATTTCAACACTTGATTCCATACAACCTGGCAGAGAATCTAGAATGCCATCCGACCACCGACCAAGTTAGCATTTATGTTCTACTTAAAGTCCATCAACGTCGACATTTCCATGATGACCCAATCACTTGGTGAAACCACATTACCGGATGCATACAACATAGCGGTTAAGGCAGAGAACAACTTGATCGATGCCAGGAAGTTGCCACCTTGGCCCATTATGTCAATATTCCTTGAAATATCAACTTCTACTCAGGAGATGCCATGTACTAGCGGACCCGCGCCGCCCCCATCCATGTACACATATCCGAGTGTGCCACAAAATGCTGCTTCTACATCCAGTGCCTCTAAGGATGAGATGAGCGAACTGAAGGAGATGTTACGAAACTTAACAAACGAAGTGACCACTATCAAGTGCAACCAAGATGATCCTCCAAGACCAACCTATCAAAGTTATCAAGGCGGTAGACCCTCCTACCAATAAAACCAATATCAAGGAGCCATGTACATAAATCCGCCGACTCAGAAAAATAACTAAATAGTACCGGTACCAACTCTGCTAGAGGTTACTTAGACAAGTACAAGCAGAGAGCTGATCGTAGGGCAAAACAATCTTGTTGAAGATTTCAATCCTTGGTGTTGTCCCTATGGCAATGCGCATATGCCTCAAAATTGTCCGCGTGGCAATTTGCAGCAAAAGGTTGTGGAAGAGTGCAACCAAGGCATGTCGTCAAATTTAGGACATACATACACCTCTACCCAAATGGAGAATGTGGTTCTTACCACACAGATGTAGGGAATGTCCCTGGAACAAGAGAATGAAATAGTTCCTGACCATGCCCTTCTCTAATGGATGGAAGGGGAGGAAGCAGTGTTCACTTATGGAGCATCCACATTGACGACCCCGGAAGTACAATTTGACTACAACACTCAATTAAAGAGGAGATTAACAGGCGAACTAGTCACTCTGCAGCCCATAAATGTCCTAATCCAACCCCCTAGCCGTTCCACAATTGCTTCAGAGCCGCAGCTACGCAAGGAGATTATCATCACCAAGTCCAAGGAATAAAAGCCTCCAAATCTGCCACCCTTTAACGTGGTGGAACAATTAAAGAAATCTTCCGCTAATGTATCCCTTTGGGATAGCTTAGCCATTCTAGAGAAAAAGTCATTACTACAAAAGGCTCTGCAGAAAGATATAGTTATGCAGTCAATAGGACAAGCTTCCGAAAGCACTACAGACTCATCGCCTCCAACCAAAGTTCTTACGATTACTACGAAGGATGCTTCGACCATGGCCAAAGAAGAGAAGCCGAAACCTAAACCCTTTTTCTTAACTCCCATTGTGGGGAAGAAGCTACTACACAACTCCATGATTGACTCTAGTGCTAGCACCATAATTATGCCAAAGCAAATAGTTGAAGCCTTAGGGCTTAGCTATAAACCCTTAAAGAGAGGAGTTATGCAGTTGGACAAGAACAAGGTCGAAACTATAGGCCTCATTAAAGACTTCCCCTTAACTTTGTTTTCCTGTCCTAGCATCACGATGCCACAAGATACTATGGTTATAGATGTTCCCCCCATGTTCGACCTCTACCTATCACAGGAATTCACCTCAAAGATAGGTGGGTACCTCTCTTTGGATTAGTCTCACCTAATTCTCAGGACCAAGCATGGAGCTAAGATGAAGATAATATCAAAACCTCTGCATGAAAAACATGTAGCTGACATTTAGCCATGATCAACTTCGAGGCTACTCATACTTCTTCCACAAAAGAAGAAACCGAAGTTGCTCATACCTCTTTCACTAAAGAAGTTGTTGGTGGCGAGCTACTAGGAGACGAGAAGGCGACCGAAGACAAAGCCGGTTCCGAAGAGGTCTTTTTGAGCAACTATGTAGATGCCAACCCTTTTGGAAATTACCATTCTACCAGGTTGGGCACCTATGTCATCTATGATGAGGATCAAGAGTTTCCGAGGATAGTGAAGGACTCTGCTGTCGAACAAGCCTTAGAGCTATGGATGTTGCACTTTGACGGTGCAAAATGCAAAGTTGGCACTGGTGTCGGGATATGCCTAACATCTCCATCCAATGAGTAGATTCTTAGATCTTTCCACTTCCAGTTTGCTTGCTCAAACAATAAGGTCGAATATGAGGGTCTTGTGCAAGGACTGAAGGATTGAGCCTCGTGGAGTGCATGGGTATCAAACAAATAATGGTGTTCAAAGATTCCAAAATTATAATCAATCAAGTTAGAAACATATCTTCTGCAAAAAATGTCCACATGAGATCTTATAGGCATAGGGTATGGGACCTGATCGAAGCTTTCAAAGCTTTTAACATCCACGCGGTGCCAAGGGAACAAAATTCGGCTACGGATCGCATGGCAACAATATGATCTCAATTCAACCCTATCTCTGAATTGATTGAGAATGAACACTCTGTGCGAGTACTCATCTGACCCTCCATTCTAGATAATGATCAGAGCTAGCAAGTGTTCAAAAGTGATGAACACATCGCTTCATTCATTCAATAGTTGGGAGAGTTCACCAATCAACTTCAACTGAAGATTGAAGAAGCATACAAAGGGAAGATCATTCAGTTGAGATCAAACAAACTTCTGAAAGGGTTGGTCATGCTCAAAAATCTATTCAACTGTGATGATGCAAGGAATGATAGGAGGAAATTTGTAGTAGACCAAGTGGAATACGCCGACCTTGAGGTCAGAGACGGAAGAAAACTAAAGGTCGGGAAGGAAGTCCCACAGCGTGACAAGGATAGGCTTATACACTTTTGTGAAACATACGAAGGGGTCGTGGCTTGGTCTTATGATGACCTCAGGGGATATGATACTAGCATCATCCAAAAAACCATTGAACTCATAGAAGGCGCTAAACTTGTCCGAAAAAAATAGAGGCCTATCAATCCAAAGATTGAAGCCCTAATTGCACAAGAGCTAGGGAAGTTGATCTAATCTAAGATTGTGTTCCTAATCAAGCATAGTACGTGGGTATCTAACCTCGTTCCAATCCAAAAAAAGAATGAAGACATTCATCTTTGTGTTGAATTTCGTGACTTGAATAGGGTGTCACTAAAGGATCATTACCTGCTGCCTTCCATGGAATCCATCTTGTAGACCATGGTAGGTTCAAAGATGTTTTCTATATTGGATGACTTCTCGGGCTGCAATCAGGTTCGAGTTAAAGAAGAAGATCAATACAAGACCAACATTCGCATATGCCAAAATTCCTTTCGGCCTATCAAATGCAGGAGCCACCTTCCAGCGGACAATGGACATCGCTTTCGGCGAACTAATCAATAAAATTATTCTCATCTATTTACATGATCTGACCGTATTTTCCAAATCTAAAGACGACCATTTTGATCATCTAGAAATGCTTTTCAAAAAATGCCAAGAGTTTGGGGTATCCCTGAACTCGAAAAAATGTGTTTTCGGCGTGTTGCAAGGCAAGCTACTAGGACACGTAGTGTCTAGAGATGAAATTCCTATTGATCCTGAAAGGGTAAAGGCAATCAGGGAACTTCCCCTTCCAGTCAACAAGAAGGGAGTTCAGTCCTTTTTGGGAAAGGTAAACTTCATAAGCAAATTAATTTATGATTTTGCAAGGATAATTTGGCCCATCACCCTGATGTTAAAAAAGGACCAATTGTTCAAATGGACCAAGGAGGTGAGAGAATCCTTTGAGAAGGGAAAGGACGCTATTTCTTCAGCTCCTATGCTGGTAAATCCAGACTTGTCCAAATACTTCATAATGTATGTTTTTAGTAGCAAGACAAGCATCGCCACTGTCCTAACCTAGAAGGACGACAAAAGAAAGAGAGAACATCTGATATCATTTCACTCTCGGACCTTGAAGGAATATGAGATGAACTATAACTTTGTCAAAAGGCAAGCATTCACAATTGTAAAGGGACTAAAAAATTTTCGACATCTTATATCTTGCAACAAGGTGATCATTTATGTCACATATTCCAGTGTGCGCGAATATATTATGGAAGGAGAAATCACCAAAAAAGGGCCAACTGGATCACTAAGATTCTGGAATATGACATCGAGGTCAAGCCTATAAAGACTGTAAAAGGAAGAGGGTTGTGTGAACATTTTGTGCATGACGAAGAGATAGAAATGGAAGAAGAGCAAGCGAAGCTGGTCTTGACAAATGAATCCAAACTCGAAGGATGCTGGTCCTAACAAATGAATATGAACCCAAAGGATGCTAGCTGACGGATAGAGTAAGATTTATGCACACTAACAAATATCCACTAGGACTTCCTTCTCAGAAAAGAAGGTTTTACCGATTACAAAACAGTGGGTATTCACTTATTGAGGGGATCCTCTTCAAGAGGAATTTCAATGACATCCTATTACGATGCGTCACCATGGAGCAAGCAAAGAAATTCTCAGAACATTCCATAGTAGCCTCATAGGCAGACACTTCTCTGCAAAAACCACTGCCATCAAAATCGTGTGCACTGGGTAGTTCTGGCCTACACTATTCAATGACTCCTACAACATGATAAAAGCCCGCAAGGAATGCCAATTCTATGCAGGGAGGAGGAAAATTCTGCCATGCCTCTCAATCTGATAATATCGAATGAACCATTTGCGCAATGGGGGCTAGACTTCATCGGAATGATCGATTCCACCTCCAGCGTTGGCCACAAGTGGATTCTCATAACCAAAAACTACTTCATAAGATGGATTGAAGCCATACCCCTGAAGAATGTGACAGAGGCAAAAATTGTGGATTTTCTCGAGGGGCTAGTAATGAGATTTGTCCCACCAAAGACCAGCATCTCAGACAACACCAAAGTGTTCCTAGGCTCTAAGGTATGTCAATTCGCACTTACGCATGACATATTCTTGAAAACATCATCAAACTACTACCCGCAAAGGAATGGCCTGGCTGAGTCAACTAACAAGAATTTAATCCGACTCATTAAAAGTATTGGGTCCGATCATGAGAAGGAATGGCACAAGAATCTCTGGACAACATTATGGGCAGACTGCATAACTCCTAAGCAAACCCTGAAAAATTCGCCATATGAGCTAGTGTACGAGAAAGAAGCAATGTTGCCTATCTCTATAGAAATACCCGTGTTACAACTAATAAAGTCTTTATAAATTGAAGAGAACGAAGCTATGGAGGTCCGGTTGGCCGAATTGCTAGAGGTACAAGAAAAAAGGGAGAAATCCCTAATAGCCATGACTAACTGCCAACAGGTGGTTAAGAGATGGTTTGACAAGAAAGCTTCAGACCAAGGTCTAAAATGCGGAGACCTGATACTAAAGTTCAATGAAAGAACCGCAAAGCTTGGCCAACATGGAAAATTTGACAAGCTGTGGGCGGGTCCTTTCAAAATAATTTAGTGCAAACAAAATAATGCATTCGAATTAGAGAATATGGAACAAGAGCCACTGGGAATTTTAGTTAATGTGGCTAACTTAAAATTGTTCAATTAAGCTTCAGTTACTTCATACAGGTGTAAATATGTGAATAGTGTAATTAGTTTTCCTTTCTGTATTTTTTCGGTCAGTCTTTTCACCATTTTCACAGTTACAAAGAGCAATAAAATTCATGAGACTCATTATTACAAGAACAAAGAAAGATTATACTACTCATGTTGCAGAAATTAAGTTCACATGCAAGGAATTTAATCCATGTCATGGAAAACACAAGAATGAAGACAAAGAGTTGAAGATAAGCAAGTATATTCATTATATATATATATATATACTTTGATAAAAACATTGTCAAAATGGCTTTGTGGCCATGCGCTCAAAATTATAACTATATATACGACTTCCTTATATATATGTATACACAAGCCCTTTGTCAGGCACATATATACAAAAGAGGAAGAATTGTGTTAAAATTCAAGTGGCTTGAACATGAGCATTGTCTTCATCAATAGGAACATTGTTAGAGGCAACAATGGGGTTATCACTAGCAGCACGGGACCTAGAGCAGCAACATCAACACCCAAAACGAGTGGCAGAGGGAACACAAGGTTCCTGAAGTCGATGTACCAATCCATGTCATAAAACAACACTACATTGTAGCAGTGCAACAGAAAGTGGCACGCACAAGTAGCTCTCTCATGATGCTCAGGAAGTGAGTGAAGCTGAAACCCACTTAGGAATGGCACCCATGGTACCACCACATCTTCTTCAATGTGCTTCCTCAGGTCACTCGCAACAGGAAGGCCTAGGCCATACATCACATTACTCACTACTTCGCCAAGACCCCCGAGGTACCTCCTTGGAAAAATTTAGAGTGTCAAGCACAAGATCATGGATTTTGAGACTTGGACATCAAGTAGCGAGGCAACAAAATGGGATCAGATATTGGTATTTACTTGATACTTGTCTTCATACTCAATAAAATCCCTACCCAGGACCCATTTCATGGCTATGATAGCCAATGAGTGCTTGTTTCTTGTTATGCATTTAAGGCGCCTATTGGAAATCTCTCCTAGAAAAGTTGTTTGAGATTTATTACTCACTAATATGATTGGAGTATTCATCCTATCAGTCCCTACATGACTACCTAGGTCTAAGCCTTATGCAAATTCAAAACCTGCTCAGTCGTCTAAATGTAATCCTATCTAACCACCCAATGCTACTTTCGCTAAAATACTAAGTATGGTTCCGCTACTGCATTAGGACCTATTTATAGAAATATATGAGGTAGCCTGCATACAAAGCATGGTGATAATCGAGTATTAACTCGAAAGTCCTACCAAAAGGCAAGCTCGATATTCCAACCTAGTTAAATTTGTAGGTACGAATTGCTGCGTGTAAGATTAAGGAGTGACAATCAATTAGTGCAAATTGGTGGCAGTCCCAAGTGATGGATCATACAGATAGAGGCTAGGTGATATGAGGTAGATATTTTCAAGCTCCAAGGATGAGTACAAATCTTTTCAAAGTACTCATTTCAATTTTGACTTAATTATGCTTTGTGAGATATTAATTGCTAAGGCAGGCATAGAGGTGACAAGCATTTCACTAGTGGCTCAATTTCCCATGAAAATCGTGCCGAAGAGACGTTATCACCAATACAATTATGAATTATTGTCTTTTCAAAAGAGGCAAGTAATTAATTTTGCATGGGTAGAAGAGCTAGCAGTACATGACAAATTAAATGCAAAAAAGTAGCCATTGTCTACTTGTTGAATGCAGGAAATCAAAGAAAAAGCTAAGTGTCGCATACAAAAACTAGACAGAGCATAAAAATTCTTGAGTATGCAAAGGGACTTGGAAGAACAGAATTGTTAAAGAAACTAGGTGTGGTACATCTAGCAGTGAAGGAGCTAAACACAAAGGTAATCATGGAGAATTCATTGCTCCGATGTGGATTAAACCTAAAATGAAAGGCTCTCTAGTTTTGAATTTAGAGCCTTGCATTGTGTTTTGGGTTCCATTCATACCACTTTAGTGTGCTTTCTGGGTAGAAAGTTTACAAACTGATGGCGACTACTCAAAGTCCTCAAACAAAGATGCAAGAAGGAGGGGCCCAAAGTTTATTTAATATCATGTGTGCAACACCAACCATCTACATCTTTAAGGATGTCTCTTATGCTTCGCCTGGAAAACCAGAAAAGCCAACATGGGTGAATACGCAGGTTATAGAAAAGAAGAGCCCTCACAAAGATAAGAAAATAATTAAAGAGGAATGGGATAATATTCATGACCCCATTCTTGCAATGAACCCTAAAACACTTAGGGAGGTAGCTTGTGAAAGAATGAATAGGAATAGTGACCTAGATTCCTTGGCACAAGAATGTTGGTTCAGTGGGATTCCACAATACATGTCCCATCTGTACACTACTACCCTGAATTGGTCAACGAGGCCATCAAATAATTCAACTCGAATACCAACACCATTGAGGATCGGGAGGTGAGTGTGGTTATCTACAAGGAAGCTATCTAGAATATGCTATGTATCTTAGAGTGAAGCTACAAAGTGCCTCAAATGGAGTCATTCACTTCAGAAAAAGGGGAGACCTATTGGAGGTCCAAAGACCTTGCACTGAATTTTTATAACGCGGAGACTCAAAGACCCAAAGAAGCTTAGAAAAGGCCAATGTAGATCCCAACGATGCATAAGATCTTCGAACATGATATAAAGGATGCCTTCTTAATGATGTCATTTGTTTACGGCCTGGACATTGACAAAGAGGTCCAGGAGTTTCAACTAGGTTTGGGTTTTCAATTATGCAACAACATTCTATTTTTTCGTATGATTTCACTAAATTTCTCATTCAGGAAATGCTCAACCAGATAGCAGAATACCAACTTCAACGAAGGTATAGGTTTTGATCTTTTCTCGCTCACATGTTTTTGCACCAGAATCTTGACTTCTTCCATAAGCGTCTAGGGTTGTCCATTTTTGATGAAAACTAGAGGAGGAAGCCGATTTCCATGTGGACTCCCCTCCTCTCTATAACATTTGATTTTTATGCATTTTCGGATTATTTCTTATATCCGATTTTGCAGGATTTAAGAGGAGACAACACTATCTTACGGTTCAACTTGGACCAAATTGAGTTCATGTAGAAATTCACTCCAAAGTGTGACTATTTTTTGGGTGAAGACTTCACGTTTTTCTGATTGCACAACTTCACCGAAGAGCCCTTTCAGCTTCCGACATGTCTTACAGACCAGATACTAGCATTGGAGGTTTTCTGCGAGGTATCAATTATTGACGTCACCTTTTGCAGCGGAAAAATAGAGAAGAAGGTATTTTTTTGCTGCCCGATGAGCTTCAAGACTATAAGCATGGCTAAGCGAAAGGCTCATGAATCACTAGAAGCAAAGCTGGCTCATCTGGGGTTGGTATGGATTTGTGATAAGTGGAATTGCAACCCCAATGATGACTTGCCAAATAAATATGCCAAAGTAACACACTACCCCTGACCTTACTGGGAGAAGCGATAGAATCCAATATCGGATGCGGATGAATTTATAGTTGACCTAGCTTATATCCCTACCGAAGGTGGTCGGCCTCCAAGGCTCAGATTCTACTACGCAACTGGGAAGTATGATAAGATGAGGTAGATGGGGAGTACTCTTCGCAACAATCTAATAAAGAACTACAACTGGAAGGAAGAGAAGGTTAATGATTTCTGGATATATCGTTAGGAAACTCAGCGCATTGAGGCCCCTTATGATATCGAGGAGATGGATGAAAATTTTGAAAAATTGTGGAACAACGAGGATCCAGATTCCAACAAGAGTGATGAGAAAGAATCCAGTTTGGAGGAGGTCGAATTGCAGTTAGATGAAGGAGCGGAACCAAACACAGAAACACAAAATGCCTCGACACAACAAAAGGGAAAAGCCGTGAAACCACCTTGTAAGGTTTCCTCTAATGTACGGGTAAACATACATAGTTGGAGGTCTTTGCTGATTCACACCTAGACTGCAAGGAGGACCAAGGCAACCCAACTGCAATAATATGAAACCATAGTGGTAGACGACTCACCACCAGTGAAGTGGCAGCGAATCGAGGTATCTTCTAGAGAATGTTTGTAGGAACCTGAAGCAAGCCAAGTACCAACAATGGTCCAAGGATCAAAATCATCTGCACCGTAGGTATCTTTCACTCCCTTTTCTCTTGTTTCAAAGTCCTTGGTTGATCCTACTGTGTCCGCAATGCCTCTCATTTCAGATGTCGACCCTTCCTTTTCGGTCTCTGCTTCAACGATCACAGGGGGTTCACGTAGTTCTCTCATGCAACCCCATTTTCCTAAATCCTTCGCAAACCCTTACACCATTTTCCTTGGCCCATTCCACATCCCAAAGTGTCTCACACTCTGCCTCTGCTACCTTCATTGATACATCTCTTGCCACCACAATGTCGAAACCGATCCACTCTTCCTAGCAACTAGAAACTGCCACGACTCTGCTTCCTTCGAGTCCTCCTACTAGTTCATAGTTCGGGTATTGGAGTATCCATCCTTTCTCACCTTAGACAACTAGTGTTCCAAAGAAGAAGTCACTCAGAACCACTACCCTTTCATTCCCTTTTGCCCTTCCTCCTGGTGCACCTTTCGTCGATAGACTCATCAGGTCACCCTTTGAATTCTTATCAGAAGGAAAAAAAACTAAGTAGGCACGAGTAATGAGAGCCCAAAAGGAAAGAGGTAAAGATGCTAAGAGGTCAGTGGAGCCAAAGATACAAAATATTTTTAATGAGGCTTAGCAGTCGCTACATTTTATGACTATGTATCTGATTATCAGCAAGCCGCAAGAAGAAATGCAGCTAGATGACAACATGTACGCCGTGGGGCTTGATTTAAGCATATCCTAGCCTCAAGACAAGCTGGAGCTCATGGAGGAAATGTAATGGGTAGTGACCACTGGATTCTCAAGTTCGGTCGCTAGCTAAAGAAAAAGGAAGAGGAGCTGAAAAGCATAAAGGATAGAGTCAATGTCTTGCTCGCCAAGGAAAAAGCTAGGGATGTTGAATTTAATTGCTTATCCCAAAAAAAGGAGGTGGAGCAAGCAAAGCTCCAAGAGGAACTTGCGAAGTTCCAATCCCTCGATTGAAACTTGGTCGCTCAGCTACAACAAAAGAACTAGGAATATCAAGACTAGTTGGAAAAGTTGGGGCAAGAAGTGTGACAAAAGGATGAGGAGTTTTATCACTAGCATGCTCAACTAGAGTAGTAGATGCAACATAAAGAGGCGGATTTTGAGATCCACAAAGCCCAATTAGAGAATGAGATTGCAAAAGTAAAGTCTTCATTGGAGGAAGAAGCAACAAACAAGGAATGAGCCGAGGCCAGCTGGCTCACAGAATCACAGATCCTGCAGGGACAACTCACCACGGAAAACCAAAAGGTTGTGGAGCTCGCGCAGGATATAGAACAAAGGGATGCAAATATTTCTCTATTAAAGAACTCCGCCTTACCTCCTATTGATCAAATGGACCTTCTTCAGATAGCCCAATAGTTATATGTTTCATAATGGGAAAGAGTGAAGGAATTTTACCTAAATCTATAGCCAATGCTCCAATTTATGGTGGAGGTAACATGTTTGGGCAGAGGGGTTTATGAAGCGATCAAGCAATTTCCTCAGTCCATTGCAAAAAGAGTTTTAGAGGCCAAGAGATTATTGGACAAGCTATATATGGTCCCAGATGAAGTCTTGACAAGTGCATGGATTGAAGACCGAAAGGTCGTTGCTAAAATAGCTAACAGGTTCATCCATTGCCACACAACTATCCTTCATGCCAGCGAGTGTGCCACCAAATTGGATCAGACCATGAATAGAATGCGGGCCAGGTTCTCTCACCTAACTCAGATGGGCTTACCATCTTCATTTCTTGAAGATGAGCTAGTAGCCACAATGGAACATATTGCGACAAGGATCGAAGAGAAGAAACGAGATGCGTCTACCTTTCAGAGTTTTAGTCAACCCCTTGCTGTAGGAGATATCGAGAGTGTCACTCATCCGATTGTACGAATTCTTTTTCAACTTGAGTCTTGGGCCGGTATAAGTCACCAAAATTTGTGAATATAAAATTCCCAAGCTCCCTTTGGGTTATTTTATTTTTGCTTAAGTACCAACCACACCCTCCTTTAAAAAAGCAATATCAGGCTCCTTTCACAAAGGCTTTATGCGAATGCCACCACTTGTTAGCCAAGTGCTCCTTGCAAAGGTTTCCTTCTCTCGCTTTTCAAAATCCACCGCCATGCTTCCACATGTTAGTAGTTTGCACTCTTTAGTGCCTCTTCCCATCGCTCTCCTTTCGGGCCCTGACTACATGCCACGTAGCATCGATCCACACACATTTTGGCTGCCCCCACTCTCAGCATAGTATTCTTGGAGACCTCCACGTGTCTTCGCATCACAAGTTTTTGATTGCATCAAGGCAAGGATGAACATCGACCCTGAACGGTCACAACGTAATCTTCTAAGTGGCTTCATCGAAAGAGGATGAAGTACCTGCGACAACCTCACACAAGCTGTCACATTTTGTAACTGTTGTCATGAGTGGATGACACGTGTCGACACTTTGTTCTGTTGGGACCACTGCCATCATTTGCAGGGGATGCATCTGGCTCTTAGGCATCCTCGTTCATGGCTCAAATATTTTCCATTGCAACGGCCAGGGGAAATCATTGCTCATGATCGGAGGATCTTTTCTATTACTGACTCACCGAGCTGGGTTTTCATTATAAATACTTCTTCTTCTTTCGAAGCAAGGGTTCAAATTTTGATTGGAAAAATTGGTTGAAGAACGAAAGAATTTATTGCTTTTAGATCATTGTAAAGACTTCTAGACTGTGCCATGGTTTGACCTTTCTATTTTCTTAAAGATTTTTGATAAAGTTTTACTGTGCCATCATGGTACTAAATGTTTCATTTGCAGATCTTCTATAAACTTAATGTAAGTTTGCTGGTTTAGATCATGTCTCTGACTCCTCTTTTTAGTAAATGTGCATGGATATTATTTTATGTCATTGGGTGAATCATTTAGACTTCTATCTTTATTTTCTGTCATTCTGGAACATAGCAGATTGCTGAACAGGCCGTTAGATCGCATCTACAAGATAGATCAATCATGCCTTACATTTAGATCTTGTCGCATCACCCTAGTTAGATCCTTTTATTTTATATTTGCTTCCTTTTCCCATTCAAAACCCCAGTTATAGAAGAAGTCGACTATTTAAAATCCAGAGGTTACTTAGGTTAGTGTAATAGGCCCCCCCTTTAATTGAATTTCCCACAAAGGGTTGTTACCTTGTCATTTTTTGGCATCAACAATATGTTCCAATTTTTTTGCAATATATATGTTATTGCAGATTGGATAACATGTTAAGGTTGCAAGATTGGGTAGTTTGATAAGATCCCCTAATCTTGACTACATCAAGTTGTATTAGAGCAAGGTCTTCTCACAGGGATGTGGAATTTGAGATTGTGGAAATTTTTTTTTGCTTGGAGAAGAGTTTAAAATCCAAAATAAGGGCTCATTGAAGGAGGAAGAGGTTGACAAAAGAAGAGAGAAGAAAAGGAAAAGCTTGTTGAAAAAGATAAGAATTAAGATTGTGTGAATTATTTGTTGGGTGAAAGATTAATTTGAAAGGAAGTTGAAGAGAATGTACAACCTTGGAAGCTAGACGGTGTCTCAAGAAAACCCTAACTGGACAATATATACACCATGATTTTTCCATGCATGGGAACATCCTGATTGATTTACCATTATGGTAACTCTAAATAAATAAAATTGTTCTCCAAGATGAATAGGACAAACTAAATATACATGTCATGTTGTCTAGAATATTGATTAGGTGTGCTAAAGGCCAAAAACACAAGGAGACACATGAGGACAAAGTTGAATGAGATGTGATAAATTTGTTGAGAAGAAGACAAAATTATTAAGATAAAAGTGTCTATATTTTTAATATGGTTGTAGTGTACAAACTTGTTTGGACACATCTTGAAATAATTTCAAGAAGGAATTTGCAAGTATGTACTACCTTATGGAACCACTTGGTGAGGTGTTATGTGGGTTAGCCCATGGTTTTGGAAACCACTTATGGTTTCCCATTGAGATACTTTCCTATGTAAACAAGTCTTGGGTGAGTGGTTTATATAATTCAAAAGATGTATTAAAAAATTAGAAGGTGTGAGTTATATTTAAAAGTTTGATGATGGGGAAAAGTGCTAGATTCTTTAGATATTTTGAAGATTACATTGTAAAGTTATTGATGGAGGAGCATCTAGTTCACAAGAAATCTTGCATCACCAAAAAATATTCTTTTCATGTTCATTTTTTTCATTTTTTTTGTGTATGTTCGAGCTTCAAGAGTATCTTGTGGAGTGTTGTAAGGATTAAAATATCCATTTATTAGGACTTGATTTCCATTTCAAAAAATCAAAGCCAACTAGATTGTTTAATGTGATTATGTTGCACAATTTCAAGGTTTAAAGGGTTGAAGGGGCCCACTAAAATGTTAGAGGAAAATTGTCAAGTAAAATTAATTAAAAGTTTATTAATTTAATTAATTTGGATGCTTGGGGAAGTGTGCATAAGGCAAGTGACCTTTGGCATTCCATTCTTGTATGGAGGTAAAAGCTAGTGATTTTGGGAAAATAATCAATGACTCTTCGATTTCAAATTTTGGGTGGATGAGCATGACTTGGTTTATTATTTTATTCATTTATTAAAGGAATATCAAGCCAGAAGGTGATGGATATGGTGCAAAAACCTTGACATGACATTTTGGAAGCTAAATCTATGTTTTATTTCATTTTTTGAAGAAATTTCTGAGGTCAAGTTGATGGAAATGAAAGAGTAGATTTGGGTGCCAAATTTTTGGAGTCTCACAAGGGTTTTAACCTCTATAAAATATATTATTTAATGGTGTTAATAGGTAGCAATAAAAAATATAAAGGTTGAAGAAAGGATTTTCACGTTGGGCCCCAAATGATTGCATAAAGAAAATTGTATGAAATTAGCTTACCAAGAGGATAGTAATAGAAGAGAAGAATAAAGTTGAAAGTGGGTTGTAGGTTTTTTGAGGTAGCCATGAGAGCTATATATGAAGATAAAAATCATATTTTAAAAAAGGATTGAAGCCAAGAATGTGTGAAGGCATGAGGGTTTGAAGACTTGTAGGCAGGAGGTGTCTAGAAACCCAAGATTTTTTTTGAATTTTATTTCTTGTTGAAATCCTCCATATATGTAATTTTTAGTGAGGTTTTTTGTTGTATGAATGCACATATGAAATTTTGAATAAATATATGTTTCATATGTTTTTGTAATATATATGTTAATGTGGATTAGATGACATGTTAAGGCTACAAGATTGGATAATTTGTTAGGACCCCACAATCTCGATTGCATCAAGTGGTAGCATAGGAAGGTTTTCTCATTGGGATGTGGAAGTTGAGATCATAGAGAAAGTTGTTTTCTTGGAGAAGAGTTTAAAATCCAAAAGAAAGGTTCATTGAAAGAGGAAGAAGTTATATAAAGAAGAGAGAAGTAAGAAAAGGAAAAGCTTGCTGGAAAATATACACATTAAGATTGTATGAATTTTTTGTTATGTGAAAGATGAAATCGAAAGGAATTTGAAGAGATTGTATAGTATTGGAAGTTAGAAGGTGTCTCAAGAAAATGGTAGAATATTTTTTGTAGAAGAGGGAATTTTGTAACCATAGAGGGCTTGAGGTCTAGAGGAATTTATTGTGCAGGGGAAAAGATGTTTGTAATTGTAGAGGGATTGTTTTCTAGAGAAGTTTGTTGCAGGTATACAAAGAGGCCTATAACTTTAGAGGGTAGAGAAGGAGGCATGAGAAGCCATAAAAGGTAAGATTGGATTTTTTAAGAAGTTTTATTGAAGTTGTGAGATTTTTTGTAGGTAGAGTCTTGTAAATGTAGAGGGTTAATACCCTAGAGGTTGGAGATTGTTTCAAGAGAAACCTTCTGATTGTAAGGGGAAATATGAGTATTTGAAGATCTTGTAGAAGACTATATAAGTGAAGAAAAATGATAATGAGAAAGGTCATAGGAATACTGATAAAGATTTTATTTTTGGAACAATGAGTAGAAAGATTTATGGAAAGTGTTTATGAATAATTGAAGAGAATCCAAGGTAGATTGTATACACTGGAAAGTGAAAAAATAAGGAAGTTGAAGTGAATGATAGAAAATGTCATGAACATGGCATGGAAGAAGATATTGATCGAAATGAAAAAATATAAAATTTTAATCTAGAAGGAGAAGACAAGAGAAAATTTGATGAAATGGAGGAGCCTAGTGAAAGGGAAATCCTCTTAAAAGAGGACAGTGAAAGGAGTAATAAAGAAAATAAGTGTTGCAAATCTTTGAAGGAAGTTTCATGAAAATAAGTCTTGCATCCCACACAATTGTTCATGATGTAAGAAAAGAAGTACCTAGAAAAAGAGAATGGTTATTATAGGCCATAAATTTGAAGAACCAAAGATAGAGAAATTTAGAGATTTTGTGGAAGAGCATGAAGTTGAAGAATGTGAAGAAGGTGATTTTATATCACAAGTTTCAATAGTAGAGAGAATGGATAAAATTATGTTCAACAAATGGAAGTGTAGCATCGTAAATTGTCACCCCTAAAAATCTCACACTATGTTTTATCCACCCTAAATTATTGGACCTAATTAAGCACTTAATTTCTAAAATTATGCATTCCACAACTTATTTTAAACATTTTTCAACAATTTTCAAGCATAAAAAAAATGCTCTCATTTAATACTTTGTCTGCAACACTTTAATTTTAAGAAAACAGGGCTGGGCCACTAGCACATATGTTCCCCTATTTTGACTCCAAATTCAAATATTTCGGTGTTGATATTTTATTATTTTAAATTCAAATGTCTAAAGTCGACTGTCAGGATTTAATTTTTGGGAAATTAGAATAATAGCTTATAAATACCTAGTTATTAAATGATTTCAAATCTATCTAACATCAATTGAGAGTCAAGAGCACAAATTATTATCAAGAGCATTATTCAGCAAGTGAAGATCAACCATTAGAGATTTATTGCAGCAATTCAAGATCCAATGTCATGTCAAAATGTATGTGAGTTTATGCACGCTTATGTTTTGATATTGTTTCTGAAGGCTAACCCTTGTAGGTCTCCAAACAACTCAAGCCATTCAATAAATCAAGCAAGCAAGATGAAGACCTTGGAGTGATGTGTATGACTTCAAGCCTTCAAAGAAGCCATTGAAGGGTGGTGAATTGCAACACTTTGTGATTTCATCATTCCTTCCTATCATTTATTCATTTATCATTGGCATTTCCATTATGGAAGTGGAAATACTAACACAGGGTTTGACCAAGGTAAGCCCATAAATGGCATACCATTTCTTCTCTTTGTGAATGTGTAGGTTCATATTTGAAGAGGATTGAAGGAAGATTGAACATCCACTATTCATTCTTGAAATTTTGAAATTCTACACCTTGACAACAAACAAAAAATCAGTTATAGAATTATTTGAAAGTGATCCGACAAGTTTGTAGATGGGAAACAAAATCCCTCATCCGACATCAAAGGACTGCAAAAATAGATTTGAGTTTTCCCTACTAAGATAGTGACACCTATGTCATCAATTTTTAGCTCCAGATTTGAATCACAAGTGCACAGTGTCCTATCCTTTCAGTTTATGTTGTCTGATTTAATCTATGATTTATCATATTTTTTGTATTTACATCAGAACAATAATTTACATCATTAGGACAATTAGATCATTGCATTTCATCTTTGTGGCATTTTCATATTTGGTTAAGAGCTAGTTGACTCACCTATTAGGATGTAAGTCAATCACATACCTTGTCCAAATTTTCCAAACTCCTAATCCATCTTTGCATTTCCAATCCATTCCATTTCCATGCCCTTTATTAATGAAACATTTGGGGAAAGGTGTCAAACCCTAAAGTGAAAACTCAAAGGTTTCCCTTTCCCTCCATTTCATTTCAGAAAACCCGACCTATTAACATTATTTACCTTCTAAAAATTCACCCTAGATATAGGCTTTCCATTGCATTGTTTTGCATTTTTCAATTAGGAACTCATTTTTAGTATCATAAAAGGCATGAAAATTCAAAAAATTACATATCATATTGCATCATAGGTTGTAACAAGGTTTATTTCAATCATTTTAGCTCAAATCTACATTCAAATTGTATTCATAAATCTGCATTAGGTCATTTAAAATCTGAAACCAAAATAAAAACTGCCATTTGCATATATTTAGGCATTTTGAATATAGTTAAAACACCAAAAAATGTATTAGTTTCTTTCAAAAAATCATATTTATATCATCATTTTTTAGATTTAGCATATTCAAATTAGTTAATTTTTGCATCTTAAATCTAGAAATTGCATTTACAATTACTGTTTATTGTTCAATAATTTTCAACATTCTTGCATGCTTGCATCTTGAATTACATTACTATAAATTGAGTAAAATCTGGAAAAGTATTCATCGTCAGACTTGTTTGCTTACAGAAACACAAAACTTAAATAGTATAACAAACACTCAAAATTTTAATTTTGCAAAAGCTTGCCTGGGACATAGGCGCCCTAGGCGCTATAGTCTTTCCCTTTTTGGCTTAGATTTCTATGATAGAGACTTCTCAAAATTCTCTGTCTAGATCTGTTGTTTGTTTTCCAATCACCTATTGCATACCAGTCTGAACCTTAGTAAAATCATCATATCATCACTAACTCATTTGACCCCAATTTCCAATGAAACCTTTCGAAGAAAGCTATATAATCAGATGTATTGTTGGGCACTTGTGCGAATTTTCATTTTTTTAAATTTTTATCCCCGACGTTCGTCGGAATTTCGACGAACCTTTTTTTTCGTCTACATTTCGACGAAGATCTTTCGTTGAAATTTTGACGGACCTGCAAAGTTAAATTGTGGCGGGCATAAATTGAAATGAGCTTGACTATTCATTGCGACAATGTTTTGCTCGACGGTTTTCTTGGGGAAAATCAGAAGAAACTCAAGAAGATATCACCAGGTTGAGGGTAGTCATTGTCTTTTTCCAGAATTCATTTGTGAAGTCAGATTTGTACTTCCAGGTTTGAAAATCATATTTTAAAGCAACATCTCATCAGATTTCATTTTTAGTCTTGTGCATTTTTCGAATTTCATTTCCAGATTTTAGACCTGGCTTCACAAATTCTTTATAAGGGAATTATTTTTAACTGATGGAAAATTCTTGATGGATTTGGAAAAAGATTATATTTGCAAGGTTTCAATTTTAACCCTAATGATCAATTTGCAATAGATTTGGGAGCCATAGCTAGATAATATCAAAGGCGTTGGTTGTTTTTTACTATAACCAAGTTAATCTTCTAGACACATAGCATATAAAATCTCAGATAATACTACCTTACAATACCATCAATCTATATTCTAACCCAATACTACTTATCAAATCCTTATATGAACATAGTCACCTATAACCTCACTCAAGCATTTTAATTAATTCCTTGAATTAAAGCCAAAATGAGAATTACACACACCATAATAGTGAGATGAACAAAATAACCCTTGATCATTTTATTCAAGATAGTAATATATTTATACAATGGAGATACATGACCTTGAAATGAGTAATTTTCATTCAGATGCTAGTACTGTCTTGAAAATTAAGTACCTTTGAAACTAAAACCTACAACAGAATGACAACAAACCTAAGAATAGTATTTTCACTATAATATCAGGCTCTTTACAAATTCGCTCTGCAACTTCAGTTAGACTCGACTTAAAGATATCTAACTTGCTAACCCGTATTTCTGGTCCTAAAATCCTTCTTATAGGGAAAATGAAGGAGCAAAAAGCATCAGACTAGAAATACACCTGTCACTGGTCACTTGGACTGCCTTATGACATTTCAAAAATTGGTTACAACAACTGAGTCTCTGGAGAATCTTCTTGTTCATCCCGTCCACTGGAGAATAACTGTTGCATTTGCCAAACTTCAAAAACTTGCACCAAAATTGCCACCAAGAAATAGCCAAAATTTGTCATAACCATAACCGCTGAGCTATTAACTGCCGGTTGTAGACTCTGTCCTATTCTTGTTCAGTTAAGTAATTTTCTACCCATCCTTGATATTCCTCATCCGTTGGGCAATTAAAATTTACCACCTCATTTACCTTGGCACTGTAAGGTGTATACTTTACTGCTACTTGATTCGCCTCCCTTTCAAAAGATTCAAAAAATGTGCTAGTGAATTAATGATTTTATCCATACTACTCATCAACATGTCATAATCTGAGTCATCACAAATCAATTTGATTTGTGCATTGATGATTTCATCTACCCTGTCCTGCCATTGCTGCAGTGATCTAACATTTCCTTGGGCATCTACAATATCTGGTAAAGACGTGTCACTCCAGTCATCAAAACTCTTTACCAACTCTTTAATCCTCCTGCTGAAATCATCAGGTAAGGCCTATAAACCTTGCAGTGACTTCACAAAGTCTTGAGTAGGCCTTAATTGTTGAGGCCTATTAGTTGCATTTTGAGATTTTCATTTCCAGATTTTGTTGTTCAAGTTCAATATTCTAATTTTAGGAGTCTAACAGTTGGAAATCATAGTAAAATTAGAATTTAATAGTTTATGGAATTAACATTTGAAAGTGTTTTTTGGGGTCATTAACTTCAGACTATCTTCTCTTTTGTAGGGGTGGTTGCATGCCAAATTTTTTTGGTGTAAAATATCATAATTATTATATTTTGTTACCCTTGTATGATTAAAAGTTATTGGAGTGTGAGTTTGATATTTTTTGAAGATCTAAATATTCAAGCTTGGTAAAGAAAAATCATGTCAGATAATATTAGTCTAGAACAAAATGAAGAGACAGTTGCTAGATTGTGGGCTATATTGAAAAGAAAGGGTGATGGGAAATTTTATTGTCCTTGCAATAATTGCAAGGGCTTAAAGACGAGAAGACTTTTAATCACAATAGCTGAGAAACATTGTAGGCAACATGGTCACGTTGAAGGGGGGCATGATTATCGTCCATTGGTAAGTTGTTCATTATATGTGTTTATATTGATTGAATTTGCAAATGTTTATATTGTTTTAACATTTGATATATATATATATATATAAAATCACTTGATCATGATCATGGTTTATTTGTGTCTGTCATTATTATAAAGGTGGGGCACCCTAGGGCACACGATATGAATTATCACGGCCCGGAGAATGTGGTTTTGCAAGTGGAGGAACATGGAGCTGTGAATATCGAAGATGAAGTTAATGATCCTATGGAAGAAGATGATCATGCACCAGAAAACACAATTGAAGATGATGGTAAAAATACATTGATCCATGGCACATGTAGTGGCAAATTTGATCATGTTGATTGAGATGACTTTGATGATGTTCATGATTTACCTGTACTTGAGAAGGCATACGAGCCCCTTTATGAAGGCTCCCAAACAACTCTTCTCTCTGCTATATTGTTGCTGGTGAACTTGAAGGTTATGAATGGTTTATCTAACATAGCAATCTCACGGATGTTAAGGTATGTCATATATGTCATCTTTTTTCATCTATTTTAATTGTTGTTAGTTCATCGCTAGTAAATAAAGGATGAAGTATGTACCATTAATATTTTTTATATTAAGAAATTATTTTTTGTTGTAGATTGATTGGTGAATTTTTGTTACCACCATCAAATATTTTACCTCGCTCATACCGAGATTTATCTAGTATTATGAAAGATATTGGAATGGAGTATCAAGCAATAGATGCATGTCCCAATGATCATATTATATATCATAAACAACATGAATTTGCAACAGAATGCCCAAAATGTCATATCAGTAGATATCGAACATATCAACTAACAAAAAAGGTGCCTTGCAAGGTTCTTCGTTATATTCCCATTATTCCACGTATGCAACAATTATTTAGGTGTGAAAGCTTAGCGCAATTTATGGATTACCATGCACGTAATAGAAGTGGAGATGAGATTCTTCGAATTCCTGCGGATGGTTCTGCATTTAGGGACATGGAGGAAAAATGGCGACACTTTAAAGAAGAATCTCATAATCTCAGGCTTTCATTGGCAGCGGACGGTGTCAATCCATTTGGAGAGCTGAGATCTATTTACTCGGTGTGGCCTGTTTTTGTTATCAACAATAACATTCCTCCATGGATGTCAATAAAGAGGGAGCACATAATGTTGGCAATGATTGTTCTAGGTATTTGTTTACATTAATTTTCTTTAACGTAGTAGCATCTCATTTGTCTTATTTGTTGCATAATGACTTATATGTTTTTTCATTTAATAGTCATGTACATGAATTTATATATATTGCATTAAAATGGTTATAATAATTATGTAATGTTTATGTTCATTCAACTAGGTAAGTACTAAGTTAAAGATATGAATGTATATATTGAGCCTCTTATCGACGAGTTACTAAAGTTATGGAATGGCATCACTATGTATGACGTATCTAGACCAATAGGACAAAGACAATTTCAATTCCATGCAATGCTTGTATGGACAATTCATGATGCCCGAGGGCTAACACATTTTTCTGGTATGTTATAACGTTCGACTGCATGACTTTAACGATATTTAATTTTATGAAGTAGATATCATGCATGTTTTTAAAGTAATCTATTCATTATCTATAATTATAAAAATTGACATATTTAATCCAATTATATATTATTTGCAGGTCTTCAAACAGAGGGAAAATTTGCATGTCCAATTTGTGGTCCAAAGATGAAATCTCGTCGTTCAACAAGTTTAGGAAAGCAGGTGTTTGATGAGTATAGGCACTTCCTCCACAGAAATCATAAGTATCGAACTACTGAAAAACATCTTTTCAATGGGAAAGAAGAGACTGCATTAAAACCACGAAGAATGACACCTCGCCTATGAAAGTTGGAATATAATAGAATTAATCGTCAAGGTTATACATCAGATCAAATTGTTTATCTATCATTTATGATATGTTTTGAATTTATATTTTTATATTGTGTTGTGTTTACTCATGCTGTAATTGACAATGATTGTCTTTGTTAATTTGTTTAACTTATATGCTTTATGAAGGTCGTCAAGGCATTAATGGTCGGGTTCCATAGGGACTGAAAAGTTATCTTAGACAATTTAGTAGGTTGCCCTACTATGAGCAGCTACAAATTGTGCATTTGTTTGATACAATGCATATTGGAAAGAATATGACAGAAACGTTATGGAAAATATTGGATGGAAGGCATGACAAAGAAAAAATTATCAAAATTTGTAGTCACATTCAGGAAGCCAGTCATGCAATGAAAAATGTCATTCAATTAAATAGCGATGGAGACCAAATTAATATAAGTGCCCTTCCTTGGTTATTAACGGAGCAGCAAAGCAATGCTATAAAACAAGTCATACGAAAAATTTGTTTTCCCACAAGATTTGCTACGAACATAAACAATATCATAACAAAGAAAGGTGAATTTGGGTCAGGGATGAAAATGCATGATTGGCATACCTTCATTAAGGTAATTATTCTGGTATATTATATATATATATATGTATACTACATGTACTTTTCAGTGTATTATGTTTACTACTTTTGAAAAAATATTAATGAAAAGATCATTTTATAATTGTTGCAGTACGTTCTACCTCTATCTCTCCCAGACAACTTCGACAACAATGTCAAGCAAGTTATATATGATCTTGGAAAATACATGAGGTAAGTAGCGATATTTGTTCAATTCGTTGTATATTTTTGTTAGATCTCGTTAATATATTTGTGCCTTGAATCAATTGTAGATGGCTGTCATCTAAAGCAATCCATAAAGAAGATATAAATTATTGGAAGAGAAAAATTCCTCGTCTAATGTGTGAAATGCAAGTGTCTACCTTCAACATTTTTCAATGCACAAGAACACTACCTCATACACCAAGTTGAGGAGATTGAATTGTGTGGACTTGTACACACAAGGTCAATGTGGATGGTTGAGAGGCACTTGAAATTTTTGAAGGATTTGGTTAGACAAAGAGCACATCCTGAGGGTTCTATGGTGGAAGGATACATGGTATACCAGAGCATGGTGTACATTACTGAATATCTTCCTAAGTTTGCAGCAAAGATCCATGTAGATCGCATTTGGGATCCCAACTCCATTAAAAAATTCGAAGGGGAGTACCTGATGGGGAAAGGTAGATTGAGGAAAGTGACAGGTAATTATAAGATGGTCATGGAGATTGATTAGAATAAATTTTACATTTGGTTTTTATGTATATTGTACTTATTTAATTATTAATCTTTCAATATTCATCAATTATAAATTAAGGTCGTATACCGTGGTAATTAACTAATTATACGTCGTTTGTGAATTTCAATTTTTTTTTATATAGTTGGTCGAGAGTGGGATGCACTACATTTGTACATCGCAAACAATATTGATTGGATGACGGTATGGATTGAACGATGTCAACAATCTGGTCGCGCATTAACATGGGAAGGTGTGGCTTCATTGGTTAAAGAAGCTCATCGTAATGGAGACTCCAATGTTACACCAAGGGAAATTGATTTAGCATATGGTTTAAGAGATAAACAGGTATGTATAAATATATTAATCACCCATATTATTTAATTATTTTAAATTATATTGATGTATATATATGTTGATATTTTTTTTTTCTTTGCATACATTCGGCCAAGAATAAATATGTTTATCAACTGACGATATTGCAATAAGTTTTACATGTTTGACATATTGCAGGTGAAACACCACAAGGCTATGTGGTGCAATGGTCATAAATTTCGAATCAAAAAGTTGGATGACACGAAGAAAACTTGTGATTCTGGGATAACTGCAGTCTTCCAGGTGACTAATGTTTCATCTAGAAGCGACAAACATCCAAAAGTCTCAAAAAATCAATACTATGGGATTTTGGATGATATACTTGAGTGTGACTTTAAGTCCTTCAAATTAGTTTTGTTTGTTGTCCTATGGTACAGGCTACGATTGAATGAAAATGATCCCGAGAGAACTGTTATTGAATATGATAATGGATTTACCATGGTTAATACAAGGTATTTTGAGCGAGTTGGAAATGAGCCCTATATTCTTCGAAGCCAATGTGAGCAGGTATTTTACTCAGAGGTTCCAGGTAAAGTGGGTTGGTCATATGTTGTTAGACATGATCCAAGAGGAAGGCCGATAAAGTATAATGTGGTGGAAGAAGAAGATACTGAAGAAATAGAAGATGATGTAGATGATGATCAGGATCAATAGTTAGTTGATGATGTGCCTGACAAAGATGTTGAAGAGGAGGAACTAGATCATGATGATGTAGGAGTTTATGTTCATGAAGATGATATCCATGTGGATGATGGCATTATCAAAACTGATATCAATGATGATGATGATGATATGACCAATCCTTACAATGTTGAATCTAGATCGGATGATATAGACAAAGAGTTGGATGAAGAAGATCAATGACATTGAAATGTATGAGTTATGTGATTGTATTATCTATTTGATATTAATTTCTTGATAGAATTATATTTGACTTATGTGGTTACATAATTAATTTATGATGTTTTTAATTTTAATTATATTTGAATTATATTAGAATATGTTCAGTTAACAGATGTAAAAAATAAAATGGATAAACCAAAAGATGAAAGCGTGAGACCACTGCCTTGTTGGGTGTATGGAGTCTAATGAAGATCTATAAAAGTGTAATCTATGATGGCAATAATTCAAAGTGTTTGGCACACAGATGTAGTTTATAACTTGTATAAATGTGCAAGTAAATGACTGACAAACTCTACTTGAGATAGAATGACAATCCTAGTTATGTGATTCTTCTTATTGATCCAATTAATACTCTTTAGTTAATGTGATTGACTAGAAGGGTTTAATCTTTACTTGAAAGAACCAAATAATCACATCACACAAATACAACAAATGTGTATCGGTAAACTGAATATATTTATATGCTGCATATATCAATTTAGACAATAGAAAAGCATCAAAATGGAGACAACCAGATAACTGTATAATTCCACAAATAGCTGATACCAAGATTAAGCCACAAGTTCAGACATCTTCATTAACTTCATCAAAATTCATACATGCATCTGAGTCTTTTAAAGGAAAGTTTCATTGCTGTATCTTTCTCCTATCCGCCTATATCTGTTTTACATTATGAAATAGATATAAATATATCAAAATTCTAAAAGGGCACATCCTTTGAGAAATGTCTTTTGCTTAACAACAACAAAAAACTAGAAATTATGCTCTATTAAGCCATAAATAGATGTTTTGATAGATAGTCTTGGTAAGCTGGCTGCTTGTGTGTATCAGCATCCTCCAGTGCATTCCTTATGGCTAGCTCCATTTCAAACATCTTCTCATTCTACTCACATGCCCTGTCCATTGTTAAATCATTTCCTGTGGCTGTCTCCAGAATTGTTTGCATCATTGTCTGGCATTCCTTCATCCATCTTGTGGTAATAGACACTGTTTTACTCCTCTTCGGTTAAGTACTTGTCCACCCATCTCTGATAGTCTTCATCCGTTGGCCAGCGAAATTTCATGACCTCATTCATCTTAGTATTGTAAGGTGTGTACTTCACTTCAACCTGATTGGCTTCCCTTTCAAAAAACTCTAAGAATGTGCTGGTGTTAATTATCTTATCCATACTATTTACCAACAAATCATAGTTTGAATCATCAAAAATTGATTTTATTTGTGCATTGATAACTTCTTTTGCCCCATCCTGCCACTGTTGCAATGTCTTAACATTTCCTTGTGCATCAATAATGTCTGGAAAAAATATATCATTCCAGTCATCAAAGCTCTTTATCAGCTCCCTAATTCTTCTACTGAAATCATCAGGTAGGGCCTGAAATCCGCTCAATGATTTTAAAAAGTTTAGAGTAGGCTTCAATGACTGGGGCCTGTTGTCTGCATCAAACCTAGAAGCTTTGTACATAATATCCAGATCATTTGCCCTAGGGATCCATTTCTCAGCCAAAGGCAAAACTATTTCTCGATCCTTATTGATATTTTTTATTCTATCTAAGAATAAAGAATACAAAGAATGTACAGATGGTAATTTACCATCAACCTTTTCATTAAGATGCCTCAAAACTGTGTCAACCACCTCACTTTGTTTGAAAATTGCATCATCCTCACTTGCCTTTAAGGCAGCCTGCAATTCTATGATCCTATTCAACATTTGCTTCTTGGCGGGATCCACAGAATATTCAACTGCTTCTTCAACTGGCCTTGGTGTAGGACTTAGAGCAAGTGCCTGAATGGGGGACCCCAGAGTTGAAACAATTGGAGTAGTATGGGGGACTGATCCTGCAATAAAAGGTAATGTTTTGATACCAGGAGCACTGGAGGATTCTCCCACCTGCCCATATTTCAATCTATCTACTTCATATTGCAGCTCAATATTCCTTTGCTGCATCCTACTATATTATGCAATTATCATATTGTATTTCTCCATTAGACTCTTCTTTTCAACCTCTTCTCTCTCAGCTATCTTTTGTGCCAATTTGGCCACATTCACTGTCAGGCTTGTAGCTTCTGTTGTTGAAGTTTCAGAAGCTCTCTTGATGATTAGCCCTCCCCTTAGGTGTGGGCTAATATCAGTTACATTTGGCTTTCTGCCCTGGGGTGCCAATGCCCATATGGCCAAGTTTCATACTCCTCATTGAGGGAAAAGTCCTACAGAGCTGCCTTAACCTCTTCTTCACTGTTTTGTATAGGGTGCTTGGATAGTAAGATAGCATTGAATGCAACCGCATCAGCTATGTCCCATTCAGGAAAAAGTAAGACACCAGCCTAAGTCACAAGTCTTCTTCCCTCCTCAGGAGTGATGCCTTTGAATTCTTCCATTAATTCGACCTTGACCTCATCATCATTATCCTGCTCAGACCTATCAGGTCTCGATTCTCTCCTACTCTTGCATTTGTTCTGGTACTCTTCTAGTTTCATCCTCCAAACTAGTTGCAAGAATACAAGAGTCTTTACAAATGCATCATCGTCCAAGAATGCCTTGTAGGCCTCCATCCTAGCATTTTGTACACATTGCCCCTTTACATCCATGTCAGAAAGCACCAATTATGTTGATCTAGGAGGGGAAGGGATACCAACCTGCATGTCTTGATCAGTGACAATTATCTCATCCATCAGAGTTTCCTGCGTTTCCTCAACTCTCTGCCTCTTAGGGCTTGGCTCTGATGGTAACACTGTAGGATCACCTCTTGGTGGTGAATCTAGATCCACAATCCTTATCCCTCTGGGTGCTCTGATCGTTGAACCCAGCTGTGATGATGCTTGCATGACTTGTTTTCCCTTCTTATCCCCTTCATCCTCAACAGTGCTCTCATTCCTCTTTCTCTTGTATAGAGGCCTGTCAACTGGTGGCTGATAAGCTAGCCTTGTTTCTTCAGGCCTCACATCCGGTCTTTCTATACCAAAATCTAATTCCAAACTGACCCTCTTGGTCATCAAGGTGGCCATGATACTTTTGAAATTAGCCATTAAGAAGTCCATTCTCTTGTGAAATGGAGTGAACCCCATTAATGGATCATATTTTGGATCCATTTTATGTATTATAGCCAACAAATTTTCATATGCAATCCATTTTTCTTTATTCAACTCCTGCCTATTCAAATCAAACTCATTTCTGATTAGGTCCTCAGGAAAGTTGAATTCATGTGCAAATTTTATACCTTTAATTCATTGTCTGAACAATGCAAAGAATCCCTCAGGGTCATACTATCTCCTAGAACCATTCCTCAAATTGAAGTCATCAAAAAACCTTTCGAAGTGGACCCATCCTCCCTTGGAACATACAAAATCAGAAACAACAGTGTAGTCAGGGAAGAAATTCCCCTTTCCTTTCTTTGTTAGGTTGTCCTCATGAATACAACCTAGTTGCCACATTACTTCGGCAAACCCCATCCTTGATGGTACATTAAAGGGGAGGATATGAGGGGTTCTATGGAAACCATACACCCTCAAGATAGTGCTTACAGGGTACAAGATGATATCACCCCAATTGTGACACACTTTTAAATTAGGCTTCCTCACCTTCGGTCGGAGGAAGTCATGCAAATCTTCAGGGACTCTTGGTACATTTACCACCAACCGAGCCCTGAGGCTGGAGGCAAAGCAGTTATCAAACTGCACAAAGCTGGCACCTCCACTGTTGTAAGACAAATCTGCACTCCACACCTGTACTGGTAACCTTTCTCCATTCACCTCCTACCTCAACTCCATGTTTTCTGAGAAGAAAACAACATTCTTGTAGAGGAACATATGCATCAACATGGAGTACCAGAAAAAAGGAGTGCTAGTATCCCCCACATGCAGCTTCATCAAACCCTCATGCATCTTTTCTGACAGGAATGATGCAAAGTCATATACCACAGAGAAGTTTGGATGCTGAATCTGGGCTCCCATAAACATGTACGCAAGTAGCATCACAGTATTAGGGCTGAACCCTAAAATCTAGCACAATGAATAAAATGTTGCCAGGAAGTGACTGGGAAAACAGCTCAGCCTGAAAGGCTCTTGGTTATTTGGGCTAATAATAATTGTTGAACTGCCTACCCTAGCCAGGTGAAGAGGAAGTAACTTCAATCTGAAAAGAGGCTTTAACATTTTGTACTCCTCCTTCATCTTCTCAAAATCTATTTGGACTAAGAAAGGGCTATACTCAGTCAAATCAAAAATCTGTCGAATCTCATCTACATTTAGGCTTAGTAGAATTCCACCATCATTATCCCTTATGACCCTTGTCATAGGATCATACCGTGCTACCACTACTCTGAGCAAGTCAACATCAGGGAACACATTTAGCATTGTTAGTTTCCCCATGTCATATCTCCGGGCATTGGAGAAGGGGTGAGGTAAGTTTCGCTGTCCATACCATAGCCTAAACATTTCAAGACCAGTCACAGGAATCCTGGCATCAACAATGTTATAATTTTTGCACAGTAGACCTTCGCCTAGGGTCTTTCCATTCATTAAAACCAAACCACTCTTCCTTTCATTTGTTGACAACGGGAGTTGATCTAGGAAGTCATCATACAAATTCCTCTTCAAATAATCAACATGCCAGAGTGCTGCTTCGGTGGTGTCATCTTAAACAACTAGGGCTTCTTTTAAAAAATCAAATCCTCGAAGAAACTAGGGGTACCTAGAACACAAAAATACAACACAACTGTGCAATTCCAATAATTCAAATGAACCAGTAACCCTACGACAATAATTAAGAAAACCCCTTGACTAGCACAATAGAACCCTTCGCAAAGATAGTCAAATTAACCTAGCAGTTTAGAAAATAACTCACGGGATTTCACGCCTTGCAGAGAACCAAACTTCACGGTGATCGCTCAAAAAACTTTATCTCTGGCTCTGAACTGCTTGAAAAATACTTGAATGCTTTTGTGATGAAGATAGAAAAAGAGCAGATACTTTATGTCGATTGAGTTGAGGCAGTAGACGTCTCGTCTACCATTAAAGCTCATTTGCATGCCACCCCAATGACTCCAATCGCATTTGATGCGAATTTAAACTTCAGCCGTCGATCTTTTATTTTTGTCAGATCATCGAATGGCCATCTTCAAAAGGGCTGACAAAATCTCCATGTCAACATCGAGGGCCCACCATAGAAGCAGCGCCAAAGGAATACATGTGGCGCCTGCCCGTGATATCACGATCACTAAACATCCTACATCTTTGGATCATGCGATGGCGGGAAACCGTTGATTCCTACAATCGGCGATTGTGTTCACTCACAGTAGTCAGCAACACCAAACATAACCATCGAGCAACTTTTTACTAAGATTATAACATCACCATCGATCTCGAGCATGTGCATCTTGTAGCTATTTTAATAACCCACTTTATAACGTATTTAAGTCCAACACAAATATTAAACACTTTATTAATCCCTTTTCGGCATCGACATCTTGGGACATGTGGCGCTCACCCGTGATATCGCAATCACCAAACAATCAGCGGTGATGTCATCGCGAGATCGCGGGGAGCGATCAGGATAAATCGTAGGAAGATTGACGGTCATTAAAAACACAACAGTCAGCAGCACCAAACATAACCGTCGAGCAACTTTTTACCAAGATTATAACATCACCGTCGATCTCGAGCACGTGCATCTCACAAATGTTTTAGTAACCCACTTTATAACATATTTAAGTCCGACACAAATATTAAACACTTTATTAATCCCTTTTCGGCATCGACAGCTTGGGACACGTGGCGCTGTCCCGTGATATCACAATCGCCAAACAATCAGTAGCGATGTCATCGCGAGATTGCGGGGAGCAGTCAAGATCAATCGTAGGAAGATCGACGGTCATTAAAAACACAACAGTCGGTAGTACCAAACATAACCGTCGAGCAAATTTTTACTAAGATTATAACATCACCGTCGATCTCGAGCATGTGCATCTTGCAGCTATTTTAATAACCCACTTTATAACGTATTTAAGTCTGACACAAATATTAAACGCTTTATTAATCCCTTTTCGGCATCGGCAGCTTGGGACACGTGGCGCTCGCCCGTGGTATCGCAATCACCAAACCATCAGCGGTGATGTCGTCGCGAGATCGTAGGGAGCGCTCAGGATCAATCGTAGGAAGATTGATGGTCATTAAAAATACCCCTTGCAAAATAAAACAACTATTAAAAAGTCAAGCAAAATAACCTTTTTGCGTGTGCAGATTGCACGACCGTCGGATGAAGTGATTTCAATCTTGACCGTTGCTCGCAGACCTTGCAAGGTTTCTGCTAACATCACAAATATGGTGTGAGGCTTGCGAGATTCTGCCATCTGTCACATTTGATGGTGGGGACTAGTTTTGCTCGTTGATCGATTATGAAGGCTGATGCCGACAACTGTTTCTGTATTGACGCATCGTGGCCGTTCCTCACTGACCTCGTGCAATTAAAACTACAGTTTCAATAATGCTGCGAGGTGTGCGATTTAGTGACGTGTGGACTCTGATGCTGTGCACTGATAATAAAGGTGGGGCCCATTTTCGTGCTGATGTGGTACTCGGTAGGTGAATATCCTGTCCGTTTGGTGACTGGAGGGAGAACGTGGCATTTTCAGACTATTTTGACTAAATCTGAGCCGTTCTCTTGGCCAACATTGCGATTGATCAACGACTCGTATTTAAAAATAAACTGGTATTGTACGATAGCCATTTTATCTCGCGCGAGTGAATAGTATTGGCCGAGTTTGACTCTGTCTGCATAATTAAATGCTAAAATTTGTGAATTACTATTTCAGTTTTGTATCTCTACATTGAGGAGGAATTGCTTGGTATCGAGTGAAGCAAGCTGTGGTTACGATTTCTCAATTTTGCTGCCTTGGATGTTCTGCGATTGAAACCGTAAGTAGCACGTACGCGATTTCTTGTAAATTCAGAATATTTTATGGTTGCTTGTTGGGCAATTCGTGATTGTTTCCTATCTCTGTTCTTGAAGAATTGATTGAATAGATTCTCTTTTAGAGCTTGTCTAGATAATTGCTAGGGTTTTTTGAATATTGAAGAATTTTCTGTTAAGGTTAAAGGAGAAAATTGTAATTATTTGCTATCTGAAAATAAGCAAACCCTAGTTTGAATTATCATATGTAAAGTATAAATGGCACCCAAGGCCCGAAGTTCTGGTTCTGAAACCACTACCAGGTCTTTATCCCAAGATATTATTGATTTGTTACAACCCTCTACTAGCAAGAAGCAGGAGGGAAAGGTTTTGTTCTATGGGCCTCGAATCTTGGAAGGATTGACAAACAAGCAATGTGCAATTCAAGATACCGAGTTACCATACATCGGGTGGCAGTTGTTCTCCAATTGGTTTGGGAATAGGAATTTGTTGGTTCCTTTGTGTAACCCCTGGAGGTTAGACCTGGGTAAATTGGTGGTTCCTAATGTTTATATGGATGTAGATCATTTAAAGGACATTGCTGCTAGATATGACCTTGTGGCTCGAATTGTCAGAACACATGCTGGTGTGCAGATGATTAAGATAACCAAAGAAGAAATTGCAGAGATTTTCAAATTGCACGAATGGAGTCGGGATATGGTTCCTGTCGACTTGGAGGTTTTCAGACAAGAATATAGAATACTAGGGGTTTGTTCAGAACATCCTTCTTAATACCTCATTTGGCAGTCTCAGGAAGAGGAAAAAATTAGAAGAAGGTAGTAATTGGCAGGAATGAGCCTGAACCTTTTCCTGTGGGCTATTTCGCCAGTTATTTCAAGAAGACTGTTTGTGCTTTATATCAAGTTCTGGGAGTCAGCTTAAAGAAAACCTTGCCTATCGATATTATGTATATGCGAGTAAATCTCCAGCACCCAAGTTTTAATGTAATATATGATTTTGCCACTTATTTGGCGGAGAAGATGCACACAGGTCTGGTAGCCCTAAAGGAGGGGAAGAATTGGGTTGGATTCAGATGGTATTCCTTGTTAATCCACATGTTTCTGTATAGGGGTCAGGCTGTGTTCAAAAAAGATATGAAATTAAAGAAGAAGGAAGGAAACATTGAAATGCCTGTCCAATATTGGACTAGGATTCTTGACATGCATGATCATGAGTTTGATTATGTAACTTTCCATAATGTCTTTGGATCTAAATTAAGGGAGGCTCTGGTTTATGACCCCCCAAGGATCCCAAAAGAAATTCATGACTTCTTGAGGCCGATGGAGAGAAGGCCTGAATTGAACATAATGCACAATTGGGGAGACATTATCCCCTATCCTAATACCACAGTTTTCAGGGTTTTTGGCACTAATGTCAATCCAAAGGTTCTGCCAAGGGAGGTGCCCCTTAGACTTGGATTTTTGGAAATCATGAGGCAGTTGGGGGGCGTTCAGGAAGTACACTTTCCAGCTGAACAAAAGAAAGGTTCTTTCTTCCCTGAATATACAACATTTGCTGATTTTGTTATGGAAAAGGGAGGATGGAAGGAGTTGCATCAATTACTTGGGCCTTATAGGCTAAGGACTGTACGCCCCAAGAATCATAATCCTGAGGGTTTTATCTCTCAAATGAAGGCAAAACATCGGACATGAGCTTTTGTCCACAACTTCTACTTTCCTGAGGACATCATCAGGAATATTTTTGATTTGGAATTACAAGATGATAGAAAGGCACTATACATTGCCTACTCTAAAATGGTAAAAATTAAGCAGGAGAAAATACCTGGTTTGAATCCCATACCTAATACTAAAGATGAGTTTAGCAGGGCAATGTATGCTATTGATAATTTTGAGAGCTTGGTTGGGGTTTTGAAAGATGAAAGGGTTGTGGAAGAAAGGGGAAAATCACAAACCATCGAGGAGTACCCTGAGGTAAAGGAAGAGGAGAGGCCTAATTATCAGCCCCAAAAGAAGATAAGGGTTTTTTCTAGAAGAAAGGGAAGTAGGGCTGAAGATGTTGCTAAAAATATTGCACCATCTTCTTCAAGGCAATCAGTACCAAATGTTGTTGATTTGGATTCTCCTCCAAGTTTTTCTGAACAGGCTTGCCCACCATCACCAAAGAGGCAGAGGGTTGAAAGGGTAAAGATTTTTGATTGTGATGGTGATGAGGATGATGACATTATTGTCACTTTGGATGAAATGCATCCTGAGATGCCATTGGACCCAGTTGACATTGCAACAGGTTCAGGTACAATTTCTTTGAAGTTAGGAAAAGATGAAATCAAAGGAATAACAAGCAATGATGACTTGAGAATAGAAGCCTGCAGAGAGTTCATGATGGATGACTCTTTTATTCAAACCGGTGCTTTTAAATATTTTGTGTGGAGAGCACATACTGCATTATATGTTGAGAAGGTGGCACATGAGAAAAGTATGCATCCAGAGCTCCCAGAGAAGGTAATTCAAGCTAAGGTTAGGGAACAGATGAGAGAAAGATTCAAAGCAATAACACCAGAGCAGAGCCGAGAATTGGTACAAAAAAGTGGACTATTGCTACTCCCATAATGGGATATCACTGATGCTATGGTGTTTGACACAATAAGAAGGGCTAATAAGCCACTTCTTGCTACTGAAGAGGAGGCTACATTGACACTCAAGGGATCGGCCTTTAGTGAGGAATGGGATGCATTGGCAATTTGGTCCCTATCTACTGGCTCTAAAAAACCAATTGTTGCAGAACCTTTTGACTTCAGTGGTCACTTGGTTGTGAGGAGAGTTGCTAACACCCCAACATTGGAAGCTGCTGATATGGTCGTGAATGTTGCCAAATTCACCAGAGCAACTGTTGAAGATTTGACCAAGGAGCGGGATACTCTGAGAGGCCAATATAATGACATTATTATTGAATATAATAAGAGTCAACAAAAGGTAGCAGAGTTAGAAACTAAATTGGCTTTATTGAGGCAACAAATGGATACCATGAGATCTCAAAAGCAAGCCAATTCTAGTCACACTGTCCCGACCCACCAGTAGAGCAGTCTCAACCTCCTGCACAAGCACAGTCTTTGGCTATTGTTCCATATAATATGAGACAAGTGCCTATCGCTATTGAGAGGGCTACTAGCCCCGGAGGGTGACTTTCTAGGGAGAAACTGATTCATCAGGTTGAAGAATATAAGGAGATGGTAAAGCAAATCCGGGATGCAGTAGGGAGAAACAATGCAGTGATAATGGACACTGTTTTGAAACATTTAAATAGAATGGTCCAGAGTAAGTTAAACGGTGTTCATGCAAATTATGTCCTAATGTTGCAAGCACTAAAAATGTTTCCAAGAGATAAAGAATTGGCCATCTCATTGCTAAACAAATGGAGCCCTAGAATGGAGAAGTTGAGATTCATGGCAGTAGGGGCAAAACAACATGGTGATAAATATTCTACTGTTATTGCAACATATCAATTGGTCAAGGGAATTGTTGAGCAGAAGTTTCAGGGATTTGCCGCCCCAATGGAATCCAAGATTAAATTTCTGAAAGATGTGTATGATGGAAAGGACCTGATCCCATTGCCTCATATTTTACATAGTCAGGATGAAGTCAAACCCCTGCAGGTTTGGAAGGAGCAAATGAACAATATAATGATGTCTCAAACACATGAGATATGCAAAAAAGATGACATCCGCATGCTAGAGAATACATTGGAAAATTTGTATTTTGTTATATAAGTTTCTTAGAGAGCTTTGATAAAAAGGCCACATCGATAATGGTAAAGTATGCTCCCTATCGAAACAAGGTTGATCAGGTTGTGGCTTTCTAGTGGCCTTCCGAGGAGGAGTTTGAATTATGGAAAAAGGTGTTCACTGATGAACTGGAATTATGAGTGTTATAGTCGAGAATTGCAACTTGGTCATGTATAATACAGGTTTGGCCTTAGATATTATATTCTAAAATTGCATTCTCCTTTTGACTCCAAGTACAGGGTGCTGAGGTGGAGTTAATACTATAACGGCTAAGCAAGCCTTCGATGTATGGGGAGCGGCCTTTGGAGCGATGTTTTCTTTCCTCCTTATCAACTAATGATGATCTTTGTCTTATGCTCTCCTCTCGCATAATAGAATTGTAACTGAATCAGGAGTTAGCGGTCCAATTACAAATGGATATGTGTACTCTCCGACCTGAAGCTTGTTGGCTCCCTTGTTTTATAAAAGGGAATTCTGGGCCGAGAGAGTGGTCGGTTGAAATATCCCAGATATGAGAAATAAGAGTCTAGTAATATAGAGAGTATGAATTGTAAGTCCAGGTTTTAAATAGTTTTGAGTCAGATTGGAGAACTTTGTTAATCATGGGGTTTTTGAGCATGTTTGTATCAAACTCATGAATATTTGGAGTTTATTTTGTCTCCTATTATGTTATGTTACATGGATTATTAATGAAATATCGATCAACGATGATTTTCATTTGTTATTTACTGTGAATTATGTTTAACTACAGCTCTGGATCAAAGGATCAGTTAAATGCTTTAGTTAGCCAGTAAATTCATGCAATATAACAAACATGATTCATAAAGGAGTAATAAACTCAGGTATGGATATATGGGTTGTAATGCAATTCATAATAGATCATAAGTGTTCAAAATGAAATTTACCCTGTAGTTCAGTTTTCTCTTTTGACTCCTTGCGCTGGGATATGGCACTGGAATTCTGATTACGTTTTATTGTCGTATGTTTTGTGTTATGGCATCAGGATATTTTACTCAAACATTTCCTATCAATTTACTTTATGTGAAGTTTGCGATTCTCTGTTAAATGGACATGAGTCTTTTTTAAGGAATAGCCAATTTCTTGAAGGATTTGATCCTTTAACATTAATTGGGGATCTATCTGTTGCTTACCTATGTGCAAATTAAATGAATTGTTTAAATGCTGTATGTTAAGAGAACATGTTAGGGAATACCCTCCTGGATTTTATAGAGTCTGAAGTGTAGGAGAATTAGCCTTATTGCTATTCTTGTAAAGTTGGCCATACTATTCCTAGTCTTTTATTATTGAATGTGGGGAGTTCATAGGAGCTTCTAGGAAACACGTGGGTTGTAGTAAAAAAATGCCAATAGGTTCAATTGACAACATGATCTATTGAGTAATTACAAAGAATTCATAATTTGAAATTCTAGATTTTGACAACATGATCTATTGACAAGTAGGAAGCATTTTTCACATTGTGTCAAATTTTGATATTGTTATCAGGATTCAATTATGTAGTTTTACAAGTCAAACTCATTGACCCATGTTTCATGAGTAGTGTTTCACAAGAACCCATCTCTCATGATAATGAATGGTCCACTTAGCACTCATTGCGTCTAAATGATTCTCAAAGTGATGAAGCACTAGGCCTTCCTAGGAGGTCACCCATCCCAATATTACATGATCCATGATTTTATTAATAATTGATCATTTTGGATTTTGACAAACTTGACACACAAATGACAATTTGACAATGAACTTAATGTATCACAATTAAGTTTCAAATTGAGTAACACAATAGAAACTAAAACAAATTGAGAGATTGTTATGAGGGTAGTGATGCAACTTTTCTAATTAGAGTGTATTCCATGAGATTACAATTCTTTGAGATATTTTGTCAAATAGTTCACAAGATTTGTCTATCCTCCCACATTTTACATAGATTTGAAAATGGAGTGTACAACCACAACATTTGAGAAAATTCATCTTCATATTATGCTTTGATGGATGTCTATACCTTGTTCCAAATCTCCCATATTAAGGAAATCGACAAGGATTTTGGTGAAGGTTGTGAAATTTGTCTATGCATCTATCAATTGCATTTGATTGAAAGTTTCTAAAACCTTTTAAAAAAATCCATTATGTATATTCTACAATCATTATAGTCCACAATTTCACATTTATTTGGTTTTGCATCTACCATTTGTATTTGCTTGAATTTTCCTACCGAATTTTCAATGTAGATCCATTTTGTGTATATTTTAATTACAATCTATTGGTGTTTTTTCCCACATAGGATTTGCAATTCTGTAAGAGGTAGCCAACCTCTGTTATAAAGAATTGCAAAGGCTAGTGGCCAACTAACAAGAGTCAGTCAAAGATTGACATCTCCTACACTTTTGGCTCTGTGAAACCAAGGTGGGTAAACCGAAGTGTGTTCATAAGAATGTTTCATGATTGGTAAGAACACTTCTTCTTACAGATGCAGTCCCCACTAACACTAACAGACAGTCATTACCCTGGTTGTGGAAAAACCAAAGAATAATAAGTATAGATATCCCAAAGCAAGGAGACTAAAAATTATCATAAGATCTATATCCCAAAAAGAGATAGCAGTTGATATTTGTTAAAATGTTCGGGTATTGAATCACCGTGCTTAGAGTCACAGTCCTATACCTGAAAGGAATTTACCAATACTATCCAGTGCCTCATCCATTGGGTGGGAGTCATATAATGCGTAATTCAGATGAAATTGAACTTATCACCATAGTGATTTGCTACCATGAGATTTGTTAGTATATTAAAATATTACTCCTTAGTGAATCCTGAGCATATAACCATAAACATGCAATTTGTGTTCAAGCATTTGATCAACTCATTAAGTCAAAGCAAGAGAAAAAATTACACTTTCAACTACACCATTGAAACTGAATGAACAAACCCTTGATAAATCCATTCATAATCCATGGCCCATACACAGGAGAGCAAAATGTCTTAATTTTTTTAGATTTCTTTCGATATTAGTAATTACAAAAGCATAGTATACCTATTTCATACTATTCCCAACCCAGCATGATTTCCTACATAGTACCTTCAAAATCCTGCATTACCACTAACTGTACCTATTCTAAGCCTTCAGACCCAAAATTAAAACAACCCTTAACAATGAGCCGTCAAATCTCCTTTATAGGACAGGAGAGCAACAAAGCAATAGGCTACATTGTTCATTCCAAAATTGAATTTCATTTAGAATGAAATTGAAATTGACATTCCTCATCATTAGAAAAAACCATAATCAGTTCGAGGAATCAAAACAGTTATACCATTGTAACCAACCAGAGCTAAAGACAAAAGAGTGTGGTAGGCACGCGTACGTCCACATCAACACACCACCCAAAAGTAACACACCCAACAACTGCAACTACTTGCAAGACACACGGCCTCGGTAGAGGTGACCGCTTCTGGTCCTCACTTTAGGAAGAAGCGAGACCAGCTTCCTTTTATCTGCTTTAACACATGATCTGGTAGCATGGCACGACGCCATCACAGTTATTGGGGCAACTATGAGGGGCTCTTCATTAACCCCCAATAGCTCGGTCATGGACGCCAAGTAACGTTGGTAGTCTGAGTCAGTTTCAGACCCATCACCGTCAGAACCAGAAGATAGCACCAGTGGGGACTTGGAGCTCCCCATCCCTTTAGAATTAGCATCATGGACAACCTCGGGCTTGCTAAGGACAGGTTGTACCCCGTCAGGCTGCAAGTTTCTCACCTCGAGTCTGGTCCTTCTGCGCACAGCCAAATGGTCCATTGCAAAGAACACCTCGCAAAATATAGGAGAGACTCGACCACCTGCAAACAAGACAACTCAAAATGTGATGATAATACCAGATAACACAATGAGCATTTATAGAGTTAATTGGTGCGAGAATATTAATTGCTCGAATGCAGCATGAGCATTCGAGCATTTTAGTGGCTGATGTAGCCACCACAAATTATTCCTGGCTTGTGAAGGCATGGCGTACAAGCCATCATTGCATTTATCAAGAGAACACTGTTCGTACGCAGGAAATTCAGGCGAGGATCCACTGAAAAAATCTGCGCCATTAATGAGGACAACTTGCAGAGAGCAAGAACTCCCAACGCGAATGAATAGGAACCAAAGAAAAATCAAACCGTTAATGCGGATCGAACATGGCAAGTCGGATGACTCAGATTGAGTCAACAATTGTTTGAAAATCCACATCAGCGCCCTGGGAGAACCGTGCCCAATCACAACCCAAGAAAACAAGAGGTTGCAACTGGACAACGGGTCCCACCTAGCCTTGTTACTTCAAGAACGAGGCCACGTGTCGCCTCTTCGCAGACCTCGCAGTACCCTCAGGGGCCTTTAATCTGATCGTGCGAGATCCACGCGGAAGGATTATTATTGATCTCCCTCGGTAATACCACACGGGTAGTAAATTTTAAGTCCCACCATAATCCTTGTACAGTCCACATGATTTTTTTATCCTTTGTTGAACAAACTATTACAATATATTTCTTATTTATGTACTTATTTTCCATACATGTTTATAAAAGTTTGAAATTATTAATAATATTAATTTTGGCAAGACATTAAAAGACTCTTGTAAAAAATATGCATCCTAATGTGAAAATGCAAACAATGGAAGCAATGACTATAACACATAAATTTTTATGTAGTATCCAATTCAAAGAATCATGTTACCCTCTACCTTGAATTTTTTAGTATAAAAAGCTAAGGAAATGCTATAAATAAGATAATAAGTTGACTATTAGCATATACCAATTTTTATAGAGATGTAGATTGTTGGATGTTGTGGTTGTTGCTCATGACATGTGGTTGTCATTGATGTCAACACTATTAGCATTAATGTCTTAAAGGTTGTATATGTCGAGGATATTGAGAAAATTAGAATAAATATGTTGCAGATAGTCTATGAAGTTGTGAAGATCAGAGTGGTGAAAATTTTTGTACGTTGGTATTCTGAAGTCGTGTATTAAAGGGTTTGTTGCTGAGCCTATCTAGTATATCCTCTGGAAGTTTCAGAGGTGTGCATCAAGATTGGAGCGAGTTATGAGTTTTTGTATTCCTACAGTTATTTTGTTGCTATAGTTGGTGTTTCTGAAAGAAGAGAATGTAATTCTAGTGAATTGAATTTTTGTGTATGCTCTTGAGATGTTCATTGACATTTCTTGATCTCATACTCTATTATTCTGGTACGTCCACGTTGATTAGTGTGCTTGTGATCAAAGATTTTTCCTTTCCATGTTCAAGTTTTCATGTTCTTGGTTGACATGATGGTGGTAGCGTGTTGTAGATCCTTGTGGATTAATTTTTGAATGCTTGGCATGTTCGAGGATGTTGCTTTAGGTCTTCGTTATGTTGTGACCGATTTAGGTTGGTGCGCATTGAGATTTGTTCATGAATTGGGCCGAGAGTTTGTATTCATCTATTATTTATTTTTGGCCGACAGAGTAGTTAATGTAAATTCATGAAGTGGATATATAAAAGCAATTGTTTTATTCATTTAGAGATAATGTATGTGAAGTGTATGCGAGATATGTGTGAATAAAGATTAGATCATTCGAATGCAGAGCAGAGTGTGAAGAAGTTTATGCAAAGTATGAAGAAGTATTTATGTGCCTAACTAAAACTATCATCAGGATTTTGAAGAAGCCAATTTCTCAGTTCAACCTCATCAGATGGATTTAATTTGATTACTGTATGTAAGGCAGTGAGCCTTCCCTTTGAGCAGTGAGCTCTAGGCAGTGTTCCTGAATGCATGTGCATTCCTTATTCATTTCTTTTATAATTTTAACAGGGTATAAATTGTGGATTCACCTCCACCGTGGTTTTTCCCCTAACAAGGTTTGTACACAAAAATCTTGGTGTTATGTGTGTTTATGATGTGTTGTTGATTCATGCTTTCACTGTTAATTATCAGATCTGAGATTAAAGGTTAATAAGGTTAAATAAGTTTCAATTTTGTAACAACTGATTCACCCCCCCTCTCAGTTGTCCACCCTTGTTTTCCAACATAGATATCTTCCATTTCAAAACACACAAAACAATATTCGGTAGATAATCAACCATCTTTCATTTGTATAGTTAGGGCTTATTTATCCCTATAGGAAACAAGTAGACTATATAAAGAAAACTAACAAAGCCACAACTACCCCTATTTTGTAGTTTGGTGTGCATTCCTTCCTCTCCCTAATCTTCTCTGATTATTTTGAAGAGACCAAGTGTTGTAACTAAACTATGGTTCATTCTACGTGCATGTAATTTTGATCTTCATATAAAAAATTAAAAAAATATTAATCTACTCTTGTGAAAACACAAACAACACTCAGATTTAGTATAAGAGTCAACCAATCATAAGGAAAACATAATATGAAAATAGGGTTAGGGTTAGATTTATAGTTTTGGTTATGGTTGGGATTATATATGAAAATAGGGTTAGGGTTTAGGATTACAATTAAGGATTATAGTATTAGGGTTATATTTAGAATTAAGTTTTAGGGTTATTTTTATGATTAAGGGTTGTTTTTATATTTGGCTTAGAGTTGGGGTTAGGATTAGGGCCAGGGATAGGGCTAGGGTTAGGTTTAGGGATAGGTTTAGGGTTATTAGAGTGAATGCAACTAATTAATAAAAGAAAAAATATTTAGGGTTAGGTAATTAGGGTTAGGGTTGGGGTTAGAGTTTTGGTTGTGGTTAGGGTTATAAAGATAGGATAAAGGTGAGGGTTAGGGTCAAGGTTAAGGTTTCGAGAAAAAGGGTTAGGTTATGATTAGTGTTAGGGCTAGGTTTAAGATTTGGATTATAGTTTAGGGTGTACCATTTGTCTTTAATTTAGGGTTACAATTAGGGTTAAGGTTAGGGTGTGAGTTAAAGTTAGTGTTAGGGTTAGATTAGAATTAGGATCATGGTTTAGGGTTTAGGGTTAGAGTTATGTTTATGTTTAGGGTTGTGATTATGGTTAATATTATGGTTTTGAGAAATACTGTTAGGGTTAAAGTTATGGTTAGGGTTACATTAATGAGAAAATGATGGTTTAGTTTCCGAGTAAGGGTTAGGATTAGGTTTATTGTCAGGGCTAGGGTTAAGGTCGGGGTATGAGTCAATCTTGTGATTAGGGTTAGGGTTATGGTTAGATTAGGGATATGATGTTAGGTTTCAAGAAAAAGGTCTAAATTTAAGATTAAGCCATAGTTGGCTATAAAGAACATGAGAAAAAATGGATCTAATTTCCTTTTGTGGGAAAATAATCAACTACGACTTAAACTTAAATTTAGAGATTACCCTAAACTCTAACCAAAACCATAAACCTAATCCAAAACCTAACCCTAAAGAAAACACATAACCTAACCCGATCCTAATTGTAGTGTTTGAGGCTAGGCTAAAACACTATATAACCTAACCTTATATAACCTAACACATAACCTAGCACTAGAAAAGAATTCTTCTCCCAAAAAATCTCCTCTACTTCTATTCACGCCTACTGGAGTTACAACATTCAACATTGGTGCTTCAACCATTCATTAAAAGTGAAGAATTCCAATAAGAGATTTCAATGAACTAGAAGGGACAAGACTACTTACAACTTTCCAAGAAGAAATATCACATGTCAGATACATATTGATAGATGAAATGAGTTTCTTTGGGGAGAGGTTGCTTGAAAACATAGATTCCAGGCTTCGACGAGCATTCCCAAAAAATAGTAACCAAATTTTTGGAGGTGAGTTTTGGATCGAAATTGCTAACTTTGATAACTTTACATTACAATATTTTTTATTCAATTTTATTATAGTTCCTTCTATACAAATTCATACTTATCAATTTAATTAAATATTTTATATTCAGGCATATCTACATGATTCTAATTTTGAAGCCGAGTTACCTGGGGTAGCATGGGCATAACAACATGGAGCATAAAGAAGTGCCAAGTCATGCCAAGTCATGGCGAGTTAAGGTAGGTTGCAAGGGTAAGGCAACTCTACAAGGTGAGTTGGACTCATCAAGATGTTAGCCAGGCTAGGAAGAGTCTGCAAATCAAGGGTCGAAGGTCCGTATGCATGGGTTATTACTGGTGATGAGAAGTCAGAAATGGGGGAGTCAGCCCAGAGTACGGTGTCATCCTACCGATGTCTAGTATTTGGAATAATAACTTATATAGGGAGGTATGGTTGTTCAAGGAAAGGAGCACCATATGGATGCAACTGGGTACACCAAGAGTCCATAGTCGAACACCAAATGGAAAGGGTGTTCCAGTACTCTTCCTTCCAGGAGCGAAAAGAAGTAGCTCCCGCCTCGAGTCCCATAGTGACTCAGGTGTTCATCATAGTCTTAGGAGCGAGGAAGTCTCATTTTTCCCTAGCTATGACGTGAGGGGTTTTGTGGTGAACCCAACGTACCAAACTCTGTGAGTGCAGTAACAAGGCCAACATGGGTTAGTTCCCAGACATGATGTCGTCGAGGGAGCTAGATGTTGGAACGTTCTTTTAATGACCATCAATCAACCATCAGTTGATCCTGACCGTTCCCCGCAATCCTAACACCAATGAATGAACAAGATTGTCAATGGTGGCCACTTCATTTTAGCTTGTAAGGTAGTTTAAAAGGAATATACTTATCTTCGATGTCGTTAATGAAGCTTTGACATAGTCTATTAGATTCCAAATTTAATTCTTAAAGGTCGATCTACTTCAGAATATTCCAAGTGAAAATCTAAGTTAACCTAGGCATCACTATCCATATTTGTAAACTATTGTGTTACACATGGATAAATTATTTCTAAGATATCTTAAGCAAATACAATAGATTTAGCAATAAATAGTGAGGTGTCTTATTAAACTATGCCAAATCCTCACTTTATCACAATAATTGCAAAGGATAAATCGACTTGGTTGTTTTTTATATATAAATTGGGAAACCAAGGTCCCAACCCTATTACATAGCAAGCCCGGAGGATATGGAAAGAAAAACCAAAAAATAACTAACTATAAATAATTAATAGAAGAACAAAGAAAAATAGCACATAAATAACTAACAAACAACAAGAAAAAACTACAAGTTGCAGCATGTCTTTTTGGGAGTCACATATCCCCAATCTTCAAAAAGGAAAGAAAAAATATCATCCTTAGGGTATTTCTTTCTATCCTTTTTTAAAACAAGACTATCAAGATTACCCTTCAACCTTCTTTTCTAGAACTCCCACACAACATTCTGGAATAGAAGCATAGAAGTAACCTATGGATCACCTTATTACTAAAATTAAGCACATTATTGACTCTTTCCTCCAAAGTTTCTAGAATTTGCTCCAAATAATTAATAAAATTGGTGTTATGGCCACAATGAGAACATAAATGCACAAGATCAAACTTATTTTCCACCTAAATTCCTTTACCCTTGACATCATCAATGGCCACCATATCATTTCTAGGGACTAAATTCAATCATCCCATATGTTAGAAGACTTAGTGTCATAAAGAACATTGATTTCTGAAAAAGGTTCACACCAAAATCATTGGAAAGAGAAACATCTTCCTCTTACATGAAGTCTTGAAAGTGACTGAAGTCTTTGTTCCCACTATTGATGAAGTCATCGTCCTTGTGATCAACAAAGCCTTTGTTGTTAATTAGAAACAACTAATTCTACATTAGGTGTAGTGCTAGGGGTAGTAGAAATTATGGCCACCAACCTATTAGATCTTCTTACAAGGTTCCCCTTAAAAGGTTTTCCTATAGCAATCTTATTATTAACAGTAGAAACGATAAGAACCTTAGTCGTTGTTGCCCACAAGTGAGGACTAAAATTTAGGGTTTTTACTCTTAGTCTTGGAGATGTCAACATCACTAGGAATGTCCACATGGATATGAGAGGAAAATTTCAATAGAGAACCAATGGAAAAAAGATTAGGGCAACCTAAGTCATCATAATCAGCCACAACTTTACCAAGCTCAAGATTTCCCTCCACCACTTTACTAGGCACATCATCAAATGTAATTTTTTGCTTGAAAAGGAATGAGGAATGTTTGATAGGTTTTCTCTTACCCTTAGGAGGAGAGGGATCATGCAAATCACTAAGATTCCCACCTTTAGCTTTGATAAGAATAGGGGTAGGGAATAGATTAGACTTTGAAATAAGAGAGCTAACAAAATTCTAAGAGAACGTAGCAAGGTGGACATATGGAGTCTAAAAATTAACCCCTTGTGTAGAGGCATCACAAATTTATCCATTAAGACCTCCTTACCTAAACAGTTAAGAGAACTTAGGACAAAATAAGGAAAACGAGCAATCTTATTATGTTTAAGATGGTCATGCGAGAAATGGTAATGAAAAACACATTTAAAACAACCTTCAACACTGAAGTACTTAATTGGAACTCTACTAAACTCATCATTCAAAACCATTCTATAATTTGATGAGTTCTCCCCTTTTCAAAATTTGGTTGATGGTTTCCATGTCCATCATTTTTCCCTATCAATGACCTTCCTACCTAAGAGATTTCAACCTAGTAGCAGCTCTAACAGTTTCCTTTGAAACAAGAAATCTAACACCGCCCACGATAACCTTTTTATCCTTTTATGAAGCAGAAAATTATTTTGAAAGGACTTGACCAGAGCAACATAGGGACTCAAAGTAGGGAGCACTTCTACCCTCTTAAAAAAATGTCATAGTATGGCATTATTTCTCACCTCCTTAGGGGATGTGAGTTTAGTGTGGCATCATATACCCCCTGTAGTATCTAAACCCTTGCAAAAAATATTAAACTAAGAAATATACATTTGGAACTTAGTAGGAAGAAAACACAAGCATTCACCTAAGAGAATAGGCTTCGCAAAAACTTGAGGCTTATTCACTATCATGCAAAACTAACCTGTTCATACGATCATACCGTGGAGAAACCTCCCAACCATAAGTGACTTGATTGAAGTGACTATATCGTTATTTTTAAGTAAATGCATATTTATGGAAGCTTGGGCATAATAATTAGAAGGACCAAAATTACCAATACTAACATTATCCAAGCAACCTGCAAGGGGTTCATAACAAGACTATTTAATGACATCAATTTGGCTGAAGGAAATAGCATCCATTTTAAAACTTCCTCAAACATAATCACAAGGGATAACAATACCCCTCTTGAGCCAAAGCAATATGATAGATAGACACCAACAATTATCACTAGGGTAAAACTCAATACCCTTCCCCAAGCACCCATTAAATGACAATTTCATTATTTTCATTAACAAGGTTATTGATAATACTTTCAGAAGTAAAGCAACTTTGTATAGACTGATATGGCCCAATGACATTAAAAATATCATCTATGCAATCATATAATAAGTCATTAATAGAAAAAGGAAAAGATAAAAGCCAACAACTAATTAAGCAAGGATCATATAGAGATGTCATATTAGGAAACCTCTAACAAATTCTATGGTGCAACGAGCCATAGTATTATTAAACTCACGTCAACAACAAAGTGTTAAAAATGGGAAATCTTCCTTTGACGACATACCCTTTAGGTTCCAATTCATAAGCTCATATGCATGCCCAAGTTTTTCCACTTGTTTAATCCATTTCCAAATGAGCAATTTTCCAAGCGTGAAGAATGAAAGAATAAACCCAAAAACATGTATGATAGTAGATGGAGTATTTTATTTTGCATTGACTCTTCATAATTACAATTCAAAGTATCATGTATTCCTTCTCCCATAAAATTTTTCATGGGAGGAAGGGGAGAATATTTCTAGTATTAGACACATCTAGCCTATCACCATTTTTGTTAGAAGAAAAGAGTAAATGCCTATGCCAAATCCAACACCATTTCTCATAGTGACCCTTTGTTGGACAAGGAAACACCGGCAATGTCAATATTCACTACTCAAATCAATGGCTTCTATCCTTCTTTTTTTCCAAATATAGCTTGTAGGCCACCTCTATGATCACCCATCTCACTATCAACGTTGCCATCACTAGCCCAACTATTCAATGGTCATTTTTCTAATGACTCCTTTCTCACTCTCTTGGAGGACAAAAATGACATTATTTAGGATATTTAATGCCTAGATATATTCTGGAAAGCTGTAAGGTCAAATATATAGTGGCATAAAACTCAATGTTATAGGAAATCATTCTTAGCCAAGCCCAATTGGTTCAATTCCTATGGATAGAAGGGGGTTGATCATAAGGAAGTGTTGAGATTCCTAAGCATCTCTTTTACCTTTTAGGTATCTCCTTCCTCTTTAAGGAAACATATCATTTCTAGAGCTGAGAAAAATTATCATATTAAATTATGAAGCCCCTTTCTTTGGCAAGGAGATTCCATGTGTGTGCAAAAATTCTTGTTGCACACGTTTCCATTACTCATGTTGCTAACAACCTTGCAAATCCTCATATTTGAAGATTGAAAAAATCCAAAGGAATATTTTATGGCCTCCCTTTAACCAAGGAAAATGGTTTCACAAAATATCCTAAGAGTTTTATTATTTCCCTCATGACTATAATAGGCTTGGCTTAATTTATATTCACTACTCTAAATGGCGCCATAATAGGATTTTCTTGCTTTATATTCACTACTCTCAATGGCGCCATAATTTTAAATTTAATTAACATACTCTAAAATCTAACTAAACCAGGTTGTAGCTCGTCAAATTGGACAAGTGAAAGGTCAATACCAGCGCTGAGGAAGAGTTTGGAGGAGTGAAAACAAGGTCAATACCAGCGCGGAAGAAGAGTTTGGAGCTAAAACAAGGTCAATACCAGCACCGAGGACGAGGTTGAGGGCACTCAGGGAAAATCAACGAACAAGGGACAATGAGTACTGTAAGTTTGGCACCCCCATTCTCTTTAACCTGCAATTTTCATGCCTAGTTTCCAAAGATCTTCTCGTACATTGGCCCCCCCATTCTCGTAAAATGGTATAAGATAAGACAAAAAAAATAAAATAGCTTAGTCTTTCACATTTTTATAGTGATTACTAGAGGCACATAGACCAATTCTTTATAATAGAAGAATTTGATCATACTTTTCCAATGATAGCATTATGAGAAAACCTTAGGTTAAATGAATAATTCCTAGCTAAGTTCTTGAAATCATGTCCAACCGTATAAGAGAAGACCACTGCTATGTGTACTTGGATAACATGGGGAAATGCTCTTTGGGCTCTTTCATCAATCTACGTATTGTTAAATTTTATAACCTAAAAGTGAGAATGAAGAAGCTTTCCTAGGATGGTGGCCAATTATGCTTCTCAACACCTAGATTACAAAATCCTTGTCAATATCATTGCCATCACAATTAAACCTATTGCTTGAGTTATAGTCATAGAGGTAAAAAAATTGGCTTTCTTGATAGTAGATACATTCTAGACAATTCAATCCTTGCATCAGAGATTGTTGAATGGGCCCAACAAACTACTCATGATGCCCTTACTATTAAGTTAAAACTTTGACAATGCATATGATTGCATCAAATGTCCTTTAATTTATGAAAGCCAAGGTAAAACGTACCCAAGCTTAGGTTCTTCCCAAACAATGTAACAAGCCACGACAAGGGAAAAACATAAATGGAATTCAAAGAACAAGATTTGAAACTCCATCAAATCCACCATGATGCACACCAATCCACCGAGTTACAGTTCCAAGATAGTGGGTGGATTGGTGGATGTCATTTCTATTTAGCCCTCAAACCCTTACACAGGCACAACAGGGCAGTCCCTGTATTTGATTGTTTAATCCCACAAAACAGTGATTGAGAACTTCAAAACAAATGCAAATGAAAGGGAAGACATATATTTATCTACACTGATCTCAGAGCATTTCAAGCTTGTATGGATCCATACAACACAAAAGAACTTCAGAAAAATTATAAAAACCCAAAAAATTGCTTCAAGAACGTGGTATCTGATATGAAATTTTTGTATCAACTCCTCCAACAATTGCAATGGGATGGGAATACAATAGGTTTAGAAGTGGGATAAAAAATGCATCGTTTGAAGCATCAAACCAATATGCAAAGATGAAAGAAAGTGCTAACCCCTTAAACTGAAAAAAGTTTCTTTTAACTTTAAGTTTGTTGGGTAGCCAATTCTTTTAAGTTATCAAATCCTACCATCATACATAATCAAAATGTTGTTGTTTCAAATGACTATGAGCACTAACTTTCACTATTTGAAGATGTTGAAACCTTGTCATAGAGAATTAGAACATTGATAAACTTATGATGACTTTACCAAGCCTAGTACACACTCCCTCCCCGTTCACCACTTAGATATATGGAAATTAAATGTAAATTTTCTGCTATTTTTAGTCATGTAGGTGTCCAATAAACCACTTGGTGGTGTTTCCCTTCAACTTTATTTACTTGAATGAAGAGCAAAAGTCCTTTGATCACAATTAGAGAATACATTTGAGGCCTTGGTTGTGTAACTGGTGGACCATAGTCACATTTAACACTTGTTACAAAGTTTGGGAGTTAAAACGTTAAGTAGATTTGATTTGTGATGGACACATTTGGACGGTAGTAACAATAACTTGCAATTTATCAAGACTTGATTACCTTATAACCTGTCAAATTCTAGCGATGAAATGATAGATTAATCATAATGTCACCTTTGGATCACATCACCATGAAAGAAATTCATCCAACATCCTTATGAGTGCAGGTACCACCAAATAGGTATTTGTCAGATTTGTCTTCCTCGAGCGAGGGAAATTCAAGAAGAGAAGAGGAAAGTGAGACATGTAGTAGGTCTAAAAGAGGGAGACTAACTAGAGGTCAAAAGATTAGAAGAAAATTTTGTAAATGCATGGAATTTTTTCTTGCTGAAGGGGGGTCATGTTCTTATGATGATGAGAGCATAGGCGACATCGAGGTGCCCTTGAGGTACAAACATCTATGGAAACAATGGGTACCCAAGGAACTTCCTCCAATAAACACTGATCTTTGTGTCAACGAGAGGATATATCGCATAGCACCATCGTCATTACATGGTTTGGGCCTATTTTGGATGGACGACATAAAGGTCTGTCACGACAAAGTTACTGAGTTGATGGAGTATGTTGGACCCTGTTACAGTTACAAAGACTGGATGTAGCTAGTTCGATATACACGAAGTATGCGTAGGTATGCACTATCAACAAATTATATACAACTAAAAGATAAGGATCGAAATAAAGGAGTGGCTAGGTACATTGATGGGAGGCCAAAAGCATCAGGGAATATTGCAGGGTTTATAAATAGTACATGATCCGGGTCAACAAATAAGCAACCCAATTGTATATTCGAGGTGCGAGAGGGAAATCGTGTATTCATATGTGCGATAAAATCAATAACTGCAAGGGAAGAGTTGCTAATCGATTACAATTTGAATCGCTTAGATACAAAGACAATTACTATGGGGGTGATATGTACTATATACCATTTTACCCAACCTCCAATTAATGACTCCAATATACCATTTTATTACTATGTTTTTTTTGTAAGTCTAATGGTTTCATTTCAGTAATGTTTTTTATATTTAATTTTTGTCACAGCGGGACATTGATCATACAAGGCTCTGGCCCAGAGCGCAGATTGCGATCCATCTTCAGGCACTTCTATCTAACAGTTTTACCTCATTATAATTGTACAAATTAGATACAAGCAAAATGTTTTATTATTATATTTTTTCGTGAGTTTATTGGGTTAATTTCAATAATGTTTTTAATATTCTTGTTGCAGTCAGCTGATCGGGGGAAGGCACCAGCAGTACAAGAGAACATCCATATGGAGGTGGAGTCACTATTATGTGATGATGACATCGCATTTTCCACAAACCTTGCGGATATGATTAGGAAGGCCCAAAAAAAATGCAATCAAGAAATCCTTAAGTTGGTATTCGTAGTGCCTCAAACAAATGAGATAAGAGAAAGGGTTAAAATATTGTCTGAGAGAGCACAAAAATTGCAAGTAAGCTGTCATGAGATCTTTAATTATAACATAAGTTCATTCATGGTTTTATATTTTGTACTCTTTTATGTCATGAACTAAAATATGTGTTGTTTTTACAGGATTATTTGCATCCTCATCATGCTGGTGGCCATGATCAAGGTACTGCAAGTGTTTCCTGGGAAGTAGGGGATGGTACAAGTGTCAATCTTGATCTTCTTGCGCATACAACACTTTATCTGGCCCCATCATCCGTGCCTATATTGTCGACTGAAATGTCGACAACACATACCATGCAGGCATTCAGTAGTCCACCATCTGACAGCGAACACATGCCACCACATGTGTCAGTACCTGTGGATACAGAGCCCGCTAGTACTGGTGATGTTTTAGCAGCATTTCCTGGATCTTCCCATATTACTAGTACGGGAACATTGCTGGTCACATTTGTGGTGACTGAGGATTTCCTTCCCATAAAGATAGAGAAGGTCCTAGGTACTTTGAAATGTTTTAATTATTATTATATATAATCCAATTGAAATTTACTTATTGATCACTCCTTATAGACTAATGATCCCATGATCATTTTGCAGGAAATGATGTTTTTTATAAACATCTAAGTGATATTACATTGGAGCTCTTCGGGCCCACCATACGTACACGGTGGAATGCCCAAAATCAAGATTTAAAGGATGAGCTCATTAACCGTTTAGTTGTGTTGTTCGGTGATAAAACATTCAACCGAACCAAGGTCCTTAAGAAAGCTGGTACCTATCTAAAGTATGTGAGGGACCAATATAGGTCACATTTAGAGAAGAACAGAAAGTACGAGCATCCCCCCATGATTCCGAAAAGGGAGTGGAAGGACTTGGTGTCGGATGGAAAGGAGAAGGCTGAAAAGAAGAAAGGAAAGACACCATTGGGCCAAGCAAGGTATGTGATACTATCAACAATTTAATTATATACTGATTACTCTTTCTTTTTATATAATCTAACGTATTTCAATTTTTTCATAGGCTGCCCGACACATCGAAGGCAACAAAGGAAAGACTAGAAAAACACGGGCAGCACAAACTTGGCTCTGTTGGTTATATGAAAACAACCACATGATTTGTAAGTATCAATAAATGAAATATTGCATCCAAATAATAAATTGCAAACAATTTTGGTTTTATCACACTATGGAAGCAAAATTCATGATCGCAGGCAAAAATGCAGGGCTTTGATTTCAACAGAGTGCCCACAGAAGAGGACCTGAAGATTGCCTTCCAGCAAGGCTATGGAGCCCTGACTGAACAGCTAAGAGTCTCGACTGGGAAAACACAATCTTCCACTGCATCCAACACGCAGGTAAATAAACTCAATAAAGTTTATTTCAAATTGAATACTTGTGCAATCTGTTCAATATTAATTTCTACCATAATAATGTGCCTATTTGTTTTACATAGATAAGGAATGATAATACTGCACATGACACTGGAATGCAGCCTAGTGAGGGTGGAGCGCAACCCGCCGATGAAGGCCATGGTGTGCATCCCGGTACTGGATGTATTCATGTGCTATACAAAACGCAGTATGAATTAATACAATAAAACATCTTTAATTGCATTTGGTGTATTAATCAATGTAACCTTTCGTGTTTCAACTTTAGAGCATGTAGAGCGTGATCAACATGTTGAGCATGATTAGGCTAGACAAGATCAGGAACATGATGTGGCTCCATCAGGTAAAGAGGACCACTCTAATGTTCTTTTAAACATATTTAATTGCAATTGGTGTATTAATTAGTGTAATCTTTCGTGTTTCAACTCCAGATCAGGATTTAGAGGGTGTTCAATATGTTCAACATGAGGCTATAAGACAATATCAGGAACATGATGTGGCCAATTCAGGTAAAGAGCACCACTCTGATGTTATTTTAATTAATGAAATACGTGTAACAATAATAATAAAACATATCGATTTAACATTTCTTTGCTATTGTAGCAGACCTCCCCTTGCAGCCGCGTCCACGTTGTGAGTACACGACTAGGCATACATTAAGATCACAAGTAGAGCTTGGAACAACTGAAGGGGGGACAAATAATTTTGAAAACAATACTCTACTTAAGCTTTATTTAGCTGCAAAAAAGAAACAAAAAAAGAAGTGATTGTAATCATATTATGACAAGTTGACAACCATATTTTTGATAATATGTAAAAACTGAAAAAATGAATGTTATATGTTAATGAATGAATGTGAATATGTTAATGAATAAATGTTATATGTTAATGAATGAATGTAATATTTTATTAATGGATGAGTGAATGAATGTTATATGCTATTAATGGATGAATGAATGATTAATGTTATATGATCGGGTATGGGGAATTGAGAGTGATGTGAGGGGGGGGAGGGAGGGGCCACATGAGCTTCCACCTTCACGTGGTTGGCCCTATTAAGTAGAGAATATTAAACTATTCTGAAAACAAAAAGAAGCTCAATAAGGTAAGAAATGCACTTTTCAATATAAGAAATGCATTGTTTGAAGCATCAAATCAATATGCAAAGATGAAAGAAAGTGCTAACTTTTCACTATGAACATTGTGTTGTATGTGGATTTGGATCATAATGTGATGTTTTTTATTTTTATTTTAGTGGTCTCTAAAATTTGACTTTTGTGCATAACAGGTTAGTGGAAAATTTGACAGCTCTGAAGGGTTTAGAGGCTCAATTGAGAGAGATACACGGATATTTGGATCTTTTTGTTGATGGGAGGCTTCCACTTAACCATGAAATTTTGTACCATTTGTAGGTATGCTAAAATATCTCTACTTACATTCATTCAACTTACTGTAATATAATATCTGATTACAAAAATCTCCTGTTCATTATACTTACATGGATTTTCATTCCCTGTTCCAAAGCACATGTTTTCAAACAGGAAAGAAGGATGCTGGCAAGGGTTAAGGAATTTGGCTTTACACCTGCCAATTGCATAGTTTACTTCATTCATCTAGCATATGTAATAAAATTAAAATATGTAAGTTTCAAATATGGCATTACATATCTTTCTATGAATTTTTGAAAGAAAATATCAAAATGGAGAAGTATTAACAAATTAATCTGCATAATTTCTAAGAGATCAGGGAATTTTTTTGCAGAGTTATCTTGAATATATTTAAGACAAAAGTAACTTATAGAGATTGAAGCAGAATATCGGTAGTCTAAAATCACCAGTCAACACATCTTAGTAGTATCTCAATTCAAGAGAACTAGGTCCACTATCCATTAGCCAGTAAAACAAATAAAATCAATTCATAAGATTATTCTGTTCTAATAGGGTTGACTGGTTGCTTCTTTCTTTTTGATTGTCAGGAAGTCATCAATATACACTTGGTTTTCCCGCCTTCTCTTGCCTCGTGGCCAAAGAGTTTCTGCAGAAGGCATCAAAGTAACCTTCAAGATTGACAATGGCAATGAGTACAAGGTCAGTATAACTTAATGCTAATTGGGTATGATTTTATTTGTTCAAGACCAATTTAGATTCATTTTCTGCTCACACTACTTTTATTTACATTTATGTTTTTCTAATATCCATTTTCCTTTACATTCATATTCTATACATATTGTGTTTACAATAATGTTTTCCTTAATTTAATCTAGGGGAGAGGACCCAGTACCTGAGCAACTTTCAATGTCATGCTGTTAGGATTTACTATGAAGCTAATCTAAAGTTTTTCATTGCTATTCGAAGCCATATTGCAGTGCTTTCTCTAGGAAGCCCACATGATCCCCATCAGGTATCTTCTTTTTGTAGTCTCTAAATTTCTTAGAATAAATCAACAACCAGTTTGTCTAAATGTGGCTCCTTGTTTACACATTAATATCTCTTTTGGCAGCAATGGATCAAATTGGATTCATGGGGTCTTAAAGAGAAGGCTCTCAAACATGGAGAGATCAAGAGTGGGACTAGGTAAAACCATTCATAATCATGCTCATATTGTTTTATTGACTGTCTAAGAGCTAAGTATCCAGGATAACATTCTGTATTTTTCTATTGAATTTCCAGAGAGAATAATTTTGGGTTTGCAATCCTATTTTTTAATACACTAGCTAAGTATCCAAGATGCACTGCAGGTACTCTTTCTCACCAAATTGCTCATTTTCCACAAATTTAGATTCTAGTGTGTAGTTTAATATTCACTAGTTTGATTTTTTCTTTTTTAGCAAAATTAGAATCCAGTTCGTAGGTTGTGCTTGTTGTCCATGACAGTCCCCTTGATCTCATGACTCATCATAGGTATTATATTTTGCTCCAATTGTTGATCAACATCAAATGTGGCCATCATAATATCATCCATAGCCTCCATATTCTACAATTATTCATTTCTCATTTCTCATACTTAGTAACCAAATAATGCAGACCTAGAGCTTGGACTATAGATATTGTATGCAAAAATTGATAAATCCCTGTCTCTATAAGCCTAATTAAACACAACAACTGACATGTTGTTTGATATTTTAAACAGTCATATGACTGTCCTTTTTCTACCTTGTGAACACTTACTCAATGCATACAATAATTTATTGAAATGCAAAGTTGAATGGCCTCTTAACTCTTGACACTAATGTCATTGCATTTGTCCAAACAGGGTTAATCATATTGTGATCTAAATTTTTGTAATGAAGTCTTCCAATCTGAGCATTGATGACAATCCATCTGGTCTTTTACTACCCCCATAATATGTTCATCGTCTTGGCACATCAACTTTCTCTCTTTGATTGACCTGACCTTATGTCCTGTCATTATCCCTATGGATGCACTTTGGAGCCTATTGCTTGAATTTTATATATTGCCCAGAGTCACCTCGATATGCCTACATTTCAATGAATAGTTTTTTTTTTTTTCTAAAAAAAACTGCATTGTTCCGTCGAAATTGCGACAAACCGCAAAAACGCCCGACGACCTTGCTATGTAGCCAATGAACTTTCGTCGTAATGACTTGCCTATTTCGTCATGAGTGCGATGAACTTTCACCATAATGACTTGCCTATTGCGTTGCACTTTCGACGCTCTTATGTCGCACGTGCTCCGAGCACTGTTCGTCGGTAGATCGACGACTATATGTCACTGCTCCGACCCTTCAGCGACAGTATGCCGCATGTGCTCTGGGCACTGTTCGTTGGTAGATCAACGACTATATGTCACTGCTCCGACCCTTCAACGACGGTATGCTGCACGTGCTCCGGGTACTGTTCGTCGGTAGACCGACGATACAGTCGTCTCCATCCCGATGAATGTATGTCGATGCTCCAATGTTTCAGCGATGGTATGCCACCTGTGCTCTGGACATTTTTCATCTCTAGACCGACGAAAATTCTGTCGTGGTTCCGAAAAATGTATGACGTTGTTCTGACGCTTCGGTGATGGTGTTCCGCCCGCAGTCCAGCCACTGCTCATCGTGCGATCGACGGAATGGGCGTCGTTGTTCCGATGAGCTTTCGTCGAGAGGGCGACGTTTTATTGTCTGTCGGGGTATAGACGAAAATTGAGCGACGGCGCTGATTTGTGCGATTCGTCGGTCGATCGACAATAGATGGTCGAAATTCCAACGAACTACCATCGAAAATTGGGGTCAAATCCATTAGTGCATCATGATGGCTCAATGTTTTGGTAATATATTGACTTCTTTGAAATCCTTGGTGGATGTTTGAAGTTGTGTGTTTGGTAATGATCCTAATTTTCAAATGAGGAGATTTGTGATCCTTCACCTCCCAATGCCTTTCCTCGTGAGGTAGATATCTTGGGAAAAGATGAGGATAGCATGAATGAATTCATATATAATTCTTTGTGTAACCTTGGGATAATGCAGCCTTTTATCCTTCCATGAGATTTCCTAATCACCCATAGCAACAACCAACACCACCTACCATACCACCACTTGAAATTTTTACTCTCTTACATTTGAAAAGTGGCTCACAAGGCATATCTCAACAAAATCTCATGGAAGCACCTATTGATAACAACCACAAGGAATACATACCACATAATGCTCCTCCATCTTATGAGAATAAACTCACAAACACACCCGTCAACTTGGAATAGTGCTATGGACAAGGCTTTATGACATTGACAAAACAAGGATGTGACATAAAGAATAAACATGAGATCCACTCCCTTTTGGAAAAAAACACCATCTGAAGACACTAAAGGAGTAGGTTACCAAGATCATCCACCTTTACAGGAAATGTTTGTTCCACCAACCAATAAATCCAAAGTCCATGGTCCTATTAAGAAGTTACATTTCTTGCATCTTATATCCAAGACTGAAGGAGACTTAGACACACTTCTCAAACTAGTATATAGTACATTACCACCCATCTGTGACCAAGGAGATAATAAATGAAAGACTATAAATACATCCTATTGTGCATATAATAGAATACTTGGGCATCTTACTGATGAATGTCATGCTTTAAAGAGGAAATTAAGAGAATTTGAACCTTATGGGGATCAAATTGAACATATGATAGATTAACAATCATTTACTTTGCTCCTTGCCATGTGGTAGTTATAGTATCACACAATACTCACTACCATCCATGAGGGTATAAACCTAGCTTTATACAGTCATATTTTATTTTTCAAGGAGCAACATATCATAATCCATTTGGCACACCTTTATCCTTACACTTGGGGGGAAAGGGGTTAGATAGCCTTGTGTTGGGTGCATTCTTTCTTGGGATCTCTTTATTTCTCCTTAAAACATTAGTGAAGCAAGTATACTAAAATTTTAAGGGGGGGACATATAGTCCCCCACTCATTGTTTGCATAGGAATGGTCCCCTTTTAGTGATGATAGCATACATCTCCTAGGAAGTGTGACCTTGTCAATCAAAGTGTGGCCTTCTTGATCTATGTGAGTGTCTCTTTGGTAGTGATATTGGGTTTGATGTCCTCTAAGAGTGTGACATTTCTTGGCATATGACATTCCCCTTTGTGGTAATTTTATGACTAGTATTCCATAAGGTGTGAGTTGATATTCCACAACTCATCCTCTCTTGGTGGTGATGCCATGCGTGATATTCCCTAATGTGTGACTCTTGCATATATTGAGAAAATTCCCTCTGTTGTTTTTGTAAATCACCCTTTGTGGTGGTGTTGATATAACACCCCTTGAGTTTTTAAGCCTTATCATGTCATCATTTATGCACCCCCTAAGGTGAGTTTGGTCCGTCCCCCATGATGTTAAACTTTATTCACCCCTTGAGGTGAGTTTTGTTCGTCCCCCATGATGTTAAACTTTATGCACCCCTTGAGGTGAGTTTTGTTTGTACCTCGTGACGTTAAAATTTATGCACCTCATGAGGTGAGTTTTGTTCATCCCCATGACATTAAATTTTGTGCACCACCTGAGGTGATTTTTATGTGCACTCCTTGAAGTGAGATTTTGCAAGGTAGTTCATGGATTTAGCATAATGAAGCTTTTTAGGTCATGAAATTGAGCACCCCTTTTAACATGGCCACCTAGCATAACACATCTTGCTTGCCAATGGAGCCATGTGTTTCATGAGTGATGTGGCATAACACAAATTTTTAGTCCTTATGAGAGAATCCTCCTATCTAATATTTATTCGATGGATGATGTTTTGTATTTGAGACAATCTAAGACTGATGTCTCATTTCCTTACCAAATTGAGTCCCTTTAGCACTAACCTTGTGTTTTGTTGCATTTCTTTTTATGTGGCCTCTTTGTGTTTGCATTGTGCTTACATTGTGTTGTGTTCATTTCATCTCCATGTATGTGTTATGTTATTTCATGTGTCTTCATTTGTCACATCTCAATTTTTACTTGCATTTAATAATGTTAAGTTAATTGAAATATTTGGAAAATGAAATTTATCGATTTTTGTTTATGGTGAAATTTGATAAATTCAATGCTATTTGAAAAATGATTATCTTTGCAACTTTATGATTTAGTGAATCATTTTGTAATAAGCGCAGTTAAAGGTTATTGATGAAAATTGCAAGTGCAAGAGTGTGTTGATGTAGGAACAAGTTGAAGAATGAGAACATGGTTGAGGTAGGAATATTTAGCCAAATGACAAATGGTAAGAAAGAATGGAATCTACAATGCACACACCACTATAGACCATAACATTTTCACTTAACTTGCAATTGGTAGATATCATTTTTCTTGTATGAAATCAGAAATGATTAAATAGGTGAGCTGATGAAAAATAAATTTATTGAATCATTTTCCTTATCTTGTCTATTCAAAGCTAATTTCATTTTAAAAAAAAGGAAACGGTGGTGTTAGAAATGATTTTTTTTACATATTAATTTCTCATGGATGGAATTTAATTATATGTTCCTTTAAAAGAATTTGAAAACAAGATCTTTGGAAAGGGGTAAAAAGAAAATAAATAAAGAATAAATATAAATATATATGTTTGTTTGTGATTATATATATGTATAAGTATATATATTATAATAAGTTGCAATAATAAAGTGTTTTGTTTCATTTAAAAAACTCTTTGTGTGACTATATGGAAAAAAATGATAAAAAATGTAACTTATAACTCCCTTAATAAATAAAACAAAACTAACCCTCCTCATATTGGAAAAATGGAATTATGCTCAAAAATCATGGAGTGAGCGGCTAGGCTAAAGAAGATGTGGATAATTAAGACTATCACCAATTTTAGAACGTAGAGTCGATGGTCAAGGGAGTAGGAGAATTTGAAGGAGACAATTTAGCAAAAGGGACATGAAGAAGATTGAGAGAAAACAGATGAGAAAGACATGAAGGATGGGAAGCTATTTCCATTTTCAGACTAGGAAAAAGCATTGAATCTTGTAGACAAAGAGGTAAATTTTGAGCTTTTCATAGATGTTTCCTTCATTGTATCAAATGAATTTACCTTCATGTGCATCACTTTGGGAAAATAGACCATTGAATGCCTAGTTTTACCTCATGTTTGTACTTTGTTTCAAGTATTCATGGCTCTAGCTTCTAGATTTATTTTGTGTTAATCCTTCCCTATTAGTCACATTTTTTGGATGAAACCACCATTTTACCTTCTCTATGATGCCATTTAATTTCCATGCATGTGCATGGTCGGCTCAAATGCTTGTAATTGGGCATCAACCCACATGCTATACTTATTCTTTGTTTATGTGAACATCGTTTATGGTTCTTTGTTTATGAGAACACCATTATGGCTCTTTGTTTATGTGAACACCATTATGGTTCTCTGTTTATGTAAACACCATTTATGGATCTTTGTTTATGTGAACACCATTATGGTTCTCTGTTTATGTGAACACCATTAAGGATCTCTATTTCTGAGAACACCGTTATGGTTCTCTATTTATGTGAACTCCATTTATGGTGTTGATCACACCTAATACCTAGTCTCAAACAAAAAATTTTTGTTCGAGGCAACTAAACCCCAATCCTGTTTGTTTTGGGCCAAATGATAAGGATCATTTGGGCATCAAAGTTGGCTCAAAATGATCCCTATCATTTTGTTTTAAATACAAGTTAATGGACAATTCTATTGTCCAACATTATTGCATGTTGTCAAACGATATTCATCATCTATTCGAAGCATATTATGGAACAATTTCATCGTTATGTGTAAAGATTCTATGAACGATACCATCATTCAAGGTTATACTACTTGTCGAGCGTTTAATAATGTCCCATAGAAGATGACAATGCAGGTTGCTATTTCATTATGCCACTGTTAGTGTTTAGGCCTTACCAGGCTAAGGGTTGTAAGTATCCCTTTACGACATTTAAGTGATCCTCTTACTCTCATACGACGGTTATATATGAATGTATGTATATATATATACACACACAGTCATTCAAGTGTTTGAATCTTAAAAAAGGCGAATGATAATCAAAGTCTATCTACTCTCTAAATAAATGGTGCCACAGGTATATGGGCAGAATAACCATTAAACAATAAGATAATGAGTACAATAAAGGCATTTAATGTTTGATTGATAGCATGCTTATTGACCCCCCTTTTTGTTGTGTATATATGCGTGATTTAAAAGATGAGTAGAACATAATGTTAATTTCCATAATAATCTAATTTAAATAAAAAGATTCAGTTATGTTTAAAACTGAATGCCATATGGTTGCTGTAGATAATCTCCGCATAGAAACAAAATGATACTTTTCTTAGTAGACCAAGGAGATGAAACCAAATTTTAAACCAACTTAATATACTCTTGACTAATTACTAAATGTTAGGATTAAATTTAAATTGAATATCTATATAGAACATAATGAACATAGAATAACATTAGGTTTCCTCCAAGCAAGTTAGACTGGTGAATGAAATGAATAGATTCTGATTATCTTATATTATTTTTGGAATCGACTTCTTTTTGCTTAAAGTAAACAACCATGTTACATTTAAGTTGGAATTCAAATTCATGCCAAAGTCTAGAAACTGTTATTCCTTATATTATTGTTTGAATTTTATGGTTATTGTGGGAACAAAATTGTGCATCTTATGAAGTTGATGTCTTCCTAAATATGGAAATCTGCATGTAGATTGGTTTTTACCTTAATCTTACGAATGTATACACATATTCAAACTGTGATTATTATGGCATATATGTGTACATACATAAACTCTTCATTTATGCATGTACACATACATGCGATATACCTTCTTATTTCAACTTATTTACTCTTTTGAATTATGTTTTCTTAATATCGATTGCAAAGGAAGAAATGAAAGAAATCGAATGTTATTGATGTGTAAATATGAATCCGTGTAAATGGTAGTATGCTTGATATATGTCATAATGGATATTCTAGAATTATTTTGATTATTTGCATAATGTATGATGAAATGGAATGTGCTGCAATGGTACAAAAGTGGAATGGACTGATTTTATTTTATTACTCTTTGTCTTTACCTAACATGGAACTTGCATGTTCTAAAGGGAGATAGAAATTCATGTCGTTAGGCATGCACCAGATTCCATCTTGCATAATATATCTCTTGTTAAGTATTCTATGTAGGGTCAGGTATTCTTATATTGACTAAAGGATTTTGGGGAAGCATAGCTTTGTGGTTGGTTGGAAAAGCACCTGAACCATGTTCGCATCCACTAGTGGAGACAAGTTTTTGAAGAGGAATCATGATGGAATTCCATATTATTTGATGTACTTTGTATCATTGATGTAATATTGAGTTGATTTATATGTGGAATGTCCAATTCGAGGGTTGGTTTCTTTTTGTTCAAAAAATTAAGTGTAGAACAATATTAAATTTGATGTTGTACAAGAAGATTTTGTTAGCCATGTACAGGGCAGTGCCGATATGAGTCTGGCATATAATAAAGAGTGGATTTTTGAGCATCAGATTTTATCTAGAGAGTTTTTACAAGGTGTTGTTCTTATCTCTCTAATGGAAACAGTCACAAGTTGGCAATTGATTGTGCATATGATTATCAATCACCAAGCTTTGTTTCAAACAAGTAGCTATTTCCCCCAGCCTGTCAATGAATTTACATGATCATCTTGGAGTCATTTGAGGTAGGATCTTCTTACCATGTACATATTAGGAGTTTTTTTTGTGCTGGTAGTTAGATTCTTTTCTTGTTTTATCCTATTTTTGGCTTGGTTCTTGTCTCGTTTCTTCCCTTGACTCTGGCCCAATGAATCAGCACTAATCTTCACTAGAGATACTGAAGTTCTCCGCATTCTTGAAGAAAATGTAGTCCCCAATTAGAGCCACTGTTACCGTCATTATTTATCATTAAATTATTTTAAGTCTTCCCCTTGCTAGGAAATTTCATCGAGATCCCACTAGTTGGCTACAGTTGAAACCCATTGAAAGTTCCATTTCCTCCACTTTCATTTTTGTTATAGAATGTGAAAAAATAAAGGACAAATTGATAAAATGAGGAAATTTTATAAAAAATTATTGTATTGAGATTTAACCTTGAATAATGGCATGCAATACAATAGTAAGTGCATATAGTAAATATTATTGTGATAAAGAAAAGAAGAAGTTTCATGGCTCATGAACAACCATTAGAGTCATTAAAAACCTTCAAGGATAATATTCATTGTACCAAATATCTAGTGATAACAAAGGGACTCTTGACCATTATTGAGCTATGGTAATTCATCCAAGAGGAAAGAAATATCCTATCGTTACAAGAGAATTATGTTGCCTTGCCGAGACATTATGGTTGAATAAATATCTATGATTCCTCGCCATGGATTTCAGGAAGAAAGAAAGCAATGACCCTGTGAACGATCATCAAGTTCCTATGAATTTTTTTTGGGGATTTACATGTAGTTTTTTGATGAGTATGGCTCTCCATCAATGACAGGAGGACTACATTATATGGTAAGCTAAATAAATTTAGTGGCCATGTGCAATAAAATGGGATATAGATGAGGAAACAGCGTAACAGAACGCAACTAAAGAATGAACATAGTGTTGTCCATGGTGAATAGAATCCAAGAGCACATGGAAAAGTAATAGTGATGGTCTTTAGGGGAACACATCAATTGAGAAGGATTCCCTTCCTTTGGAGCACTGACGAATAAGTGTCGTTATGAATCAAGGTTGGATACATTAATGTATCGATATTGAGTTATGGAAAAAGTAGAGATAATTGGAAAAGAAACTAGAGCCTAAATGTTTGGAATAGGATCGGGTGAAATATCAGAGTATGGAAAGCATTCAACGATAATATTGCTTGGTGGCGTTTCTCATGGTTATTGAAAACACCATAAAGGTTGTTGTGCCATTTAAAAAGGTGAGGGTGAAAGTGAATGTTTAGGCAGTGTTTCGGGTGGTTATAGAAACTACTGTAAATCCTGCCACATCATTTATAATCACGTAAGGTGAAGAAAAAAGACCATTGATGATGCTTGAAGCGGTTAGCATAACCACTAACACCCCCGCCAGAACTTTGAAGCAAGATAACACCCTCATGGCGGAATCGAGCAATATGGTCTTACCACAAAAGCGTAAGTTGTTCATGAGCGTGATTCTTAAATGGTGAAAGCACAAGTATTATTGAAGATTTTATACAAATTTGTAACAAAATCAGTCCATAATAATGTCATAATGAGAGATCGATGTCAGGGTGTTTTTAATCACTAAAGCTTCTCTCGAATAGCAGAGATCCATGAGTTTCATAAGTTTTTCCAACCTGGTTTTTGGAGGGAGAATTAAGTATTATTGCTACTTTTCTAGACCATGTAGCATAGGTTTATGGAGGCGTTGTGTACATAGGTTTTGTTTTGGGTAAGATGGGACTACATGTATGTAGAATTTAAGAATTCGAAATGGAGATTTACACAACAACTACAGAGCAGAAAATACAGAGCATACACACAACACAAGTTTTAATGTGGTTCACCATAAATGGCTACGTCCACCAAGAAAGCAGGGAATAATCTTATATTAACCAATACCCCAATACATGAACTATACACATATACTTATACACTCATATTCAGCTATAAGCTGAAGAGTTGTGAGGAGACGAAGGGTCGAATGACCGTTGGGCTTCACATCCCAACAATGTAGCCATCGGATTTAAGGAATCAAAGGCCTGATCCCTTTAGAGTGTGCAATAACTTCATCCATATTTAAAGGAATCAATGTGTGAAGATCATATTGTATTCTTGTCTGAAGAGTTTGAATCAATACCTTTGATTGATTAAGGTGAATATAATATGGGGGAAACTTGCTTCAAAGTTTCTAGAGCTATTAAAAGAGAGAAAATCGGGGGTAGTCACATCACTAATTGTTGCTTGTTGTTGTTTTCATACACATGAACGCGAGTGTTGTTGAGCATTAGCCTATTGAACAAGACACTTGAGAGGGGGGTGAATTAGTTGTAGCAATTTTAACCTTTGAAACTCTTCACTAGAAGTTAGATCAATAAGCATTCACAAAACCCTTATTCTGTTAATGTGTTTAATCATTAAGAGAAGAAACAAAAACTGAAAGTAATAACACCATGCACAAAATAACACCGGATTTATGTGGAAAACCCAATGAGGGAAAAACCACAGTGAGGATTACCTCACAATATAAATAATTCAAAAACTAAATACAAAAGCTCACTGCCAAGAAAAGACTCACTATCCAATGAGAGCTCACTGCCATAAAATTACAAAGAATATAGAGGATTGTTAAATAGAGAGAAAAATATCTCAATGCAACAAAGATTCCACCATAATTCACTCACAAGCTTGTAGACATGCTTGAAAGATAGAGTACACCTTCAACTCACTACCTTCAAGAACTCACCACTTGAAATTCACACTGATCTGCTTGAACTCGCATCACACACATATCTCACATCTATCTTTGCATCTATCTCATCTTTCACCAACATCTCAACTTGTACTTTGAAAGGAAAAATAAATGAGCAATGGAAAGTGCTAACTAATGAGAATTATTTGAAGGAAAGAGATTACCAAGAAATAGAGAAACCAAACCAAGCACCACCAAAATGCAAAGGAGACACAAGAATTTGATAAGGGGAAAAAACAAGAAAAAACCCCAATTTTATGAATGGAGGCAAAATGCCTAAGAATTATACAAAGAGAGAGAGAGCACTTAAGCCTTAAGTTTTCTTGCTTTATTATGAAGAATGAGAGGATATGAACCTCAATAAATAGAGGTGAGAAGAGGAGTTAGAATATAACTACCAACTCAATGAATTCCACCATTGATCTATGCATGTGCAATGTGTCAAGAACTTCTTAAGGAGGTGGCTACAAATATTCCTTAATAAAGGAATTAAAAATAAAATGAGGATATGGCTACAAATATTCCTTAATAAAGGAATTAAAAATAAAATGAGTCATCCTCACACATGTGTGAGAAGACAAATAGACAAAAGACTTGTAGGGATTCCTTTGGAATAATCCTACAAGTCAATAAATAATTTTACAACTAAAGAATGACCTTTACCAATAAAGATTAACCTTCTAATATCCCCCCTTAAGCTTTACTTGGGGAGTTTACGTCAAACCCTTCAATGGGTTGTAATCCAAGATTTTTACAATGAAAGAGAAATTTATCCTTACAAAGAGCTTTGGTGAGAATATTTGCTACTTGATCTTCACCTTTACAATACAAAAGATAAATTTGCTTGTCTTCAATGTGCTCTCTAATGAAGTGATGTTGAAGAGAAATGTGCTTGGTTCTTGCATGAAAAATTGGATTCTTTGGCAAAGCAATAACACTTTGATTATCACAATACAAAGGAGTAGGGTTCTCTTGAGGTAGACTCAAGTCTTCAAGTAATCTTCTTAATAATGCTTCTTTAGATGTAATTGTACAACCTTTATATTCAACTTCTATAGAACAAAGAGAAGTAGAATGTTGTTTCTTACTATTCCATGAGATTGCACTTGATCCAACAAAGAAAAAATAACCACAAGTGGATCTCCCATAATTGGGATCACCTCCTAAATTTGAATTAGTATAACCTTTTAAATAAAAATGACAATTTATGTCATAAAAGAGACCAAGATTAAGAGTACCTCTAACATATCTTAAAATTATTTTTGTAACTTTAAAATGAGTTTGTTGTGGTTTAGACAAATTTAGAAACCAATCCAACACTATACGAAATATCAGGTCTAGTAACAGTTAGATAATTTAAACTTCCTACTAATTGCTTATATAAAGTAGGATCAACAAAAGGAGTTTCCATATCAATAATTAGTTTAGTTCCTAATTCACAAGGAGGAGAAACACACTTTTCATCATTCATTTTAAACTTATCTAAGAGATCTTGAGCATATTTATGTTGAGAAAGAAAAATACCTTTAGGTGTTTGCCAAATTTGCATACCCAAAAAATAATGTGATAGGCCTAAATCAGTCATTTGGAATTGTTGATTGAGTTGATACTTAACATCACTAATCAAACTGTTAGAACTATAAGTGATAATTAAATCATCAACATATAAAATAATAATCACAATATCATTTTCATTATGCTTATTATATAAATTTGGATTATTTTTGCATCTAATGAAACCTTGCGATAGAAAGAAAGAATTAATTTTAGAATACCATTCTCTAGGAGATTGTTTTAAACCATAAATTGATTTCTTTAATTTACAAACAAGATGTTAATTACCTTTCTTAATGAAACCCAAAGGTTGACACATATAAATTTCTTCATGTAAATCACCATTTAAAAATGCACTTTTAACATCCATTTGATGAATAGGCCAATGCATATGAGAAGCTAAAGCAAGCACTAATTTAATAGTAGGCATTTTAGCTACTAGAGAAAAAGTTTCATTATAATCTAAACCTTCAACTTGAGATAAGCCCCTATCAACTAATCTAGCTTTAAACTTGCTAACTTCATTATTTGCATTAACCTTAGTTTTATACAACCATTTGCATGAAACAAGATTCTTACCATGAGGTAAAAGAACTAAATCCCAAGTATTATTAGCAATTAAAGTATCATATTATTCTTTCATAGCCTTTTTCCAATGAGGTTGATCGTTAGCTTGTTCATAAGTTTGAGGATCATTTGAATTCATAATATTAGACATAAAAGAATAATTAAAATAATTTGCCTTTCTAGTCTTAGATTTATTCATTCTAGCTAAAATATCCTCACTTTCTTGCATAAATTTTTTAATCCATTTAGGCTTTCTCATAGATGTAGGAATATCATCACTAGAAGAAGAATCATGAGGAGAAATTTCAAAATTTTCATCATCACTATCACTATGAGTAAGAGATGCATTAGGGGAGTTAAGAGAAGATTCAACTTGAGGATTATCCTCCACAATAATAAATTTATTTCGAGAAGATTCAATATCATGCACTTTAGAACAATCATGAACACCATTTTCAGTAATGCAAACATCTCTAGCAACTTTAACTTTGTTAGTAAGAGGATTATAAACTCTATAAGCTTTAGAATGTTCATCATAACCAAAAAAAATATGATAAGAAGATTTAGGATCTAATTTTTGCCTCTTTTGTCCAGGTTTGTGAACATAAGCAATTGAACCAATAATTCTTAAATGCTTAAGATTGGGCTTCCTACCAGACCAAGCTTCTTCAGGAGTTATATCCTTTAAGGCTTTAGTAGGAGTCCTATTAATAATGTAAGTAGCACAAAACATGGCTTCTTCCCAAAATTTATAAGACATATTTTTAGCATGTAACATACATCTAACCATTTCAACAATAGTTTTATGCTTCCTTTCTGCTACATCATTTTGTTGAGGTTTATAGGGAATAGTTAGCTCATTCTTAATACCAAAAGATTTCAAATAACTATTAAAAGCATTATTAACATATTCTTTACCATTACCAGTTCTAAGGATTTTAATTTTAAAACCAAATTGTCTTTCAACAAATTTATGAAATTCAGAAAATAGATCAAGAACTTGATCCTTACTATGAGGAAAATAGATCCAAGTTCTTCTAGAATAATCATCAACAAAAGTAAGTGCATACCTTGATCCTTGGATGGAGGTATTCTCCATGGGTCTCAAAAGGTCACTATGAACTAGGTGCAACTTATGAGTTTCCCTCCATGATTGACCATGTGGAAAGGGCTCCCTATGCATCTTACCACTCATTCATCCTGTGCATACAATTTTAGATGGAACAATACTAGGCAATTCATCTACCATATTAAGCTTTTGCATCAAGAAAATATTGTTAGCATTAATATGATCAAGTCTTTCATGCCAAACATTAAAATCAATGGTAGATATTAAAGAGCATCTAGATTGAGCAAACTCATAAAATTTAAACAAATTATCATTGTCTAGTTTAGCATTAGCAATGAGCTTGTTTTGTTTTGGATCATTAACATACACACATATTTGTAAAATTCTATTTTATAATCTTGAAAAAGTTTAGCAACTAAAAGCAAATTAGTTTTTAATTCAGGAACATATAAAACATCATGCAATTTATCATAAGGAACATTCACATCTCCATTTTCTTCTACTTTACAAGTATGATTATTAGCAAGTTGAATAGGAACATTAGATATATCAGGTTGCATAGACTCACAAGCTTCTTTATGTGAAGTAACATGTTGAGATGTACCTGAACCAATAACCCATTCAAGAGGTTGAGAAACATCAAAACTACAATTAAAAGCATGTCTAGATTGATTAGCATTGTTTGAAAACTTATTATTATTAGGTTTTGTATAGTCGTAAAATTGCACCCCTTGCAATTTCACATACATTCTTGGATTCACTTTAGTGTCCACTCCCTTAGCATTTGTGTATGTTCATTTTAGCCCCTGTATCAACCCTTTTCCCTTCTCAAGATGCTGCATCACCCCTTTTTAGTAGCTACCCTTGTGCGTCCACTTTGCATCAAAATTTTTGCTTTTCCCATTCATGTCATTTTGTAGCATGACGTGTCTAGACACTAGTGTGTCACGCGAACGTCCGTGCACTACGCTAGCATCTTGTGATGTTTCAACGTTAAAATGACCACCTCTGAGGATGTTTGCCACTTGTCAGCCTCTTTTATTGGTGGTAATGGCTCGGGTCACCTTGTAACAGCTCGGGAAGCTTCTTCATCCTTCCTTAAATGTTGTCTTTTCAATCCTATTGCTTCTTCTAAGTTCTCCTAGCTTCTCTCTTACTTCTTAGCTTCTCTCTTTTCCCCTCTTTCCTCTCTTTCTTGCACACATCAGTTACTTGCTACAACAACCTCAAGATCCTCAAGCTCTTACAACACTCTTTGCAGCCCTTGGCTCTTGCATGCAATATCTCCCTTATCTCTTGCGTGTGATAATCTTGGAATTCCACACATCCTCTATCTATTGCATCTACATATGGTGATACGGGTTCTCCTCCTCAAGTGGGGATTTCTTTTATCACCTCTTTTGTGATACAGGTTCTCCTCCTCAACCGAGGTTTTCTTTTATCACTCATACTTGGTGATTTTGGTTCTACTCCTGAGTGGTTTTTTCTTTCACCATGCACTTTTTCCATTTTAGTTCATTTCTCTCTATCTACTCGGTTGTCCGTGGATATGGGAACACCAAAATGGGGGTTTGACTAAGGAAAACCCCTATACATCCCCAATGCTTTCTCCAAATATTACGCATTCAGGTATTGAAGACATTCACATGTCGAAGGCTTCATCACTTACATGGTTGTAAGTGATTTCTTTCTACTCTTTATCTTTATTATTTACTCTTTACCTTGCTTCAATTCTATTGCATTTTGTCATTTTCTCACATTTTGGAAGTTCTCAACAATTAGAGTAGAAGTAGCCACTCTATCATTTTTTGTGATAAACTTGCTTTTTGGTCCGCACAAGATGCCAATGCGCCTCAATGACACCTGCATGTCGTGCTATCATCCGTATTTTGTGTTGTCATCCTTTGCCTGAGATCCCGTCAGTTTGTCCAAAGAATATTTGTGACCAACTCTTTTTGATTCTAGAACTCTCGCCATTGTTCCTTGAGGTAGTTTAGGGTAGTTCACCCCATGAGGCTCTCTGAGTGAAGATAACCCGTGAGTAGCGAATCCCCCTTCTCTACATTTTGATGAGCCCGACGTGAACTTAAAAACTAGGAATTTATTTACCCCTACTTGGTGGGGTCATAAATTTTGACTCGATGCTCGGAATTCAAAACCGTTTGCACCATTGGAAAGGTCTCCTAGAGAACTAGTTCAGTCCCTAAAATGTTGTGCCTTTGGCAACTGAATTTTAGGGAACGACACAAGTTTGGACCCCAAATTTTTCTCTGAAGACCTTCGAAAATGCAAATTACTAGAACCTGGAAAATACCAAAAAATCCAAAATGAATTCAATATCCTCTTTTATTAGTTCAGTATCTAATTTTCTTCAAAATGTTAATGATGTTCCATTTCATGCATGTGATGGTGACTTGGCTTTGCCTATGTCACTTGATATCTTTGATCCTTCTCATGAAATTCCTCTTGCTTCAGAGGATATCTTGTTGCAAGAAGATGAAATCATTGATACATTTCTTAATGTTACTCTACCTTCTATTCATTCCAATGCACTCTCCTCTGAATATGATGCATTTGTGAATGACAAAGCTTCTATTCATTCTAGTGCACCCTCTTTTGGAGATGACGCGTTTGTGAATGATGAATCTCCCTTTCATTCCAATGCTCTTTATTTTGGAGATGATGCATTTGTGAATGATGAATCTCATCTTTGTTCTAATGCACTCTCTCCTAGAGATGGTGTATTAGTGAATGATGGGCCTCCTTCCACATCTAATTCCCCCTGGATCGATGTTGAGAATATGTTTTCAAATAATTATTCCACTAGTTGTGATGATTCTATAAATGTAATCTATGTCTCTACTGCCCCTGAAAGGCCTACGAGATTGGTCATTTATGTGACTCCAGCTAGTCCTTCTCCTAATAGGATTCGTTCTATTAATGGAATTTCATTTGATAGTGATTCTCCTGATCTTTCTACAACTCCCTCTTATAAAGTGGTAGCCCATTCTTATGAAAATAGAATGAACAAACAACCAATCCTTCTTCAAAGCTCCTAAACCTACAACTAAAGAACCCAATGATTATGATCCTGTCGAGCAACTCTAGGTTACTCTGGCTAAGATCTCACTATGGGACTTGCTTCAGTTTTCTTTGGTTTATCAAGGTATGCTTCAAGAAGCCTTGTAAAGGATCCTCTTGTCTTCTTCCACTAGGCCAATAGATGTTGATGCGTTGATAGATCAAATTCGTGCAGGTCATCGAATATTATGTTCTATCCATAGAAACTCTTGCCTCTGGAAGTATAGAAGCAAGCGGGCCCTCTAAAGATCATAGTTAACATTAATAAAATTGGCACTAGACATACTCTCATTGATGTCAGTTCGGTGCTCAATGTATGTAGCATTGATCTATTACCTAAGATTAATATTGATTCATCTTCTCTTAATGATTATTCTATTGACATTCATGGGTTTGATAATGTTGGTCGGCAAGCCCTAGGCATGATAGTATTGCCTTTGAGGTTGGGACCCATTATCGTACCTACTCTAGTATATGTTATGCCAGAAAAATTACCATATAACCTTCTTCTTGGTAGACCATGGATTCATGCTATGGGTGCAGTCCCGTCTAAATTACATAAATCTATTGTTCATTGCTAACAATAAAGTAGTCACAGTCAAAGTTGACCTTGATGCTATGCACTTATGTGAGATGGCGGCTTCCGGTCAGGCTTCAGTTGTGCCTACTCTTTTTCCTTCAGTGTCTTCCAGTGCATCAATGTTTACTCCAAAAATACCCACTACAAAGGATACTCTTGAGATAGATGTCCCTGAAGAAGATCCTTCTAAAGCAAGAAATCCTAAGTCTGCTCCTACCTCTTCTCAAGGTGATGATTGGGGTTCCTTACACTTTACAGATTCCTTCATTAGAGAAAATAAATTCACCCTGATCCACCTAGACCTTTCGATAACATCATCCAAACCCGCTATCAAAGATGGTAATTCTTTTGCATCGTGGGATAGTGTGAGCAACACTTGTAATGTCCTTGATGCCAATCCTTCTCTTTTTGAGGAAGATGATCACACTTCTATTAAAGAGGTTAATGTTGTCAGGAAGGATGATGGTGATCCTATAGAGGAGTATGATCCCCATTGCTGGAACAATGCTCTTTATGAGGATCCACTTTCTTCTCAAGATTTGCAAACATGTTATGGCCTTGACTTTAAGCTTGTATCTAAATGTGAATATGGGTGTAAAGGTTGTGGGCATAATGAACAATCCATTCAAGTCCCTATAGAATTTGTACCTCACAAGTGTAATTTTGGGCTTGGTTGCTCAAATGAACAATCTAAGCGGAAACCAGGGTTGAATGTTGACATGATGTCCGCTCAACGTCGTTCTCATGGATTGTTCCATCCTCCTTTGTCTTCTATCTTCGTATCTTCTTCTTGTGAGTAGTCAAACATTTCTCCACAAGAGAAAGGGTTGCTTCCTACTCCTCGTTCTTTATCTGAACAAGGGCATATTTTGTTGAGGCTTCTCAAAATCCACTTAATTACTCTTCCTTCTCCTACACGTAAGAAAATTCATAAGCATGATAAAGGAAAAAAATCTTTATGCGCATACCATTGAGTGCCTGGCCATTCCACTAGAGAATTTGGTGGCACTCTCAAATTTTTCAAATTTGAAGTGCCCATATTGAAAATTTTGCCTTTACACACTCAGAGGTGCACTTGAAAAATCTGCCTAAGTGACCTGCTTTGGAAGTTCGTTACTTGAAGCTAGTTGATTTTCGTGCAAAACCCATTGGTGGACCCACTCATGTGACATATGTGAATGTGCATGTCATTTTTCGGCTTCCCATGATGAGTTTTGATAGTGTTTTGAAAAGAGAAGTTGGAGGGTTCTGGTGCTGTGTTGCTATTTGAGATTTCTCTGTTCTACGAAGTGACCTCCTTTTCGAGATAATATTTCACATTTGAATGATTTTCAAGACAAAAGGATTGTTTTTCTCCATTATCACCACATTCATGTGCTTCCTAGTCTAATTTCAGAGTCTCAAGATCTGATTTGCTATTTTTTCGAGGTCAAAAGCGAATGCAGTTTGTTTAGTTTTACATCTGCATTTCTGACAATGTTTCAAGATGGTCAACTTTGACCTCTAATATCTCATGAAGAATAATGTGTCAAGGAAATACCTCTTGCAAGCATACTCAATGTACCTAAATGAGCTTGTGTTTCTAGTGGCAATTCCCTAGGAGTTAATTTGATATTTTTTCGAGATGGCAATTTGGTGAGCCCTGATTGGTTCTAAACAGGTGCGGTTGCAGAAATTCCAGAGTGAGCAACTTTGTAGATCAATATCTTGCACCTCGAAACCTTTTTTTCTGAGTTGTTTATTGCACTCCATTCCCGAGTCAAATTTCTACATGCCTACAAGTTTTCATGGCTCCAGGAGGTCGTTTGACTGATTTTCCAGAACCCACCTGGCTTGTTTTGATCATTGTGCAAAAATGCTTGAGAGTAAATTTTAATGACAACCCAGTTCATTGTTTCATACTTGATGCATTTAGAAGTTGTTTCAAGTCAATTGAGGTTCAAAATTTGTTTGAAAACAATTTTTTTTTAGTCGAGCCCATAAGGGGACCCGACATGTGACATACTCTAAGGAAAGCATTCAACCATCTGAATGAAGTAGTGAGTCACATATCCTGAATATTGATTCTGATGCTCATTACTGCTATGATTGAAAAATTAGTGATTCTATACTTTGGGTTAGAAGCCCTCCACAATTTTCTTCTAGACAAGGATATGTTGGTAAAACTATTCTTATGATGATTCTGTCAATTGAAATTAAACCCAAAGTAAGACAAAGTATCATTGTCTAAAGAAGCTGATAAAGATAATTATGTGGGTGGTGTCCTACTTGAATTTTCCATGGCATAAATTCACAATAACTTTTAATCTTGCTTCACGTTTTGAACAGCTACATGATGTTGATGAGGCAAATCACTCTATACAAGCTAATTTGTTCAGGTTTCTTGTCATATGATACATATTTGTGCCTTACAACTATGACTCAAATTTGGAATAGGATCCAATTTAGTATATATTTTATCTATAATTCTTTTCCCATGAGGATCAGATGGAGATAAGAGAAAATGGAATCAACTTGAGAGGTGGATTTAAAGAGAATACTTCAGAACATAATTCGAGTAAAGAAGCAGGACATTTTGGTGCATGATAAAAAAAACATTCATGTGGTTGAAAATGAGAACGGTGATGTAGCTAGTGAAGCTGAGAGTAATATGGATGCTCTTGCTACCAAAGACTCATTCTGGGAGAAAAATTAAATAGGAGGTCTGATTCGAGACCTTTATCTCATGCAACATCAAAAGAGGAGTCAACTTATGCTTTTGATGATGGAAATTCATTGTTCTCTGAAGCTTGTAAGAATGTATAAGTATCTTTAGATGAGAAGGTGCATGAGTTACTCCCCAGGGCACTAATCAGTTAAGGGTTCAACAAGAAAAAAATGTGTAGAATGTGGTAGTGGATGATGATTCAAGGCGGGGCATACCAGATGTCAACAATCTTCCAACCAAAGTATGGGGCTCGGTGATCATGAATTTTGACTGTCTGTCAAGCAGCTCAAAGTGAATCAAATCCAAAGAGATATGGTAACTCACTTTCATAAGTCTTGTGAGTGCCTTATATAGTGTTGACACCCAGACAAGGAAACACTAGCGATGTGAGTGGCGACCATTTGTGCTCGTTGGAAGTATTCAATCGAACCCAACATTAAAAATGTGCAAGGATCAAGAGTAAATGAATATGTAGAGTTAAGGTATTTTGAGTTTGCAGTCATTATTGGCCAAGGCAAGGTTGAATATACCGTAACAAAAATTTTGTGGGAGCGACAGTGTCTTCTCCAAGGAGGAAAGCTTGCGAATTAGATGCAAATATTTGAGAGTTCGACCTTTTTGCAGTAGGAGGGGATGATTTCAAGGAGTGAGTCTTTTACATAGGCTGATATTGATGGAGTCTCCTGCTTAGGTGAACTCAAATCAAAGCCTTACATTCATGGCACGGGCTCGGAATGCATTCTATCCAAGGTTATAACTCACTTGAATATGATTTAAATGGACAAAAGCATTTCAAATGCTTTGTTTATGCTGGAGCTACCACGTCAGGCTATAGGGGCGTCATCGTTCTAGCTGAGTAGGCTCGATTCAACATTGCAATGAAAATCTCTTTCTAGCCTAGGGATAGCTGGAGATTATAGTTAAAGTGTATTACCATTGCCTGATAAGGTCGCTTGCCACCATGTCAAGGAGTTATAGAGCCAAATTCTTAAAGGGTTCAATCTATTGCTTGCAGTTAAAATGGATCAAAATTCTTTTTTTTCTATGAGAATGCATTATAAAACCAAATGGAAAAGCGTATTTTTCTATTTGTGTCAAGATGAGATACTTGTTGCTGCAGATGAAGTAGCAAGGGTGCAAGATCTGAATGAAGATCAACACAGAGGAAGCTCAAGCCACCATGGGATTAAGATTGCAGCCACAACCTAGCCAACATGTCATTGCAAATGGAGGACTACTTTGGAGCAAAAGAAATAGAAATTCGAGAACATGATAATACTGCATGAAATATCTCTGTTTGATGTCTGATGGTGGGTAAGGCTGGTGTGGGTTTTCCTTGGACATTGTGCACTCGCAGGGAAAATGTATCAAACTTGCTTGATGAATTCCTTGCCACCATTGACGGAGGAAGTAGATGTAGAATGCGTGAAGAGTATTAGGGCAACAAAGACATAATTAACGACAGAACAAGCAAGGCCATGTGGCATCATCTCGCAGGCTGCATGAGGTATGAGGGTGACATCATCACAGGCTGCTTGGCATGCGTGAAAAAATATTCAAAGGCATGAGCAAAGATTCATACTGCCTTCATATTTTAAATAAAAGATAGGGAACATTAATGAAGCCTAATGGATATTCTTTTAATTAAAAAACCTTTGTTGAAAGTAACAAAACAATAAAGGTGACTTGGGTGATTAAAGGTAAGGTTTTAAATTTAAGGCAAAGAATTAAAGTAAAAGCAGTGATAAGATTGAAGTGGGCCCATGAAAAACTTGAAAGGAGAAGGCAAAACATTAAAGTCTGATGGTAATATTTTAAATGGGCTTTCATTTTAAAGTAGAACATTTTGGAGAGTGAAGTAAATTATTCCTTTTGCTGGGTGAAGGTGAACTAAAGGGGATGGGTAAGATTTTTATTTTACCATTAGTGTTTTTGAAGTCTTTACCATTTAAAGGCTTTCGGGCAGTAATTTTATTTTTTCTTGGGGAAGTGAATTAAATACTCACTGTGGGTAAAGTGAATTCATTATTCACTTTGTAAACAAAACTATGTGTTGGGCACATAAATAAAAAGCAATTGTAAAGTGTATCAAACGTGAGTAAGGTAAAAGGCTTCTACAGGCAAACATATTTTTGCTGAATTATAGGGTAAATGGAGATAAATGGTTTTTCATAGGCAGGTGAATTTGTTGTTAAAGAATCAAGTTGAATGAAGGCAATATACAAAGGAAAAATTTGTTGCAAAGGGGAGGAGAGAAGAGAGGAATTTTGAGATGTTTCTTGTTGCTGATTAACGGTGGATGAAGGTTTCAGAAGTCATCAATGGATCAGTTCTTGGGATTCTTCTATTTCTTTTTATTCCCTTTCTCTTCTCATTGTAAAGGGTCCTGAATTTTCTGTATGGTTTGGGTAGATAGAAAAATCCTTAGTCTAAGTCATGAATTGAGCCTGTAAGCTGTAATTGTTGATTGCATGAGTAAATATTGGTCAATTTGTGCAAGAAAATCATGAATGTCATCAAATTGTCTCTAGATTTGTACATTTTAAGTCATATGAATTCAATTAATACAAAGTATATTTGAGTTTATCATCTTATTTTCTCTAAGATTGTATTATTTGTCCATGGTTCTATTTCAATGAAGTAGTTAAATTACTTTGAGCATATAATTGTGATTTCAAGTGTGCAAGTTGGATCTATAAGAAGAATTTGATTGACAATAGGAGTGGATCCATTGGTGCAATGCATTAATAGTTTGAGTCCACTTGTTGAAGTTTATTTGCCGATGATTTCCTTTTATGATTATGCCTTTGACTCCATGGCCCAAAATTAGGCATTAATTTATCATTCAGCTTAGTGCTTTTCAGAAACAAGTTATAAATTCAAAATCATTTTAAATTCTTGTTGTTTCGTTGAGGTTTAGTATTGAAGTTTGCTTCCCAATTGCTGAGTGAGTGTTGAGATACTAAGAAGTTAGCCAAATTTGAAGTTGTCAGTACTTTCCTTGGTATAATTGAATTGGGAATTATCTGCTATAAAAAGAAATGTTTGTGCATAATTGAATTAAGTCTTCAGGCATTGTGAAGGGAAACCCACCTTGGTCCTACAGAGCCAAAAGTGTGGGATTTTTCAGTGTTTGAATGAATCTTGTTAGTTGGCCAAATCCATATTTGAGTCTAAACATAAGAAAGTGGTTTTTCTTTAGGACTCATTGGATCTGTTGATTTGGAGAACCAACAGATTGGCGACTGTGCTAGGGAGAATTCTGAATCTCCAGTTCTAGACTGATATTTCATAGAGTCATATTATTTGCTATTATGAATTTGGTTCAAATATTGAAGGAATTTAAACTTGGAGAAAGAATTTTTTGTAGTGAACCTGAAGATTTCATGATCTATGGTGCTCTGTTGGTGAATGGAACCCAGAACAAAATTCATCCTTGAAAGAGCTTCATATTACTTGAAGTTCAGTCCTCTGTGAAGAGAGGTGGTGACTCTGTTAAAAGAACCTAATGAAGATGTGAAGAAAAGTTCCAGGTCAATAAATATTACCAATTAGGAAGAAGAATTTGCAGCAACTGCAACATTTCTAGGTATTCTTCACTTTTGGTTTTTAAGAAAATTATGTGTGGAAACCATATTTGAATGTCTTAGGAAAAAATTTGGTTCCCTATTGAGTGAATTAGCACTAATAAAGGGAAAGGACAATAAAATTGAGTTTTCATACTTCCATTTGAGTTTTCAATTGTAGTCCCATTGAAAGATTTTGTCTAGTGTTCCTAGTGTGGATGGTTAGAATGAATTTGTATATCCTAGGGATTTCCATCCATTTGCATTATTATATGTTTCAAGCCTAGGTTATCACCATGTTAGCAATGATCCTAGTGATCCTTCATTTGGTCATGATCATGATTATGCACAATTAGTTAAACCCGACATATTTCCATGGATCACCAAGTTGAAATAACCATACCATTAGATACCTTAATACAACTTGTCAAGAATCTTCAGAAGTCTGATAATCCTCAAACATTTGATACTACAAAGTGCATGAACCCAAGAGTGCACAAGCCTAGGATAAGGCAAGAATGTAAAGTTGTGTTTGAGAGAAAAATTAAAGATATGGATGAAAGGATGAGGTCTCTACGACCCCGATTAAAAGATAACCACACTATATCTACTTTCCAAATTACTACACCTTTTGTTAATTCATTTGATCCATTGTATGACGAGTTAGATTTATCATGGGTTGATTACAAGGTTGAAAGTATGCTAACCCAAGTCTATAAATAGATGCCTAGATTTGATGGATACAATGTGTGTGGAGGAGATGCACATGTCCAAAGTTTTTCTAGCTTCATGGAGAAACATTCATTTGGAGATCAGAATATGTGGATGAGATTTTTTGTCCGATCTCTTGAAACTAGGGCTAGGGACTGGTACTTAAGCCTTCTTGAGAAGTCCTTTGCATGTTGGGATAAGATAGTGGATTGCTATAAAGAAGAATTTTCAAGGGAACCTTCTGACCTTGTCACAAGGTTGAAGGAGATTAAAAGAAAAAATGAAGAGTCAAGCATTGATTTCAGTCACAGATTTGTTGTTGCTCTTTCATTAGTCCCTAAAACTTTCAGACCTAGTACTCCAGATGGCATTCATATGTACTTTGAAGCTTTTGAGGAAGGATCTAGTGCATTGTTAAAAGATTTTAGAATATCAAATATGTAGATGGATTACACATGTTTAGATAATATGGATAAAATGAGGAATGAATATGTGCAAAGTTTCTTGTCCTTGATTGTGGGTAAACATGCCGATAAAATCAGTAGCTGTGTGAAAAAAAGTGATCAGATGTCTTCAAGTTTAAATATAGACAAGTGCATGCTTGAGAAGGTAGCAGACAAGAATGATGCATCATTAGGTGATGAGGAAGTTGTCTTTGAACAACCTACAAAATAAATATACTTAGATAAAAATTTCAGCCATAATGATGAAGCACATGATGAGGGATATGAATTGGATTTATTTTCTGAACAACAGTATTGTGACACACTTGGTCATACCAATATTACAAGTGTATGCAGCAATGATGAAAGCTTTAATGATGAGATAAAGGAGCTTTTAGATTTGAAGAATGCTTCTGAGAATGTCAGTATATCAGCTGCAAGTGGTAAAGTATGCAATGAATTTCACTTAGTAAGATCAACCACATGTAGCAGCAATGAAGAAACCATTGATGGTTTTAGGTTTAATGGTGAAAATGTTTGTGTCTACCCTCAAGAGGATGTAAATGAAAAATTCAATGAAGACACTCAGTCCAATGGTGAAATACAAAAGAAGGTAGATTGTTGTTATGATAGCCTAGAAGTAAACAACAATGAACAAGTGGATAACTTGTTCTCTGTGAGAGATTGTGACCATACTATTGATAAGGTTGTTGCTTATTCTATTTCTTATGATTGGGGAAATCTAGTTTATGATCAATCCATTGAGTTTTCAAAATTTGATGATGATGACATCATGATATATCCTGATTTGCAATTTGATAATGCATGCAATTCTAGTGAAGGTCAAGGAGAGGAAGTGTTTGAGAAAATGGATCAAAACAATGATCTATTGAGCAGTGAAAAATTTCAAACCTGTTGACCACCAAATACTAGAGAGGTGCACATGTGAATAACTCTCATTTTTTGTGTGTTTCCCATACTGATTTTGATAGTGATGATAATATTCACTGTGCAAGGTATGATGCATGTGTTTCTAATCTTCCTTCCAATTATGAACTAGTTGGTCAGCATGATGATAATACGGATAAAGATGAGCAACAATTTGATTGTAATGATGCATTGCATGATGAGTATGAAAGTATGGATACCAATGCAAGTTCAAAAATCTGTTTTGATGAATTAGAAATAGAAGATGAGCATGAATTTTTTTAATCCAATGAGCCAAGTCTTGAAAACTTTAATGCAGATTTGGAAAAGGGTTCGTTTGCTTATTCAGATGAGCCTAGTCATGAGTTTTTTCATGTGGATATTGATGCTGATTTCAAAGTAGAATAAGATTATCCTTCTGAACCGGAATTTCTCACTTTTAAGCAAGCTTGGGATGATGAAGATGTTGACATGTTATGTTCAGAAGATAACCAAGTTTGTAAGGATGAGGATAAGTTAGAAATCCTTGATGATTATTTATATCAACATGATGGAGAACAATTATAGAGTATGCCAATGTATGAGTGTAACTCTTTAAATAAACTCGGAGATAGTTTGCATGATGGGCAAGATCTTTTGGTAATTTCTAGTGATAGTTTCACCTTTGATATGCAAACTAATAATTAGATTGAGATTAATAGTAGCAGCCATGTGGTAGAATGTGAGTGCTACTTTTGTCAACTGGAAGAGGTTTTCACAAAATGTGGTGATGTGCAAAACATTGAAGAATGTTGTTTTCAGCTTGAGGATGATTTATGTGATGAATATGATAAATTGTTACCACATGATATTCAAAATTTTGAGAGTGTTCCTGACTTTCATATGCATAGTGATTACGAATATGTTGATAATGTTGTACATGAATACCTATTGGGAGATGCCAACATGTTTAATCAGGCATATTACAATGATATTTTCAGATTGGCTTTGGTAAAGTATGATAAGACCGTGTTTCCATGTGGTCTTGATCACTATCTTCATGTGTTGCCACTTGATACAAAATCAGAAAATGAAGAGAGTGGTAGTAATGTTCCCTATGCGATTTGGTTGCCATGTGACAACAAAGCCAAATAAAGAGCAAGTTTCCACTTGTTCAAAGGCAGCTTGACACTTGTGTGTGTAGAGATATTGTCACTCATGTCATTGTGGTGTGACAGAGACAAGCATGAGTTGAGGGAGATCAACTATTTTAACAGACTAGTGTTTGATAGAGGTAAATATTGATTCCCCTTTTTCATTTCATGGCCTGGGGTAACCAAGTGAAGTTGAAAAAGAGGTTGAATAAAGGAGCAGTTTAAGATCACCCAATGGATTCAGTATTTGGTCTACTCTCCAGAGATCTAGAATCTTGCTATGCTCGAAAGGGGCATAGATCCCTAGTCAGAGCCACTGGTGGCACTCTAGAATTTTGCAAATTTGAAGTGCCCATATTGAAAATTTTGCCTTTGCACACTTAGAGGTGCAACTGAAAAATCTACCTAAGTGACCTACTTTAGAAGGTCATAACTTGAAGCCAGTTGATTTTCTTGCAAAACCCATTGGTGGACCCACTCATGTGACATATGTGAATGTTCATGTCAGTTTTCAACTTCTCATGAAGAGTTTTGATAGTGTTTTGAAAACCGAAGCTGGAGGGTTCTAGTGTTGTGTTGTTGTTTGAGATTTCTCTGTTCTTTGAAGTGACCTCCTTTTCGAGCTGATATTTCATAGCTCAATGATTTTCAAGGCAAAAGGATTGTTGTTATCCATTCTCCCCACATTCATGTGCTTCTTGGTTCGATTTCAAAGTCTCAAGATCTGATTTGCTATTTTTTAAAGATCAAAAGCGAATGCAGCTTGTTTAGTTTTACATCTCATTTCTGACAGTGTTTCAAGATTGTAAACTTTGACCCCTAATATCTTGTGAAGAATAATGAGTCAAGAAAATCCCTCTAGTAGGCATACTCAATGTACCTAAATGATCTTGTGTTTCCAGTGGCAATTCCCCAAGAGTTGATTTGATATTTTTTCGAGATGGCAATTTGGTGAGCCCTAATTGGTTCTGAACAGGTGCAGTTGCAGAAATGCCTGGGTGAGCAACTTTGTAGATTAATATTTTGCACCTCAGATTGAAAGGGATATGGCAACCCACTTTCATAAGGCTTGTGAGTGCCTTATACAGTGTTGACACCAAGACAAGGAAACACTAGCGATGTGAGTGACAACCATTTGTGCTCACTCGAAGTATTCAATCGAACCCAACATTGAAAATGTGCAAGGGTGCATCAAGAGTGAAGGAATATGTAGAGCTAGGGTATTTTGAGTTTGCAGTCATTGTTGGCCAAGGCAAGGTTGAATATCTCATAACAAATTTTTTGTGGGAGTAGTAGTCTCTTCTCTGGCGAGGAAAGCTTGTGAATCAGATGTAAAGAATTGAGAGTTTGACCTTTTTGCAGTAGGAGGTGATGATTTCAAGGAGCGAGTCTTTTACATAGGCTATATTGATGGAGTCTCCTACTTAGGTGAAATCAAATCAAAGCCTTACATTCATGGCTCAGGCTTGGACTGCATTCCAACCGAGCTTATAACTCACTTGAATACAATTTAAATGGACAAAAGCATTTCAAATGCTTTGTTTATGCTGGAGCTACCACGCTAGGCTACAAGGGCGCCATCGTTCTAGTTGAGCAAGCTCAATTCAGCATTGCAACGAAAATATCTTTCCAGCTTGGGGATAGCTAGAGATTATAGTGAAAGTATATTACCATTGCTTGATGAGTTTGCTCACCACCATGTCAAGGAGTTACAGAGCTAAATGCTTAAAGGGTTTGATCTGTTGCTTGCAGTTAAAATGGATCAAAATTATATTTTTCTATGAGAATGCATGATAGAACCAAATGGCAAAGAGTATTTTGCTATTTTTTCCAAGACAAGAGATACTTGTTGTTGCAGATGAAGTAGCAAGGGTGCAAGTTCTGAATGAAGATCAACATAGAGGAAGCTTGAGCCACAATGGGATTAAGATTGCAGCCACACCCAACATGTCATTGCAAATGGTGGACTGCTTTGGAGAAAACAAAATAGTAACACAGGAACATGATAATACTACATGAAATATCTCTATTTGATGCCTGATGGTGGGTAAGGTTGGCGTGGGTTTTCCTTGGACATTGTGCGCTCACAGGGAAAATGTATCAAACTTGTTTGATGAATTCCTTGTTGCCATTTCCAGATGAAGCAAATGCATAATGCGTGAAGAGGATTAGGAAAACAAAGAAGAAATCATTGACATAGAACAAGCAAGGCCACAGGGCATCATCTCGTGGGCCGTGCAAGGTATGAGGGTGACATCATCGAGAGGTTGCTCGGTATGTGCAAAAAAATCTTCAAAGACACGGGCAAAGATTCATAATGCCTTCAAATTTTAAATAAAAGACAAGGAACCTTAATGAAGTTCGATGGATATTTCTTTTAATTAAAAAAACCTTTGTTGAAAGTAAAAAAACAATAAAGGTGCCTTGGGTGATCAAAGGTAAGATTTTAAATTTAAGGCAAAAAATTAAAGAAAAAGCAGTGATAAGATCAAAGTGGGCCCGTGAACAACTTGAAAGGAGAAGGTAGAACATTAAAGCCCGATGGTAATATTTTAAATGGGCTTTCATTTTAAAGTAGAAAATTTTGGAGAGTGAAGTAAATTATTTATTTTGCTGGGTGAAGGTGAACTAAAGGGGATGGGTAAGATTTTTATTTCACCTGATAAGTGTTTTTGAAGTCTTTACCATTTAAAGGCTTTCAGGCAGTAATTTTAATTTTGCTTGGTGAAGTGAATTAACTACTCACTGTGGGTAAAGTGAATTCATTATTCACTTTATAAACAAAACTATGTGTTGGGCACATAAATTAAAAGCAATTGTAAAGTGCAACAAACGTGAGCAAGGTAAAAGGCTTCTACAGGCAATTTTTTTTTCTCAATTACAAGGTAAATGGAGATGAATGGTTTTTCATAGGTAGGTGAATTTGCTGTTGAAGAATCAAGGTGAATGAAGGAAATATACAGAGGCAAAGTTTGTTGCAAAGGGGAGAAGAGAAGAGAGAGAGGCTTTTCCAGATATTTCTTGTTGTTGATTAATGGTGGATGAAGCTTCCAGATGTCATCAACGGATTAGTTCTTGGGATTCTACTGTTTCTTTTTATTCTCTTTCTGTTCTCATTGTAAAGGGTTCTGAATTTTTTGTATGGGTTGGGTAGATAGAGAAATGTTGAGTCTGAGTCACTAATTGAGCCTATAAGCTTTAATTGCTGATTTCATGAGTCAATATCAGTTAGTTTGTGTAAGAAAATCATGAATGTCATCAAATTGTCTCCAAATTTGTACATTTTAAGTCATATGAATTCAATTAATAAAAAGTACATTTGAGTTTGTCATCTCAATTTCCTTGAGATTGTATTATTTTTTCATGGTTCTATTTCAATGAAGTAGTTAAATTAATTTGAGCAAATAATTGTGATTGAAGTGTGCAGGTTGGATATATAAGAAGAGTTTTATTGACAACAAGAGTGGATTTGTTGGTGTAATGCATTAGTAGTTTGAGTCCGCTGGTTGAAGTTTATTTGCTGATGAATTTTTTTTTGATTATGCCTTTGACTCCATGGCCCATAATTAGGCACTGATTTGTCATTCAGCTTAGTGCATTTCATAAACAAGTTATAAAATCAAAATCATTTTAAATTCTTGTTGTTTGGTTGAGGTTTAGTGTTGAATTTTGCTTCCCAATTGTTGAGTGAGTGTTGAGATACTAAGAAGTTAGCTAGATTTGAACTTATGATTACTTTCCTTGGTATAATTGAATTGGGAATCATCTACTATAAAAATCAATGCCTATGCATAGTTGAATTAAGTCTTTAGGCATTGTGAAGGGAAATCCACCTTGGTCTGATAGAGCCAGAACTATAGGAGTTTTCAGTCTTTGATTGAATCTCGTTAGTTTGCCAAATCCATCTTTGAGTCTAAACATAAGAAAGTGGTTGTTCTTTAGGACTCATTGGATCTGTTGATTTGGAGAACCAACTAAATGTAAGGCCTTGAAGGATAAAATACAACAACTTCATGATTCAGGTGCCATCACACATGATAAGTTATATCAAGGTCTACCTCTATCCCTTATGTTTTAAGTATCTTGCATGGTTCTCCTCCCCTATACGCTAGAGGTAGTGATAACTCGTTCGAGAGATGTGTGTCCTTCTTAAGGACCCCCTCTTTTCTCTCTATCTTTCAATTTTAGCATCCCTTGATTGGACTCCTTTTCTTTTGAAGGGTTCTTAAGGGACCCCCTTTGAAAGATTTTCTCTTGAATGAATTCTATGGAATCCAGCTTGGGGGTAACCTAACTAGATCTCACATTTCAAATAACGTGTCCCTTGAGTAGATCCCCCCTCTTCTTTTGAAGGGTTCCTGGGTGACCCCTTTGAAAGCCTTCCAACCTATCGATGGTCTACGTGACTATCCACTTACTTGCCTATGGGGCCATTTTTTGACATGTTCTATTTGTGGGTGAACATGTTGCTTTACAGGTGCATTTGTGATGTGGATCCCCCTTCCTTCAGTTTCCTCCATGTGAGAGATCTTGGGGGATACCTTCCCCCGTAGGTTTGCAGGCTTGTAGGGAACTTTCTTTGAGCTTCCTCCATGTGAGAGATCTTGGGGGTCGCTCCCTATAGGTCTGTGGGTATGTATTTATTTTCCATGTTCTATATGTCATGTATTTATTTTTTATGTTATGGATGCATTTAATGATCATGTGATATGTTAGGGTTTATGATGTTTTATTTAATGATGATGTAAATGTGATGTGTGTATTTTTGTGTTGATGAAAATAGATGACATAATAAATGGATGATAATGATGTATGATAAATGATATGTTTAATGAATGTGAGTGGAAATGCAATGATATGATGTAATAAAAATTCTATGAAATGATGAATGATATGTTATATGAGAAATGATTGATGGATGAATGAAATGCAATGATATGATTTATTTTTGAAATTTTCTTTTAGAATTTTTATGGGATATGGAAAATATGATATGATGAATGCAAAATTATTTGATTCAAATATATGAATGATGAAATGATAAATGATAATAATTTCTAATGTATGCAAATGAAAATGATGATGTAACTATATGATAATGATGATGATTTTGTCAAGTATATTCAAGCCTTTATGAGAAAAGATAACATCATCTGTGAATGATTTCACACTTTTTGTAAAAAATACTCTGTAGATGTAACACTATTATGAATGCAAGGTAATTTACCATACAAATCTATATGCAGACATTGGCATGTTAACAGTCTTTGATTTTTTTGCTTTGTATCATCATAGAGCTTTTAAAATGTTGAAAGTATGTACAAGCATCAATGATATGATATAAACCAATGATGACCCAAGTGCTTCTTTCATGATTTTTGATTTTGGAAGCGAATACAAGAATCTAGGTATAATTAAACCGAGATGACCTAAGCATTTGTTGCGTAAACAGACAAGAATCAATCATTTTCTTATGTGAATTGGAATGTCATCCATGATCTTGGTAGAGCACTTCCCGTGACAATTCACACAATAAGAATGACTAACTCACAGACAACGAACAAAGAAAAATATCATTCTCCTTCCTTGCTTCTCTAGTTCAATACATCATCGAGTTGCTCCAAAGAAATGATAAACAATGATCAAAGTATAACATATCCAACCTTTACTTAAAGTGCTTCAACCATTAGTCAGATTAGATCATCCATCCTGATTTTATGATGTTTTTTTGTGATTTTCTAAGATTTTGGATCAAACCTAACCTAAAGACCTATCCTAGGGACCTCAGGGGCTGATCAAAGATTAGCCTTGCCTACGTTATACACGCAAAGACCACGCAGTTTGACTGATACAAACCCATGTTTTTGACTTTTTGAGACTGATTTTTTGACTTGTTTTTGGATTTTCTGATATGATATGGGATGTTTGATGTGTTTTCGATGCTGATTTGATGTTCCATGTTGGGTTATGCTTCGATCATTGTGTTTGTTGCATTTGTTTCCCTGATGTTTTTCCATTTTGTTAAGCTTGATTTTCTATTGCCCCCAGTGAGGTCCAGATGTTGCCCCCAAGCTTGGGTGAGACATGACCACCTGCAATGTTATGATAGTGGATATAAAGTGATGGTGCAAGTAATGACCATGACATGCATCAAATAGATAGAAAAGCTAGTTAAATCACATATAGCACATGTTTCCAAGTTTTCACTACATGTTTTTATTGCACTTTTGTTTTTCTTTTTTTTTTTAATTTTTTTTAATTTTTAATCTTTTTGATTATTTTTAATTTTTTTTTTCTGTCATCGAGATGCCTATTTGCCAGGTTTTCATCAAGGCAACCATTTTCTTAGGACTTGAACCGTGCACTAGGTGATCCAGGTGTAGAATTTTTTGAGATGGATATTGTTGATAGGTTCATCAAATAGATCCCCTTCTGATGTTGACAATTGAAAGGCTCCTAATCCATAGACTGATATGACGACAAAGGGACCTAGCCAGTTAGGTTCAAATTTTCCTTTTTTTTCTCTATCTTGTTGATTTCTAGGGTTTTCCTTTAGGACCAAGTCACCAAACTGAAAAACTCTAGGTTTTACCCTGTGATTGTAGCTCCGAGACATCCTCTATTGATATGTCGTCAGATGGTTGACAACTTGTTGACGATGTTCATCCAACAATTCTAGTTCTTGAAGTCTAGACACTCTATAATCCTCATCTAAAATCATCCCCTTCAGTGACACACAAAGTGATGGAATCTCGACCTCAATAGGTAGTATGGCCTTTGATCCATATACCAAGGCATACGGTGTAGCTCATGTTGGTGTTTTGATGCTAGTTATGTAGGCCCATAATGCAGGATTGAGCTGAACATGCCAATCACGTCCAACATCATTAACCATTTTTTGAGTATTTTCAGAATTATCTTGTTGGAGGCCTCTGCCTAGCCATTTCCCTGAGGATAGTACAGTGTTGAGAAATGATGTTGGATATGAATTTTTTCACACAATTCCTGAACATCCTGATTTTTAAAAGGTCTTCCATTATCTGTGATAATGGACTGAGGTATGCCATACCGAAAGATTATGTAGTTTAGTATGAAATAAGATATCTATTTTCTAGTGATTGTTGTTAGAGGAATCACTTCTATCCATTTTGTAAAGTATTTTGTTGCTATGATTATGAATTTGTGCCCATTGGATGAAGATGGGTTTATCTTTTCTACCAGATCTAGTCCCCACTGACAAAAGGGCCATGTTCATGTGAATGGGTGTAACTCTTGAGCCAGTGCATGGATTAGATTACTATGGATCTGACACTTCTGACATTTCTTGGCAAACTGATAAGACTCCTTCTCCATGTTCGGCTAGTAATACCCCAAACAAAGGAGTTTTTCTGCTAGAGTTATCCCACTTGAATGAGTTCCACAAATACCTTCATGAACCTCACATAAGGGTGTCTCAGATTTGTTATGTTCTAAACATCAGAGAAGAGTACCATCTAGACCTTGATAGTAAAGTATGTTGGCGATTAAAGTGTGTTGGGTGGATTGACAGATGAAGTTACGTTTCTGGTTTCTAGAAAGATCGAGAGGAAGGATGTTGTCTTGTAGGTAAGTATAGGTCTTTCCATAGAGTGAGGATTCAATGAAATCTAATTGGCATATGGTTTGAGATTCAAGATTGTTATAAGTAGGTTTGGACACTTGTTCTACCATAAACTCATAACAACCACATTTTTTCGGCAACTGTAAAAGAGAAGCAATTGTCGCCATAGCATCTGCAACTTTATTTTATGCCCTTGGAATTTGCTCAAATTTGATATCCACAAGTTACTGTTTGACATCATCAATCAACTGCTTATATGGCATCAACTTCTCATGATTTGTCCAATATTCATCATTGACTTGATAAATGACTAATTGCGAGTCTCCATACACTTGTAGCTCTGTTACCTTCCATTCAATTGCTACCTTGATGCCAATGATTAGTGCCTCATACTCAACTACATTATTGGTACATGGAAACATGAGTCTATAAGACCTTGGGATGGTGTGTCCTTGAGGTGTAACAAACAATATTCCTACGACAGATCCTCTTTGTGTGTATGACCCATCAAAATAAAGCCTCCATTGTTGTGTTGTTACAATAAGAATGTCTGCATCAAGAAACTCCATTGTCATAAGACAATCATCAGTTAATGGAGCTTCGACTAATTGTTCAGAAATCACTTGACCTTTGATGGCTCTCCTTTCCACATACTGGATATGAAATTCACTTAAAAGCATGACCCATTTGGCCAGTCTTCTTATTAAATTAGCCTTGTTGAGTAGATATTTCAGTGGATCAATCTTTGCAATGAGCCTGATTGTGTGAGTCAACATGTAATGCTGCAACTGATAGGTAGCAAATACCACTACCAAACAATATTTTTTGATGAAGGTGTAATTTATTTCATAGCCATTAAGAGTCTTACTGATGTAGTAAATTGCTTGTTCCCTTCCCTCATAATCTTCCTATGCTAAAAGTGCTCCTAAAGAGATGTTTGTTGTTGCAATGTATAGGACTAAAGGTCTTCATTCTTTAGGTGGCATGAGTATAGGTGGCGACATCATATATTGTTTTATCTGATTGAAAGTTGTTTCACACCCTTGATCCCATTTGAACAAGACATTTTTATGCAACAAGTGATTAAAGGGTTGACTTTTGTTTACTAACTGGGAGATAAACCTCCTGATTGATTGTAGCCTTCCTTGTAGAGACCTTAGTTGACTGATGTTCCTTGGCGGAGGCATTTCCATTATTTCCTTTACCTTGGTGGGATGCAGTTCGATACCCTTCTCTGACACTATATATCCGAGGAGATTTGCTGATGTAACCCCTAGGATTCAAGTGGACATTGAACTTCTCCAGCCTTGTAAAGATTTTTCCTAGGATATCTAGATGTCCTTCTCTGGAATATAACTTTTCTAAGATATCATCCACATAATCCTCCATAAATGTATGCATCATATCATGGAATATTGTGGTCATTGTACGTTGATATGTTGCCCCTGCATTCTTTAACCCAAAGGGCATGACATTCCAACAAAAAGTTCCCCATGGACATGTGAATGAGGTTTTCTCCTGATCATTTGGTGCTATATTGATTTGGTTATACCTGGAGAAACCATCCATTATTGATAACATGGCATGTCCTGTTGTTAAGTCCACAATGATGTCGATGCTAGGTAAGGGGAAATTATCCTTGGGACATGCCTTATTTAGATCTCTAAAATTTGTACATATTTTGATACTATTATCTAGCTTAGAAACAAATACAATATTAGATATCCATTCAACATAGTCGATAGACCTGATGAATACGACATCTAACAACTTCTTTAGCTTAGCCTTTACCATCAAGGCGATGCGTGGATGTATCTTCCTTAGTTTTTGTTTCATCAGTTTTATTCTTGATGGTAGAGTTAAATGATACATTAAAATATTTGGATCTAAACTTGGCATATCAGAGTATGAACATGCAAAGTTAATGCTTGTTTCTTCAAAGATCTTGACAAATTCAAGCTTTTCTTGTTCTGTCATAGATGTTGCCAGATGTAAAGTCTTTTCTTTTTTTGCCATGCCAATGTTAATAGACTGTGTAGGTTCCACCAGTACTGATGACCTTTCATGTTAATGCTCTGGAAGGGCATCAAATCTCCCATCATTTAGTGCCTCAGAGAGGTTTTTCACTATCCGATGCATTCTTTATTTTTACTTTTTTGAGATCTAATGCTGCCATAGAATGGTTTTCACCATTAGATCCATTATTCCTATTTTCAATTTTGCAATTGGAAGATTTGACACCCTCCCGAATAAACGTGTCATTATGAGATTTATGATGAGAACTTGTGTCTGATTCATCACAACAAAGGAAATTTATGATAGCATCATCGTTCGCAAAGATGGGTACATTGATAGGTTCTATTGGTTCCCAGTCAATAAGTTCAGGATGTATTAAGGGTAAAAAGTCATCAGATTGACTTTGGTCAATGGTAGTGAGGGTTCGAATAGCTATGGTGTTAGGATTGTCAATAGGGATGTCGAGGTCTATGATATTACTTTCCTCCAAGTTATCTATCTCACTCGATGTTTGTCCATCCTCACTTGAGTTATCAATACTTTGTGATTCAAATACAAGCAGTCTAGTCCTCGAGCCTTGTCCCTCCTCGAGTGTGGGTGCATACTCTTTTATAACATCAATTTGTATGTCTGTGTATGATACATCAAAGTAACGATCCCATTCATACTTATTTGAATCCATTTCAGAGCTATCTCTCATTTGAAGGATTATTTCAACATCTTTATGAGTCATTTCCTCTTTTGATTCCCCTGTTTAACTTAGTCCTATTTTATCTTTTGACTGAAGTGTGAGAGGTTGAATGGGTTTGATGAGGCCTTCCTTTCTTTTTCCAACAGGTCCTTATCCCTCATACCCCATTTTCTCTAGGATAGATTTTCCATTCCCGTACTGATCTGTCTTTATGCTGATATTTGCCGATGTTGATGCTTCTTCATCTTTGTATAGCCAACTGAGGATGGCCTTGTCTTCTGTTTCATCTTCTAGAGTACCTACTTTCACAAATCTTTCAACTAGAACTATGGTAGGTTTTGATGGTTGTCGTGTTATTGTTGCTGGTTGTCCATATGACCTTGGAGATGGTAGCAACTGTGAAAGACATAGTGATTGCCCAATGGAATATTATCCCATGCCTTTGTCGGTTAACTAAATATTTTCTTGAAATTACTATGATAGAGAATTTAGAGGACCCTTATTGTCTGAAAAAGTAGAATCAACAACACTTTTTTCTTTTGATTGAACCTTTTTCTCAACCCATTTAGATACAATGGTTGGTTGTTTTTCACTGTTAGATGAACCAAAAGTGTTTTCTTTATTATTATGGGGCACAAAAGTGTCTTGAGATGTTTTAAGCATGTTACAATGTTGGTGTTGGAAAATGTGCCTCAAATTGTTGGCTTGAACTTTTGTTAAAGACTTGACGAATTTCCATTTCATTCATGCCTTTACCTTGTTACCATTAGGAGCCTTTCGAAAGTGGCACGGTTGCACGGTTTACCTCCTTACCATGGAGGTATTTAGTTTGCTCGACGGTTGGGTGGTGTTACCACCTTACTATAGGTCCCTTCTGGGTAAGGAGTGGTTGTGTGGTGTTACCACCATACTGCAGGGGTCTTTCAGCCCTAGCATGGTAGTGTGGTGGTACCACCATACCGCACGTGCTTGCTAGCCTTGGAGCAGTGATGTGGTGATACTGCCATACCATGGGTGCTTATAAGCCCTGTCATGGTAGTGTAGTGTGAGTATCACCATATCGTGAGGGTTTTGCACCTAGCTTGCAATAGCGCGGTTTATCGCCTTACCTCAGGGGTTAGATGGATGGCAAGCAGTCATGTGGTAGAAGGAGCTCAGGGAATTTTTGACCAGTTTGATGCGATATTCAAAGTAGTGGATGAATGGTGTAACGACATGTGGCACGATCTCATTCGTTGATTTTACATCGCTGTTTTAAATCAACGATATATTTGTATTTAATGTATGATCCGATTCAGGGGTTGACAGAGTTCGGATTTGGTAATTCTCTGTAATTGGATTTAATGCTGGGGCGACCCGATGCGTGTTGATGGGTGGTCTAGTCAGAGATGCAGAAAGCTTGTCGGTGAAGAATGTAATTAAATACACCCTAATAGTTGTTGGTTGAGGTCATGGAAAAATAGTCCATAGAGACAATGGTGACTGTGAGAGAAAATTCATTGTATGTTGAAGAAGCATTGTAATAGTGAATGTATAAAACTAAAGTTTGTTGCTATGAACTAACGAACTGAGAGTGAAGTCTGTAACTCTATCTGTAATTGTTTACTATAATACAAAGTGACTTTACTTGGTGTGGTGGGTTTTTCTCTCATAAGGGTTTTGCCACGTATATCTGGTGTTATCTCTCTATGTGTGTTTTATTTCTATCTTTAGTGTGCATGTGCATCTCAAATGCAAGAAAATTGTTAAATGAAGGTTTTTAAACTTCTCTTCTAAGGATCTTGCATTAGGAAAGCGTATTCTGCAACTGTTGCTTTTCCTTTCAAGTGGTATCAGAGCTTGGCCAGTTGTGGTATCCTTGTGAGTAGGGCTAGTTTTTTGTGCTAATCTTGTTTCAATGAGAGTCTTGCAAAGGGAGAACCAATTATTGAGTCTATTGTTTGAGATGGTGAGTACATCAGGTAGAGTAGAAATTGAAAAATTCAATGGCGGCAATTTTGAGTTGTGGAAACTCAAAATGGAAGATTTGTTGGCAGATAGAGACCTCTGGGTTGTTGTGTCTGGAACTATTCCACAAAGTATGAAACAAGAAGATTGGGACATCATAGATAGAAGAGCTAGAGGTTTAATAAGACTTTGTCTAGCCGATTCTTTACTCCTGAACGTCCATGAGGAGAAGACTGCAACTTCATTATGGAAGAAACTTGGTGACATTTATCAGGGAAAGTCTCTGGTGAATAAGTTATTCCTAAGGAAGACGTTGTACTCCTTGAATATTGAAGAAGGTGCATCTGTAGCAGACCATCTAAACTCATTTAATACATGATTTTTGCACAGTCGGTGTCTATGGGTGTGAAGATAGAGGAGGAGGATCGCTGCATGCTTCTGTTATGTTCCTTACCTGACACTTGGGACCATCTGGTAATGGCTATTAGAAGTACAACAACTAATTTCAAGATGAAAGACGTGGTTGCCTCGCTACTATCAGAAGAAATGTGGAGGAAGTCTATTGAGATGGACAAGGATGCTCTTGTTGTTCGAGGTAGATCGAAGGAGAAAGACAAGAAGAAGGAAAATAAATCTAAATCCAAATCCGAAGGGAGATCAAAGTCTCCTAGTAAAAAGTCCAAGGTGAAATGCTGGAATTTTGGGTAGCCTAGCCATATCCGAAAGGATTGTAAGGAGAAGAAGAAGAATAATAACTCTTCAGATAGTGACTCTTCTCAAAGTGATTCAAATGCCTTCATTGCAGTCTAGGCAGCTCAGGAATCAGATGATGTTTGGCTGATTGGCTCAGGTGCATCTTTCCACATGACATCTCACAAAGAGTGGTTCACTAAGTATGAAAATTATGATGGTGGAAAGGTGTACCTAGCAAGTGATTCAACTCTAGAGATTTTTGGTCACGGAAGAGTCAAAATTCAATTCCCTGATGGAAGAATCAAAGGGATTGGTGGTGTACTACACATACCAGGTTTGGCTTGTAACTTACTTTCTGTCAATAATTTAAATGATGCTGGTGTGGAAGTTTCTTTCTCGAGTAAAGTATGTAAGATGGCTAGAGTCACAATGGTGTTGGCTAAGGGTGTATGAACTGGCACTCTATACAAGCTGGATGCACGTTTTGTTCAATGTAACAAAATCTTTGTAAAGTCAAGCAAAGTTGCTCATGTAGAGAAGGAGGATAAAGCTCTTTTGGGTGAAAATTACTTGGAGGTGAAACTCCCAGCGGAGAGACCATGTTGTGGCATCATAGACTCTGTCACATAGGTGAGAAAGGTTTAAAAACCTTGAAAAATAAAAATCTTGTTGAAGGGCTTGATGATTGTAACCTTGAGTTTGATTTTTGTGAACATTGCATTTATGGAAAGCAACATCGTGTTTCATTTTATTCAAGTCCTCATAAATCTTTTGGTGTACTAGATTATGTTCACTCTGATGTATTTGGTCCAGTGAATGTTCCTTTGTTATCGAATTCTAGATATTATGTTTCTTTTATTGATGATTATTCGAGAAGGGCATTTGTATACTTTCTTAAGAGTAAATTAGAAGTGTTTAGTCATTTTAAAGAATTTAAATTTTTTGTAGAGAATTAGACTAGAAGGAAAATCAAATTCTTGAGGATGGATAATGGCGGTGATTTTTGTTCTGCAAATTTTGAAAGGTACTGCAAAGACCATGGGATTAAAAGGCATAAAACTACACCTTATACTCCACAACATAATGGAGTTGCTGAAAGGTTAAACAAGACACTAATGGAAAGAGCAAGGAGTATGTTGAGCAGTGCTGGTCTAGAGAAAAAGGTTTGGGCTGAGGCTATGGCTACAACATGTTACCTAGTAAATCATTCATCTTGTTCTACTCTTGTTGATAAAACACCTTTGGAAGCATGGTTTGGTAAGAAGCCCTCTCTAAGACATTCGTGCCTTTGGCTGTGAGGCATATGTATATGTGACAAATGAGAAAAGATCTAATTGGAGAACAAGGCTATTAAATGTATCTTCATCAGCTATGGCATTAGGGTGAAAGGACACAAGCTTTGGAATCCTAATAATGAGAAGGTTCTATACAACAGAAGCGTAATATTTCATGAGCTGAAGCCTTCAACATCTGATCCGCAGTTAGAGGTAGATCAAAGGGAAAAGAAGAATGATGTAGTCGAGATTCCTCAAACTCCGAAAAAGGAGGAATTATACGGTGTACCTAAAATTGAGGAGAGTTCTAGCAGCTTTGAGAGTTCTAAAGAAGAAGAACCAAAACTTCAGCCTTAGCGAGTGAGGAGGTCTACACATGAAAGGCATCAACCTGATAGGTATAGTTTCTCTATGTTGGATTTGAACTATGCCTATACTTTGATTACTAGCACTGATGAGCCTAGGACTATGAAAGAGGTGATTAATATGTTTGATTCAAATTCCGGGTTGGAAGCTATGAATGAAGAAATGGAATCATTGAAAAAAAATGAAACCTAGGATTTAGTACCTTTGCCTGAAGGGCAAAAGCCTATTGGCTATAAATGGGTATTTAAGAAAAAGACTGGTCTAGATGGAAGGGCTAAAAATTATAAAGCGAGATTGGTTGCAAAGGGATATTCCCAAGTAGAGGGAAATGATTATGGAGAAATATTTTCCCCTATAGCTAAGCTGACATCTCTCAAATTTTCTTTGTCACTAGCAGCCACGTATGACTTAGAGATCGAGCAGATGGATGTGAAGACAACATTTCTCCATGGAGAGCTAAAAGAAGAAATTTACATGTCCCAGCCTGAGCACTTTGTTGAAAAAGTTAAAGAAAGCCTAGTTTGCAAGTTAAAGAAATCTTTGTATGGTTTGAAACAATTGCGTAGAATATAGGACCAAATTTTTGACACCTTTGTGTTGTCAATGGGATTTGTGAGATCAAAATATGATGATTGTGTGTTTTAGAAATTTGAAAATGATCGTGTGCTTATTATTAACCTATATGTGGATGATATGTTGTTCATAGGAAATAGTAAGACTATGATTTTTGATCTTGAGTCTCAGTTGTCTACAAAGTTTGAAATGAAAGATCTTGGTGCAACAAGGTATATTCTAGGGATGGAAATAACCAAGGACAGAAAGAACATAAAGCTTTGGGTTAGCCAGAGTAAGTATATTAACACTTTTCTGGAGAGATTTGGTATGAATGATTGCAAGTAGCTAGTTGTTCCAGTTTTGCAGGGAACAAAGCTATATGTTGAAGATTGTCCAAAATCTTCTATTAAGATGGAGGACATGACCAAGGTTCCTTATGCAAGTGTATTTGGTAGTTTAATGTATTAAATGGTATGTACAAGCCAGACATTGCCCAAGCAATGGGTTTACTTATATGATTTATGGCAAATCCAGGAAGGACACATTGAGATGATGTGAAAAGAGTATTTAGATATCTAAGGGGTACTTTGGAATATGATCTGTGTTACCATGGAAATTTGGCTGGATCACAGAGGACTCTCAGCATTCGTAGATATGTGGATTCTGATTAGGCAGGGGACATTGACAACAGAAGGTCCACCAGTGGATATACTTTCATGTTGAATGGTGGTGCGATTAGTTGGATGAGCAAGCGACAGGCTGTAGTCACTTTGTCCACTACGAAGGTAGAATACATGGCAATAACACACACTTGCAAAGAAGTTGTTTGGCTTAGTTATTTGTGTTCTGATATTGGTTTTGATGCAGGGAAAATTATTATTTATTGTGATAGTTAGAGTGCCATTTGTTTGGCAAAAAATACAACTTTCCATGCCAAGACGAAATATATTGATGTGTAGTATCACTTTGTTAAAGATATGGTTGAGGATGGAAAGGTCTGTTTAGAAAAGGTGGATACTCTGAAGAATGTTCTGGATACAAAGCTAGTAAGCATAGACAAGTTCAGATGGTGTGCAAGTTCAATGGGCCTTGGAGCCTATGATCTTCAGTAAATTTGAAGTCGAGAGGAAGCTAGTAAGTCTTCGTCAAGTGGGACCTTGTTGGAAAATGTGTCTCAACTTACTAGCTTGAACCTTAGTTAAAGACTTGACGAATTTCCCTTTCATTCATGCCTTTACCTCATTACTATTGGGATCCTTTCGAAAGTGGTGCGGTTGCACGGTTTACCTCCATACCACGGAGGTCTTTGGTTTAATCGGTGGTTGGGCGATGTTAACACCTTACCACAGGTCCCTTCTGGCTAAGGAGCAGTTGTGTGGTGTTATCGCCATATCGGAAGGGTCTTTCAGCCCTGGCATGGTAGCGTGGTGGCACCGCCATACCGTGCACGCTTTCCAGCCTTGGAGTGGTGATGTAGTGACACCACCATACCACGGGTGCTTGTAATCCCTGATGCGGTAGTGTAGTGTGAGTACCACCATACTATGAGGGTTTCACACCTGGCTTGCGGTAGCATGGTTTACCGCCTTACCTCAAGGGTTAGATGGATGGCGAGTGGTAGCGTGGGAGAAGGAGCTCAGGGCACTGTTGATCAGTCTGATGCAATAGTCAAAGCGATGGATGAATGGCATGATGACACTTGGCATGATCTCATTCGTTGATTTTACATCACTATTGTAAATCAACAATTATTGGTCAAAATCTTTATTCTTTGACAATGATATATTTGCATTTAATGTATGATTTGATTTGGGGGTTGACAGAGTTCAAATTTGGTAATTATTTGTAACTAGATTTAATGCTGGGGTGGCCCGATGCATGTTGCAGGGTGGTCTAGTTGGAGATGGGGAAAGCTTGTTGGTGAAGCATGTAATTAAATACACCCTAATAGTTGTTGGTTGAGGTCATGGAAAAAGAGTGCATAGAGATGACAGTGACTGTGAGAGAAAATTCATTGTATGTTGAAGAAGCATTGTAACACTAAATGTATAAAACTGAATTTTGTTGCTGTGAGCTAAAAAACTGAGAGTGAAGTTTGTAATTGTGTATGTAATTGTTTACTATAATACAAAGTTACTTTACTTTGTGTGGTGGGTTTTTCTCCTGTAAGGGTTTTCCCATGTATATCTGGTGTTATCTCTGTGTGTTTGTTTTATTTCTATCTTTATTGTGCATGTGCATCTCAAACGCAAGAAAATTGTTAAATTAAGGTTTTTGCACTTCTCTTCTAAGGATCTTGCATTAGGAAAGTGTATTCTGCAATTGTTTCTTTTCCTTTGAATTGGGGATTATTGTAGTCAGCTGATATAGTCACCTCTTGTCCATTGACTAGGAATTTTAAACACTGATCATAAGTTGAAGGCACAACTTGCATTTCATGTATCCATGGATGTCCCAAGAGAATATTATATGCTAGTTCTTTTTCTAGTACTTGGCAAGCTATATTCTTCACCATTGGTCCTACTTGAATAGGCAACACGATCAATCCCTTGGAGGATCTCTCTTCTTCATCATTGAATTTTATTGTCATTTTCCTTTGGGCATCAATAGCATTATCAGAATAACCTAGTGCATGGACCAATTTGAAAGTACAAATGTTTAAAATAGCTCCACCATCTATTAAGACACGTTTAACACAATGTTTGTGTATTAAGACTTCAATGTGAAGTGCAGTATTGTGTGGATGATTAAGTGATACATCATATTGTGCAAAGAATGACAGACAATGAGGCGTGGTCAAATGTCCCACCATAGCTTGAAATTGATAGACATCCAGATTGTTGGGTACCGTGGTGGCCACAAGAGCTTGTTCTAAAACCTCCTTATGAGGTGGTGATATTTTAAGGAGTTCTAATATCGATATCTATGCCGGTATTTTCTCTAGTTGATCAACTATGTTATACTAACTTGTAGGGGGAGTAGTAGTTTTGGATGAAACTCCTTTCAAAATTATCTTGGATTGCCCACTTGTCGTTACATTAACCGATTGGTAGTCTTTCCTTTCCTTGATTTTTAAGACATTTATCTGATTGTTGGATGTGTTTGTGTTTGGGATCAGATCTAATGGTATAATGTCCTTGGTTTCCTCATTACCACTTTGGCTACCAGTGATAGTATCACTTTCAGCTTCAAAAATACAAAAGATTGTGCCATCATAAACATAGTTAACACTTTTACCTTTACCATTTGTAGAAGAAGACTCTCCCTTTTCGTAATTTGGTAAAGGATCTTTAAATGCAGTATGATCATTGTTGGTTTGATGTCCTTCTACCAATACCTTTTTATTATCAATCAGATCTTGGACTAGATGTTTTAACTCCATGCAAGCATTTATCTTGTGTCCCTTGTTATTATGAAAGTTACAATAGTCTGCGTCATTCCACCAAGGTGGTTTTACTTCTGGATCCCAAAATCTTGCTTCGCATGAGGTGATAAGTCCGTTTGTAATAAGTTCTCTCATTTTCGATTCAAGTGTTTGCCCCAATGGTGTGAATCATCATCGGTTGGATGATCTTTGATATGTTTGCAGTTTATATTCTCCATTGTTTGAATTGTTGTTTTGATCACTATTTTGATTCGTCCTTGTGGTAGTAGCCGCCAAATTAAATACTTGTTTCGCATTTTATGTGTCATTTTCGGTATCATTATTTCCAGTATTTTTATTCTTTTGTCAAAACTTAGGCTTGTCGTTGTTACCATAGTGATTGGAGGAATTGGTGTTATTTGATCCTTCATTGAAATGTTTTGTCACCCCTCTTTTTACCAAGGCTTCTTCGATCTTGAGGCCATTTTCAATTACTTTCTCAAATGTGGGTGGACATTGTAGTTCTAGCCTATATCTCATTTCATTAGTTAGGTTGTCAATGAATAGTTCCATTTTTCTTCTTCAGGTATAGATCAAGGATACCTAGCAAACAACCTTCGCCATCGTTGTAGAAATGAAAGGAATTTCTCACCTATGTTTTGTTTCATGTTGTAAAGGTCCTTTATTGTGACATCATGTTGAATATTAAACGAGTATTGTGATATAAACCTATTGACTATTTCTTCAAAAGTTCAAATCACTGGTTGTAGTTTAGAAAACCATTCCATACATTTACCTCCTAAGCTTCTTGGAAATAACCTCATTAGATAAGTTTCTTCTTGTGGAAATTCTAAACTCGTCGTTCTGAATTCCCTTACATGGTCAATTGGATCTTTTTTACTATTGCATTTGTCGTATTTTAGGAATTCATAATGTCTAGGGAATGGTATCATGTCCACACTTGGGTCAAAAGGATAAGTACAAATGTCCTGTAATGAGTACCTTTTCGTGGATCCCTTTTGCATATTTTGAAGTTGTTGTTGTTGTAAGTTTTGCATTTGATGTGTTAGGACAACAACTTGATCTGTGTTTTGTGTGTGTTGTGGTGTTTTGGTTTCATTCACTCTAGGTGTTTCTTTTAATCGATTGACATCGAAATATTTTGGGAGTTTTGCACCTGATTCAGCTAGCATTAAGAGGTATTTTTCCATATCTTATTCTAAGATCTTTTCCATAAATTTATGGAAATTTGGATCCTATTATGTTGTTTAAATGTCCTCTTGGGTTATTTCATTCTTGTCATTTTGGTGTAGCCTATTCCAAGGATTTTCTTCAGCCATGGTGTTTAATGTTTCAATTTATTTTTCTATGAGTCTCTGTCTTTGTAACCTTGTCAAGATTGGCATACAAGTGTTTGTTTTTCCAAATAAACTTTGATCTTTTATGTTTGGATGAGTGACAAATGAATTTTAACACAGTCAAATAGGATGATATATCCTATTGATGAGACTAGGTTAAAAAATCTGATTATTATGTTTTATTTCATGATGGTACGATGATAATATCCTGATGAAGAAACTTAACCTAATAACCAAGATTTTGGTTTGATTTGTAAACACTTTATAGTTTACAAGATCTGGGTTTAAGTTGAAAATAATTTTAACCTGTAAGAACCTGTTCATTTATGGTTTAAGAAATTGTCTGGATTGAGAAGATGTTTTTGTCTTGATAAAAAAAACTGAGTTTTAGATGTCAACAATGTCTGACAGATGTGTCTGGAAGCTCTCTATTTTTCTGCTCTTTGGAAGCACTAAAACATAGTGCAAAAGTGCTAAAACACACTATGGAAGTGCTATTTTATAAGCGCTAAAACAAAATGTGTAAGTGCTATAACAGACTGCAAAAGCGCTGAAACAGAACTCAGAAGTGCTAAAACAGAGTGTAAGCGCTACTTTGGATATAAAAGTGCTAGAATAGACCTCAGTAGTGCTAAAACAGAGTGTGAAAGCACTACTTTGGGTTTCAATAGTGTGGTCTAATTTTCCTTCTCATGAAGAGATTATCTTTTTGTGGTGTAATTTTCTAGATTTTTGGTATTTTGGCAGAATATTTTTGCTGATAACTCCCTGATTTTGGATGACAAACCCAATGTATCTAAGATTTATCTATCTTAAGAATTGATCTAGTCTATCGAAGTATTCTATTGCTAGTTATGGGATGGAAGATTGACGAATAGGTTGACTATGATTAGGTTCATGTGAAAGAGCTCTTCTCTGAAAATAGGCTTGTGAATAGAGATGCTCTAAAGCATAATCATCAATATAACCTCTAGTGAAATCATAAAACCTATGTATGAAAGTTCTATGATGAAGCAAGATTTTTCTACTTTGATACAAGAAATGTCTTCTTTTCAAAAGGTTTTTGTAACTAAGTTGTTTCTTCGGTTTCTTGAATCTTGTTTTGAGGGATTTCTTGACAAACTTTGTGGATTTCCAATCCCTAATCATAAATTTCACCGTTTGGTTATGTTTGACTCTTTTGTGTTCTTTTGGATCTTTATCTGAGTTAATGATTTGAGAACACGACAAGCAATTGTAGAACAGTTGTTTTTAAGTCTAGAATCTAAACAAATAGTGTATGTTCTAAGAACCACACATGGTCCTATTTTGACTAGTTTGTTTAACAAAAATACACTTTAGATAGAATCACTCTTAAGGTAAAAAAGGTCATCGTTATTCTCAACAACCGACATCTTAAAATTGCATCGACTCACACAGCCATGTCACCCCCTAGAGGGCGCTCATGTTTTTGTCTTTTCTAGGCACGTACTCAAAGTTGGATTTCTCATCCCTTGAGCAAATGGTCTATGGCAATTATATGGTGAGTGTCTTGTGGCAATTGAATGGTGAGTGTCTTGGGGGCAGATTCGTCCCTCCCCTTGTACTGTGAGTATTAAAACGTCCAGTTACTGACTCAACTAGATACTACAAAATAGTTCTTAGATAGGGTTTCTGTTCAGAGCGACAAATGATAAAATTTCTCAAGAGACCTCCCAACCTTTAGAACAAAGGTTTTGGGGATGGTTATCTTGCACACTTTTGACAAAGGTGGGTTTCCCCAAATTCGCTTTAAATTTTATAGTGGGGTGGAAAACTTGGTTTTGGTTGTTCCCACTTAGGTCGTTCCCGTAGGGTGAGTACTTTTTCCCACTACAGTAGGCCTTCTAAAGCATTTAAAAAAAAGCATAAATTATATGAAAATAAAGGATGAGTCTGGCGTTTTGATCACCCAGTTAAGGGGAGAGCATAAGCCTATTCACCACACAAGTACAGTAATCAAATGTTCAATTTTTAAGCCCAAAAAGATGATGTAGTATTCTAGATGAAGATTTTGCTTCACAAAAATCATGACGTTAATTTTAACTGATACTACAAATGTATGATGACTATCCTAGGATTGATATATTTTAAACCAAGTGACTACCCTAGGATTGATTCTTTTTAGTCCAAAATGCATCAAAATAAAATTCCAGCCACGATCGTGTCAGATCTAGACAAGAAATTACAGAAGCGCTGAAACAGACGGTAGAAGTGCTATAGTTTAGATCATATGCTCTATAGTTTTCATCAAAAGTGCTACAAAATTTGGCAGAAGTGCCATAGAATTCAACCGAAGCGCTATAAAAATTTAAAGAATAGTGGCCAACTATATTTGGAACATCGGGTGGATGCACTGAAATAGACGGTGGAAGCGCTATAGTTTTCTCCTCAGAAGCACTGAAAAATTATTTAGAAGCACTATAGTTTTTGTTGAAGCGCTGAAACAAACCTCTGAAGTGCTATAGTTTTCCTTGGAAGTGCTATAGTTTTTGTCGGAAGTGCCGAATAATCTCTCGGTCACGCTAAAATGAACACGCTAGAGTCCTGTATGACACTTTTCAGAGAAATTTTGTGAAATATGGGGTTAGGCCCTGGTGTAAAGAGGGTTTGGTTGGAAGCTTCACACCTCCATGTCCCGGGTCTCACCTCAGCAATCCCCTATTGTGGCTCCTTTCACCACCCAACCTCTAGGCTCTGACACATCTCCAGATGCCCCTGGTTCAAGACCATCCCCTCTTCCAACCTTTGTCAAATCAAATCGCTAAACACTTGCTTCTTGCTTGCTGTCCTCACTGACCCTTAATTCCTCCTAAAGGCCAATTTCACATCATACTTCACCAAGTCTTTGCAGGGTTACTAATTCATATTTTCATGCTTATTTTCATCCTACCATGCCTCTTAGAACTTCTTTCACCTTCATTCCTCCATCGCTTCCAAGAAACCCTTGGTTGGGGTTTGGGAAAGACTACTAGCCTTGAACCCTTTTTAGGCCTTCTACCCGGGTAAAAACTAGCTGATGCTCCTAATGTTTCCAAAGAACCTTCATGCTTTTGCTTGGATTCACAATCCTTATACCATCCTTCAAATCTTTTCAAAGTCTTTTCACCTTGACTGGCCGTACACAGGACTGTTCTTCCTTTTTTTGCATTCTTTAGTGTTTTTACCAACTTTCTATCAACCCGGTAGGTCTGTCAGCACATTTCTTTGATCTCCTGACTATTGGAGTCTCCTCCTTGTGTCCAGACCTCTGTGGGGTCTTCCTCTACACTCCTACCATGGGGTTTACCCTGGAGGAACTCACCCTGCAAGTAAAGTGCTTTTTAGCACTGGTAAAATGACTGTCCTAGCCGGGCACTGTCAAGCCCACTTAGGAGTAGTCCTTAGCCACTTTCCCTACATTCCTACCTACCACTACACCTATCCTAGCTATGTACATGGAGCCTATCTCTATTCCCCAAGTTGCCATACACTGGGTACGGTGGGAAGTGGGTCTAGGACTCCATTCTGTCCTCTTTACCAGTCAGGACATAGAATTGTAAAGAAAACAAAACAACTATCTACAAAGACACCTACAGTTTACAATATCACTCTACCAACAAAATCACTATGCCATAAAACAAAGATCTAATGATAACTAAAGCATAATGCAAGCCTGCTCGTTCTTGATCAAGCAAATATTCAAGAAAACACAGAATTTCAGTTAACTTCCCAAACTGTCCTCCATTAACCTCCTATTTTTTGCAAATTTTCAAAATAAAAAATGTTCTCAAAACCTTCTAACCTTGCACAATGGTCGAGGCCATGCCTAAATACCTCCTCAAAACAGTTGTGCTCGAGGCTTTTCTCTTCCAAGCTGGTTAGGCATTACAAAAGCATATTTGTTTGAAAAAGTCACAAACCACTAGCATTTAGTGTTAAACCTCACACTTGATCATTCCAAATAGAAAATAACTTCTAAAGAATAGCTCTTGATTAAGATTAAGCTAAATCAAACTCCTAGAACAATGGTCAACATGACCTTAATTGAAAAAAAACCAAAATTTGCCAAAAATTGCCATTCTTGCCCATTCTGGCTAGGTGCTCCTGCACCATTCTCCCCCTCCCAGTAGAAACACTAAGAAGGAGAAGGAGAGAGTAAGGACAAGTCAATCCCAAGCTGCTTGAACTGATCCTCTTGGACCCATGTAGCCTCTGACTCATGTTTATGCTTCCACTTGATGAGATGCTCCATATACACCTTGTGCCTAGTAGACTTTTGCACCCTGGATTCCAATATCTTCTCAGCTTGTTGCTTGTCCTGATTGGGTAGTGATATGTTACTGATGTCCTTGAAGACCTCTTGACTCTCCTAATCCATTTCCTTGACTGATCCTTTATACTTGATCAAATCAGCAACATTGAAAACCGGTGATATTCCTAAGTCAGTAGGTAACTCAATCTTATATGCATTTTTTCCATACTTGGCCAAGATTTTGCATGGTCCTATTCTCTTCATCTGTAGCTTGGTTGAGACTCCCTTTCGCAACCTGGACTTGTTGAGGTGAACCATGACATAATCACCTACAACAGATTGTACATCCTTCCTTGTCAAATCCACCTTTTCCTTCAATTTGTGGGTAGCTTCAATAACTGTCTTCCTCACCTGTTCTTGTATCTCTTTCATGGTCTGACTGAAATCTCCAGCATGTCCACTTCTATGTTCCATGGATCCTAAATCTCTGAGCTCACAAATACCTCTTGGGTGCATTCCATACACAACCTCAAAAAGACTTTTCCCTGTAGTTCTATTGACACTGTCATTATAGGCAAACTCAGCTTGTGAGATGACCATATCCCAAGTCTGTCCATACTCCTTTGTTAGACACCTCAGTAGGTTACCTAGCACCCTGTTAACCACCTCTGTTTGGCCATCGGTCTGAGGATGATAGGCAGATCCAAAAGACAGATTGGTTCCCAACCTATTCCACAAAGTCTTCCAAAAATGACTCATAAATTTAACATCCCTGTCTCAAAACTATGCTTAAAGGTAATCCATGAATCCTTACAACCTCCTTGAAAAAGAGATGAGCTATGCAACTAGCATCATGATTAGTTTTACAAGGTATAAAATGACTCATCTTACTAAATCTGTCCACCACAACATACACACTGTCAAAACCAGATTTGGTCTTAGGAAGGCCTACCACAAAATCCATGCTCACACACTCCCAAGGTCTATTTGGAATAGGTAGGGGTTGATAAAGACCAGCATTACTAGCTCCTCCCTTAGCTCTCATGCATACAACACACTGTTCCACATATTTCCTAACATCTCTTGCCAACTTAGGCCAATAGTAAAATCTTTGAACTAACTCTAATGTCTTATTGATGCCAAAATGCCCACTAAGACTGCCATTGTGCTTTTCTTGGATCAGATTTTCTCTCATTGACCCTTTAGGAACACACAACTGGTTTCCTTTAAACAACAATCCACTTTGCAAAGTATATTTTGCATACTGGCTATGAAAATGATTCTCAAAGTTTAAACATACCTTATAGATCTCTGAGAAATCTTCATCCTCTCCATAGAGTTCTTTAAAACTTTCAATTCCTATGCTTTGCACTTGTATCTCTTGAACTGTCAATAACCTCCTGCTCAATGCATCTGCTACCTTATTCATTTGCCCCTTCTTATGCTTGATAGTGAATGTGAAAGCTTGGATGTATTCCATCCATTTCAAATGCCTATTGCTCAATTTCTCTTGGGTATTCATATAGCTAAGTGCTTGGTTGTCTGTAAAGACTACAAACTCCTTGGGTAGAAGATAATGCCTCCATTTCCTAAGTGACTGAACCAAAGCATAAAGTTCCAAGTCATAGGTTAAGTATTTCTTCTTTGCTTCATTAAGCTTCTCACTGAAGAAGGCTATAGGTCTGCCCTCTTGACTTAACACTCCTCCAACTGCCACCCCACTTGCATCACACTCAACAGTGAACAATTTGTCAAAGCTAGGTAGTAAAAGTATGGGCTGAGTTGCTACTTCTTGTTTCAGTTTCTCAAATCCTCTCTTAGCTGCTTGAGTCCACACAAACTTGGTTTTCACACCACCTTTTATTGTCTCTAAAACCAGTGCACAAATACCACTAAAATCCCTTATGAATTTCCTATAGAATTGGGCCAATCCATGGAAACTCCTTACCTCTGTTGCTGTGGTTGGTGTAGGCCAGTTCATGATTGCCTCCACCTTGCTTGGATCCATCTTCAATGATCCATTAGACACTAAAAAACCCAAGTACACAAGTTCTTGCTTGAAAAACTCACATTTCTCAATATTGATTGCCAACTGTTCTTCTTGCAACCTTTTAAGAACCATCTCCACATGCTTCAAATGTTCTTCTGCTGTCTTCCTGAAAATCAGTATGTCATCAAGATAGACTACCACAAAAATCCCTGTGAAATCCTTAAGCACTTCATTTATTAGTCTCATGAACATACTAGGTGCATTGGAAAGGCCAAATGGCATCACTCTCCACTCATATAAACCATCTGTTGTCTTGAATGCTGTCTTCCATTATCACCATCCTTAATTTTGATCTGATGGTATCCACTTTTAAGATCCAACTTTGTGTAGTATTGAGCCCCTCCAAGACAATCCATTAAATCCTCAATTCTAGGAATTGGAAACCTGTACCTAATTGTGATCCTATTGATTGCTCTAGAGTCAGTACACAACCTCCATTTGCCTCCCTTCTTAGTTTCCAAGACTACTAGTACTGCACATGGGCTGATGCTCTTTTGTATCAAATTCTGATCCAACAATTCTTGCACTTGCCTAGCCACCTCTAGGTTCTGATCAGGTGTAAGCTTGTATGCTGCTTTGTTAGGAAATGAGGCTCTAGGTATGAAGTCAATTTGATGACTTATTGCTCTCTTTGGAGGTAAGGTTGCAGGTGTACCATCACTTACAATGTCTTTGTACTTATCAAGCAAATTCTGGACTATTTTTGGTATGATTGGTTTTTCCATCTTCTCTTCCTCTTTGGTCTACAACAACACAACATATCCTTCTCCACCTTCATGTAGGGTGTTGAGGAACTCTTTTCCACTACTAAGAAGCACACTTGGTGTCTTGGACTGTCCTTCATCTTCTTCTGCCAATGCCTGTAATTTAAAGGTTCTTCCATCCTTCTTAAATGCAATTGTATTCTCTTTACCATCATACACAACACTCCTATCATATTGCCATGGTCTGCCCAACAGTAGATGACATGCATCGATGGGTAAAACATCACAAACTAACTTGCCTTTATAACCTCCAATTGAAAATTCCACAGTTACTTGCTCATTAACCAAAACACTCTGCCCTTTGTTTAGCCAAGTGACCTTGTAGGGGTTAGTATGAGGTACCTTCTACAATTTCAGTTTAGTTACTACCTCCTCTGAGATTATATTGTCTGTAGAACCAGAATCTACAATGACCTTGCATACTTTGCAAAGAATTTTACACCTTACTCTAAAAAGAGCTCTTCTTTGCCTAGGTTCATCTTTGACCGGTTGCCTTATTAGCACTCTTCTAAACATTAAATTCTCTTCACTTTCAGAATCTATATGACCGATCTCAGTTGTCTTAGGACTCATGGTGTCCTCTTGTGCATAGGCCACTCTCTTTTCATTGCTTGAAGAAGAAACTTTCTCCGGGCATCTATAAGCTGGGTGTCCCATTTGATTGCAATGATAACCCTTCATGGTGGAAAAGTAAGAGTTACTTCTGCCTGCTCCTCTTCCTCTGTTTGAACCTCCTTGAGGTCCTCTCCCTCTGTTGAATCCTCCTCTTGAAGATGTTTCACCTCCATGCTCAGTGAGCTTGGATTCTCCTTGGTTTCTTTGGTCACTACCTCTTCCTTGGTAACCTCCACGCTGTCCTCTTTGATCTCTTTGATCCCTGCCTTTACCTCTGCCCCTAGAAGACTGATCTTGCTTCCTCTTATTCCTTTCTTCAATCTTGATAGCCAATTGATAACATTGGTGTATGGTCTTGGGGCTTAATAAGGCCATTTCTTCTTGGATACTCCACTTCAAACCATTTAGATACCTTGCCACTTTAAGGCTCTCATCCTCTATCACATTGGACCTCATACAAAGCTTTTGAAATTCTTCAGTATAGGTATTCACATCTAATTATTTCTACATTAGGCTTTGTCTCTTGTTGTGTAGTTGAATTTCATAATCATCAGGCATATAGGCTTCTTTTACCTTAACAACCATACCTTTCCAAGTTGATATGATCTGTTTGCCTTCTTTCTCCCTCTTTGTTTGAACAAACTTCCACCATGTCAAGGCTGATCCTCTCAATCTTAACTTAGCAACCTTCACCTTTTGAGCTTCAGTCACCCCATCACACTCAAAGTGATTCTCCATGCCTTCTATCCAATCCATGACTAAGTCTGGGTCCATCTTTCCACTGAATAATGGTATGCCTTCAAGTGCTTTTCCACTCAAGGCTTTCAATGCCTTCAAGAAGGGCTCCTCCCTCAAAACAGGGTCAGGTTCAGGGGTCTTGTCTTCCTCTGCAACCTCTTCTTCTTTTGGAATTCTTAAATCAATCTGTGCACTCCTCACTGCTGCCTCTAGTTGAGCTAATCTTTCCCTCAACCGATTATTATCTTCTTCCTGCTCTTCAACCTTCTTAGCTAGCTTTTCATTTGTCACCATGGTGGAAGAATCACTTGACTCACTATCTGACATACAAAATTACTCCCAAATCTTTAACTTGCTCTGATACCAATCTGGTGTAAAGAGGGTTTGGTTGGAAGCTTCATACCTCCATGTCCCGGGTCTCACCTTAGCAATCCCCTGTTGTGGATCCTTTCACCACCCAACCTCTAGGCTCTGACACATCTCCAGATGCCCCTGGTTCAAGACCATCCCCTCTTCCAACCTTTGTCAAATCAAATCACTAAACACTTGCTACTTGCTTGCTGTCCTCACTGACCCTTAATTCCTCCTAAAGGCCAATTTCACATCATACTTCACCAAGTCTTTGTAGGGTTACTAATTCATATTTTCATGCTTATTTGCATCCTACCATGCCTCTTAGAACTTCTTTCACCTTCATTCCTCCATCGCTTCCAAGAAACCCTTGGTTGGGGTTTGGGAAAGACTACTAGCCTTGAACCCTTTTTAGGCCTTCTACTTGGGTAAAAACTAGCTGATGCTCCTAATGTTTCCAAAGAACCTTCATGCTTTTGCTTGGATTCACAATCCTTATACCATCCTTCAAATCTTTTCAAAGTCTTTTCACCTTGACTGGCCATACACAGGACTGTTCTTCCTTTTTTTGCATTCTTTAGTGTTTTTACCAACTTTCTATCCACTCGGTAGGTCTGTCAACACATTTATTTGATCTCTTGACTATTGGAGCCTCCTCCTTGTGTCCAGACCTCTGTGGGGTCTTCCTCTACACTCCTACCATGGGGTTTACCCTGGAGGAACTCACCCTGCAAGTAAAGTGCTTTTTAGCACTGGTAAAATGACTGTCCTAGCCGGGCACTGTCAAGCCCGCCTAGGAGCAGTCCTTAGCTTTTTTCCCTGCATTCCTACCTACAACTACACCTATACTAGCTATGTACAGGGAGCCTAGCTCCATTCCCCAAGTTGCCATACACTGGGTACGGTGGGAAGTGGGTCTAGGACTCCATTCTGTCCTCTTTACCAGTCAGGACACAGAATTGTAAAGAAAACAAAACAACTACCTACAAAGACACCTGCAGTTTACAATCTCACTCTACCAACAAAAACACTATGCCATAAAACAAAGATCTAATGATAACTAAAGCATAATGCAAGCCTGCTCGTTCTTGATCAAGCAAATATTCAAGAAAACACAGAATTTCAGTTAACTTCCCAAACTGTCCTCCATTAACCTCCTATTTTTTGCAAATTTTCAAAATAACAAACGTTCTCAAAACCTTCTAACCTTGCACAATGGTTGAGGCCATGCCTAAATACCTCCTCAAAACAGTTGTGCTCGAGGCTTTTCTCTTCCAAGCCGGTTAGGCATTACAAAAGCATATTTGTTTGAAAAAGTCACAAACCACTAGCATTTAGTGTTAAACCTCACACTTGATCATTCCAAATAGCAAATAACTTCTAAAGAATAGCTCCTGATTAACATTAAGCTAAATCAAACTCCTAGAACAATGGTCAACATGACCTTAATTGAAAAAAAACCAAAATTTGCCAAAAATTGCCATTCTTGCCCATTCTGGTGAGGTGCTCCTGCACCAAGCCCCACGGTGGGCACCAATTTGTAAGTGTGGAATAAGTAAACAAATAAAATAACTAAAAAAACTTCTTAATGAAACATTATATCAAGATTCAAAAACAATTAACTAATTAAAAGAACAAAAAACTTGAAAGCATCTCATTGTTTCATGTTTCTAAGGATTTATTAAATCACAGAGGGCTCTCAGATTTGGTAAGCAGTTGTGACTATTAAAATACCAATCTAGAGAATGGAAGATTGCTAAATGTAATGATCTATTTCTATATAGTTATTTCTAAATGATATTGATGCTACTGTAAACTATATTGACATGAAAGTTGATGAATGGAAGCTATAGTAATCTATGATGCAACCATGATATTGAATCTACAGATGCTTATGATTGCTATTTCTAAATGATTTTATGTTGAATTTCTTGAATGCTAAGATGCTTGATTTCCTTTCCTACAAAGTAAGTTTGCACAAAGATGGGATCCATTTCTTGTGGAGAAAGGTTGTATTTATAGATTTCCCAGTAGCAATTTGTGAAGGGGCATCACAACAAAGGCTTGGATTCAATCTAGAGAATTGAATGGTGAGAGATTGAGAAGATTGAAAAGATTGAGAAGATTATGAGAATGGTTCCTCCCCATGAAAACATCAAGCAAGATGATAGGAAGGATCAGAGGAAGAAGATTTGAGAGATTGATTCATGTTTGTCTCCAATTTGTCTCCACAGCTTCCCATGAATACTAGTTGAATTAAATTAGACATTTGATATCTAATTTTGGTAGGTGAGTGAATAGAGGAAAATTGTTTTATGCCTTTATTTGAATTATTTTGATTTATTCAAATTAGCAAAAAGGGATAAATAATTTAATAAAACAAACTATAGAATTTATTTATTAAATTAATATGGAAGGGATATGATAATTAAATAACAAAATATTTAACCTTGTTTAATTAATTAAGATTGAATGATGTGATTAAGATAGAATAAATAGGGGAATTTGATAATTAAATAAAATAAAGCATTTAATTTTGTTTATTTAATTAAGATGAAATAATAAAAGAATTAGAAGAATTTTAATAAGAATTTAAATGTGAACTATATAAATAAATATTTCTATTTATTCAATAGTAGAAGAATTTAGGGTAATTAATTAAATAAGTTGTATTTTATTTAATTAATTAGATTCTCCAGACCATTTTTAGGTGTATACAATTATGATGAGGTTTATTATTATAATATTGTTGTTTAGAATGAGGCTTAACATTTTGCTTATGATTAGACAAAATAGCATGTTCATTAGACTTAAGATTGCCAAACTAAATTCACTTAGCTTCTTCTTGTCTTAATAAATCATGAAAAATATTGTAAGTTAATTGACTAGCTAAAGAAGGAATAGCTACTTGAGCATGAATATTAGTAATAAATTGTTGAAATTGCTTAGGAAGACATTTTTTAAGAGTAAGATGAATTAATCATTTTTTAAGAGTAAGATGAATTAATCAAAGATCTTCTAATTGTACTCCTAAACCTTGCAATTGACTATTTTGAGTATCAAACTTTAATAAAAATCATCCATAGATTTAAAATCAAAATACCTTAAATCTTCAAGTTGATCTTGAAGTTGAATTTTTCTAGATTTATTTGAACTATCATAAATAGTTTTGAGTTTGTCCCATGCTTCATAGGTTGTTGTACATGTCCCAATGTGAATATATAGTTCAAGTGACATGAAAATGCCTATAAGGCCAAGGGCTTCCTCAATTTTGAGCTTCCATTTTTCTTTTTCATCTTGGGATACTGATAGATTGGGTTTCGCTTTAGGATCCGTAGCAACATCCAAAAGATGTTTAAAACGAAAAAATAAAAGAGATATGAGTTTTTCAAGAATGATAGTTAGAACTACTTAATTTAATTTCAGGAATTAAAGTTAATAAATTGCTGAAATTGCCTAGGAAGACATTTTTTAAGAGTAAGATGAATTAATCAAAGATCTTCTAATTGTACTCCTAAACCTTGCAATTGACTATTTTAAGCATCAAACTTTAATAAAAATTATCCATAGATTTAAAATCAAAATACCTTAAATCTTGAAGTTTAATTTTTCTACATTCATTTGAACTATAATAAATAGTCTTGAGTTTGTCCCATGCTTCATAGGCTGTTGTACATGTCCCAATGTAAACATATAGTTCAGGTGACATGGAAATACGTATGAGGCCAAGGGCTTCCTCAATTTTGAGCTTCCATTTTTCTTTTTCATATTGGGATGCTGACGGATCGGGTTTCGATTTAGGATCCATAGCAACATTCAAAAGATGTTTAAAATGAAAAATAAAAGAGATATGTGTTTTCCAAGAATGATAGTTAGAACTACTTAATTTAGTTTTAGGAATTAAAGTAGACATGGTTGTAATAAAAAATCACAATTTTATGATAAAAAATACTAGCTATTGTAAATATTTGCTTAAAAATAAATAAAATACTTCTTGTGAGTAAATTAAGTCTTTAACAAAAATAACTCCTTTTAAAATTGAATAATAATAATAATAATAATCTTCTTAAAAAAAAAATACTTAAAATAAATGAATAATTTAATTATTATGCCAAATATTAAAATAAAATAATATTAGTTTTGAAAAAAAAAATTATAAAATTTTAATAAAGTTAAAAAATTAAATTAAACTTCAAAAGTTTTAATATAAAAAACTTCATAAAAGGTTGATTAAAGTTAAAGGAACTTTTTTATTAAAAGAACTTTTAATTTCAACTTTATAACTTTATAAATTAACAATCATACTAAAAGGATAAGAGATATTTTAAAAACTATTAAGAAATACGGATAAAGAAAAAGTAAAGGAGTTAAGAGATTTAAAACTTGATTTGGGCGGCAACTTGTTTAGGGTTTTAAGGTTTTAAAAATATTATAAAGAGATATAAGACAACCCAAAAATGGGTGAACAAAAAAAAGTGAAAGTTTGAAGTAAAAGGTGAACGCAACTAGGGGAGAGGAGTCGATACGTAAGCACCCAAAACCGCACGGTCTAGTTGGCAGGCCACGTGGACCAATAGCATTTAAAAAAAAAAACCCATTATAGAAAAAGGCTAATTAAACAATAAATTATTATTTTAATTTTTTTTTAAAAAAATTTGCCACGTGAAAGGTCCAATTTTGTCCACGCGTAAAAAAAAACGAAAAAAAGACTCGTTGACCGATACAGACGCACCTCGAGTGCCACTACCTGTGTGGCTCAGCGTCCGAAGGTGACAGCCTTGCCACGTCAACTCCTCCCAGTCTGCCACCATAACAATCCACTACTGAGCATTTATCATTCGCCGTCACTTCCTATTCCTATCTACAGTCTCAAATAAATGCTACCACCTCTTGTAAGCTCCACGCCACCCCGCGTTTATTCCGAAGCGAACTGCATTGAATGCTCCCAGTGCCTCGCTCTTCTCGCCATTCAACCAGCCTTTCATTTTCCCGAGGAAACATTCCATCTTCACTTCTTCGCCGGTACCTGCTCATTTCGTCATCTGCAACCTTCGCACTCTCACCACAACCTGCAATGCTCGGAGACCATATACTATTTGAGTAGAAGCCGATACGGAGACGGGTAGACGCCACTTACCGAACGTCGCCAGCAGCTCCACTTCCGCCTTGCAAGCAACGAACGGGTTCCTCGCTGCCATGAATGGGTTCCTCGCTACCATGAACGGGTTCCTCGCCGCCATGAACGGGTTCCTCACCGCCATGAAGGTCACCGCAAGCAACGAAGGGGTTCGTCGCGTGTTCGACCCAGGTGAGCTTGCTCACTAAGGCTGGCCATTGTTCTTTTGTTTGTGTTTGGTTTGCAATTTCGCTTTGTTTTATATGTTTTTTGGTGTTGCAGATTTCGTTTATTTTGTTGAAGTTGAGTGTTTATGAACACTGCATTATTTGTGTTCATAAACACACTAAATCTTTGGAAATTAATCTTCTGTTCAAGCATCTCTCTGTTTATATTAATTATATTAATGCAGTTGGTTTTGCTCTATAGGGTTTATATTGCAAATATTACGCTCATATTTACCTCATTTCTCTTTCAGTAGGGTTTATTTTGAGAATATAGCACGCATAGTTTACCATTTATGTTTCGATAGGGTTTATTTTGCAAGTTTTACAGTCATAGTTTTGGGTTATCCTATTCTCATAGGATTTGCATTGACATTGACTTCGCAAATCGTATTCTCACAGGTTCTGCATTATCATTCACTCTGCTTAGCATAATCTCACAGGTTCTGTATTATCATTCACTCTGCTTGTCGTTTTCTCATAGGTTCTACATTATGATTCACTCTGCTTCTCGTATTCTCATACGTTTTGCATTATCATTGACTCTGCTTAGCATAATCTCACAGGTTCTGCATTATCATTCACTATGCTTATCGTTTTCTCATAGGTTCTACATTATCATTCACTCTGCTTCTCGTATTCTCATACGTTCTGCCTTATCAGTGACTCTGCTTAGCATAATCTCATAGGTTCTGCATTATCATTCACTCTGCTTATCGTTTTCTTATAGGTTCTGCATTATCATTCACTCTGCTTCTCGTATTCTCATACGTTCCGCATGTGCATGTGCATGTGACTAGGTGTATGTTTATGTGTATGTGACTAGGTGTATGTCTATGTCTTTGTGTATGTGACTGTGTATGTTAATGTGTATGTGACTATGTGTATGTGTATGTCTATTTGTATGTGTATGTGTATGTGTATGTGTATGTGACTGTGTATGTCTATGTCTATGTGTATGTGTATGTGTATGTGTATGTGACTATGTGTATGTGTATGTGTATGTTTATGTGTATGTGACTATGTGTACGTCTATGTCTATGTGTATTTCTATGTGTATGTGTATGTCTATGTGTATGTCTGTGTATGTGTATGTGACTATGTGTATGTGTATGTGTATGTGTATGTTTATGTTTATGTGTATGTGACTATATGTATGTGTATGTCTATGTGTATGTGACTATGTGTATGTGTATGTGTATGTCTATGTGTATGTGACTATGTGTATGTGTATGTCTATGTCTATGTGTATGTGACTATGTGTATGTCTATGTGTATGTGACTATGTGTATGTGTATGTTTATGTGTATGTGTCTATGTCTATGTCTATGTCTATGTGACTATGTGTATGTTTATGTGTATGTGACTATGTGTATGTGTATGTTTATGTGTATGCGACTATGTGTATGTTTATGTGTATGTGACTATGTGTATGTTTATGTGTATGTGTCTATGTCTATGTCACTATGTGTATGTTTATGTGTATGTGACTATGTGTATGTCTATGTCATTGTGTATGTGACTATGTGTATGTTTATGTGTATGTGAATATGTCTATGTCTGTTTATGTGTATGTGTATGTGTATGTGTCTATGTCTATGTCTATGTCTATGTCTATGTTTATGTGACTATGTGTATGTTTATGTGTATGTGACTATGTGTATGTGTATGTCTTTGTGTATGTGACTATGTGTATTTCTATGTCTATGTCATTGCTATTTACACCTCTGTCAAACCTCCACCATATGCAATGCCTGCAATGGAACACTTCAAGAACTCCATTGAATTGCAAGTCAATGTCCTTTTAGTATCCATTCTGTTTTTCCTCTTTAGTGCAACTATTGTTCCCCCATCTATGTTTGTTTAACATTCTTATTATTCAAATTGATAGGAAGAATGAACATCATTTATACATGATCGAAGTATATTTTATCCATTGAATCAGACTCATCCTTATTCAATCTGTTCTTCTTGATAGCTCTGTTCTTCTTGATAGCTCTTACTCTTACAAGTATAACATTGTTGTTTCAGTTTGTATCATTCAATTATTTCTAAGAGTATGATTTCTTGATGTCATACTATAACATGCAATTTTTGTTTCCTTGCAAACTTTCCCTTCATCACCTCAGGATATAAGATTTACAATTGTGGACTTATGGTGAAATAAGTCTAATTTGCCTAAGATATACCAAACTACTATTCATGATGGCATTAATGGTTTCTTTGTTCATCAGTTACACTCAATCTTACATGTATGATTTTGTTCTTACACTTTTTATCAATATTTGATATGTATATGTATATGCATATGCAGTATATGCATATGTATGTGCATACATATACATATGCAATTGTATATACATATATGCATATGTATATATGCATATGCAAACAAAAAATGAAGTTGTTTTAGATGTAGAGTGTAGCAAATGGATGGAACATGCATAATTTGAAAGAAGAACACCATTACACTCTCCCTTAAGCTATGCATTGTACCTTCCATTCCTTACACTCTCCATTCAAAATGCATTGCATATGCATATATACGTTTACATATACATATGCATATATGTATATGTGTATATATACAACCTAATTGGATGTACGCTTTGTTTGCTGTTCAATTAAAGTGACTATAAATATCGGCCCCTCTCCCTTACAACTAACTATGATAATGGTTGACTCCTACTTATGCTATAACCATTTCTCATATAGATACTGAAATATAATTTCATACAACATTATCAAATGTATATATAACTTTGAACAACGCTATGGTATAGATGGATGGTTAGTTTGTTCATCCATTAGAATCAATCCTACATGTCTCAATTTTCTATTACACTTTGTATCATTGTTTGATTTGTTTCAATTATAATTAGGGATGTGATAGTATAACATGAATAGGACCACAAAGCCCCAATAAACCATAAGGGCCACTAGAGATTCATTAAAGAAGGATATGATCCCATAGCATATAGGTCTCAATTCTCATATGTGATAGAAATAAAAGCTATGAAGAGGATCCTATCTATAGTTTTTTTCCTTAGAATATTATTTCTACATTGTCCTTTTAGTATCCATTCCGTTTTTCCTCTTTAGTGCAACTATTGTTCTCCCATTTATGTTTGTTTAACATTCTTATAATTCAAATTGATAGCAAGAATGAACATCATTTATACATGATCGAAGTATATTTTATCCATTGAATCAGACTCATCCTTATTCATGCCTTGGGTATCCCAATTTAGATTAAACATTATAACATGTGTTAATGATAGTCTCATCCAATCTCTTATTCTCACCTAAAATTCATTATCACAATCAACCAACTAATCCTCTACCTCAGGTACATAGTGAAAACAATATCCTAACTACAAAAAATAAGAAACTATTTGATGTCAAAGGGGAAGCAAAACTCAAATAATTGTCTAGCTTATATTACATCATATCTCTTTTCAATATGTTTTATATTATCATTCACTCTGCTTATCGTAATCTCACAGGTTATGCATTATCATTCACTCTCCTTATTGTTTTCTCATAGGTTTTGCATTATCATTGATTCTGATTTTGGGTAATGCTCCATCAATTTTATATCTGATTTATGTTTGATGTGATCAAGCCTATCTATGGATGAAATTAACCTTACGTTGTGGAGGACCAGCGTATAGGTGTGGGCCCCAACGAACGCATGTCCCATTGCACATTACGGCCCCCGCTTACGTATTAGGGGAGAGGAGCCGATACTTATGCACCCAAAATCACACTGTCCACATGGCAGGCCACGTGGGCCAATAACATTTAAATGAAAAAAAACCCATGTCCTTCAATAAGTCTGTAATGCAAATGTTTCTATCTTTTCTTAGGTGCCATTGGTTATTTTGGGGGTGTTATCTTTTGCATAAGTTATTTTCCATCATATTAGTCATCCAATTATTGTACCTTAATTTTGTGTCTTGGAAATATATGGGGGCTGTTCTATTTTTTTTAGGTTCTGCTTCATCAACATAGACATAGACAAATACATAGGCATAGACATATACATAGACATAGACATATACATAGACAAATAGATAGACATATACACACACATATACATAGACATATGGATATGTATATCAGATATAAAATGCACACATAATTGTAATTATTTTGAAACAAAACAATTACACACTGGCAGCCAAACATGATGAAGTGTATCCAACTTGTATATGCTTAAGGTCTTTGCATCTTACTTATATATATATATATATATGCATATGTATAGACATATTCATATACATATACATATGTTTATGTTTATGTATATGTTTATAGATTACCATAGCTTTGTATTTGAATCTGTATATGTTTATGTCTATGTATGTGTGTATGTAAATCTATGTATATGTGTAAATAAATCTATGAATATGTGTATGTTTATGTCTATGTATATGTCTATGTAAATCTGTATGGATATGTAAATATGTATATGTCTATGTCTATGTGTATGTCTATGTTATATGTGTATGTGTATGGATATGTGTATGTCTATGACTATGTGTATGTGTATGTGTATGTGTATGTGTATGTGTATGTGTATGTCTATATTTATGTCTATATGTAAATATGTATTTGTATATGTAAATGTGTATGTGTGAATGTGTATGTCTATATGTAAATGTGTGTGTGTATAGATGTGTGAAGAGGTCTTAAGTGGACAACCTTGCCACGTCTACTTCTCTCAGTTAGCCACCCTAACAATCCACTGCGTCACATTTATCACTCGCTGCCTCTTCCTATACTTCTCTACAGTCGTGTTTAATTCACTTATGAGTATGTGTATGTGTATGTGTATGTGTATGTATATGTCTATATTCATAAATTCAGACCTGCAACAATTGTATCTTTTATATGTGCCATTTATTAATTTGGGGGTGTCAACTTTATATGGTGTGCACCTATACGCCGGTCCTCCACAACGTCAAAAAAAATTCATCCATAGATAGGCTTGATCACATCAAACATATCTTAGATATAAAATGCACACAAGTTAGCATTAATTTAAAGAAGTTGCCAACTCAACAACTTTGAAACCCATCCGACCCATCTTTGACCAACTGGCGAACCCATTACAAGATTGTTTCCCATCGTAGCATAGCCAAACCAACACGCAAATGCATTCGCCTGTCCTGTCTACCATGAGATATACAACACGTATCAGCTTCAATCTGTCCCATCTTGCCAAGTAGGGTGCACACTTATTGGAGCCAAACGCAAATATCCCACCGGCATCCATTTAACACTCCTGTAAGGCCGCCATTATTCAAAACAAAAGCATGGAAACAATTTCAAAGAATCCACCAAACCAATCAAGTCAAGAATTAAAGGCTGAAATCAATCAAATCTCCAATTCATACGAAACAAAACTCAAATTCAAAAGAGGACAGCAAGTTATTTCACCACACCAAACAACCATCAATCAAATTCAAATAATTCCCAATTCAAATAGCCATGAAAACCTTTAAGTATTCACATGTATTACCATAGATCAATATTGAGCACTAAAGCTTTCTTACAACATGTATTTAGGGGACCTGGTTTTCCCAAGGCGTTTCATGCTTGCCTATGTAGCACTTCACATAGATTACCATAGCTTTGTATTTGAATGACTTAGGGGACTTGGTTTTTTGAAGGCTCGTCATGGTTCCCTATGCAACACTTCACAATTCGAATGGAGTTGTGGACCCATGCAGCTTAGGTTGCCATCAAATGAGCGTTCATAAAATCAAGTCTCCCTAAAACATGTCTATATTGCTTAGTTGATTGAAATGATGAAGCATAACCTATATGTATATTTGTATGTCTATGTTTTATGTATATACATGTGTGGCCTATGTAGCACTTCACATAGGTGTCCATAGCTTTGTATTTAAACGACTTAGGGGACTTGGTTTTGTGAAGGCTTCTCATGGTTACCTATGCAATACTTCACAATTCGAATGGAGTTGTGGACCCGTGCAACATAGGTTGCCATCACCTATGAAAAATTTAAAACCCCCAAATTCATCAATGGCACCTGAAAAAGATAGAATAGTTGCACGACTTAATTGTATACAAATATGTATATGTGTATATAGATATGTATATGTATGCATATACATATACATATCTATATACATATGCATATGTATATACATATGCATATGTATATACATATGTATATGTATGTGTATGTATGCATATATATATACATATACAATATATGTATGTGGATGTATGCATATATATATGTACATATGTATATGTATATGGAACCCGTTCATGGCGACGAGGAACCCGTTTGTTGCTTGCATGGCGGAAGTGGAGCTGTTGGTGATGTTTGGTAATTGGTGTCTACCCATCTCCGTATCAGCTTCTACCCAAAAAAGATATGGTCTCCGAGCATTGCAGGTTGTCGTGAGATGGTGAAGGTTGCAAATGATGAAACAAGCAGGTATCGGCGAGCAAGTAAAGACAAAATGTTTACTCGGGAAAATGAAAGGCTGGTTGAATGGCGAGAAGAGTGAGGCACTGAGAGCATTCAATGCAGTTCGTTTCGGAATAAACGCATATGTATGTAGATATGTATTTGCATATGCATATGTATATGTATATAGATATGTATATGCATATGCATATACATATCTATATACATATACATATGCATATGCAAATACATATCTACATACATATACATATACATATAAGTATGTATATGCATATGCATATGTATATGCAGTATATGCATATGCATATACATATGTATATACTGCATATGTACATATGCATATGTATATGTATAGGTTGGTTGGAATAAAATTGCGGGGTGGCGTGGAGCTTAGGAGAGGTGACAACATTTATTTTAGACAGTGGATAGGAATAGGAAGTGGCGGAGAGCGATAAATGCTCAGTAGTGGATTGTTATGGTGGTGGACTGGGAGGAGTTGACGTGGCAAGGTTGTCACCTTCGGACGTCGAGCCACACAGGTAGTGGCACCCGAGGTGCGTTTGTATCGGTCGACGGGTCTTTTTTCTATTTTTTTCGACGCGTGGACAAAGTTGGACCTTCCACGTGGCAAAATATTTGGAAAAAGGAATAGAAAATGACAAAATGTCAATGAAGAAGCAAATATTTGAAACAAAAACAATGATACATTGCAAATTACATAGAACACACATTGCAATATGATCCCAATACATTACAAATCAAAACAAAAACGATGCATCTGTAATTCTCATATATTTAAAAATGTCAACGAAGAAGCATACATTACAAATTACATACAACACTTTTTCGAATCTGATCAGATTACTTCACAAAACAAAACAATAACGGTCAATCTGTACTTATCAAAAAATTACAACTGTCCACAATTTTGGTGCATTTGTAAATATCAATACTTCTAAAGTCTATGAAACTAGCATTTGTAATCTAGCTGCTACTATTGTGAAAAGGATCTTGGCTGGTTGGGGTGCCAATTTCTATGTTCTCGTCCCCTTCCAGTCGACGGGGATTGTTGCATACATGAGTGGGACTTGGAGTGGTAAATTGGGTGCAAGTGACATGTGTTGGGGGTGGTGGTGAAGACATTTGTACATCCCGAGTGCCAAATTGATATGGATATTGACTGCCCCTAAAGTTAGATTGGGAGAGGCTTGAATAATTCATTGCTGTGGAGAACTGAGGGATATTAATGTTGAGAATATCACGAAAGACTCCATTACTTTGAGACAACGGATTAGAAGTGTTCCTTAACCGCCTCTCTCTCTGTAAAGCCCTCTGTGCCTCCTCAATCTCTTTTTCCTTTTGGTCCTGTTCCTTGTGAAGCCTCTCTTGCTCCTTTTTTGCATCTCTATCCTTTTTTTGTTCTAATTTTTGCTGCTCTTTTTCTTTTCGTAGTATGTCCTTCTCAATTCTGGCATTCTCCTTCAACTCCGCTGCCACAATTCTTGCTTCCCTTTTCTTTGCATTCTGTTGTCTCTTTCTTGCTTTTATCTCCTCCACCTCTTTCTTCCTTTGCTCTTGCTCCATTAATAGCCTCATGTAGTCATCTGTTGTTAACAATTGAGACTGTCTACTGATTTGAATTGAACCTGCTTTGGATTTCATTTGACGGACAGTGCGCACAGGCAACTTGAGGAATTTTTTGATGTGTGGAATTGTTTTTGTTTCTTGTGTCCCATCTAATTGTGTGCCAATGACCTCCTCGACTACTTGTGAGCCCTGTGGCACATCTTCATTGGCTTGTAAATCTGAATTGCAAGAAGGAGCATAGTAATGGACAACTTGAGAAAGGTCAATTTTTGGTGGTGGTGATGGAAAAGTATAGGTATCCTCTTGTTCTGGGACTTCCAAATGAATGCCCAAGTTCATTGCTCCCTCAACCAACTAGGATGGTTGGCTTCATTGTGATGGAAGATCTAAACTTTCGCTGAATTGATCAACAGTCCTGTCCACCATGGGAGGGGTGTGTTCATTAACCACCACTTGTGCAATTGATTCAGCATGACATGTATGAGGTGAGTGCTGTGTTTTTGTTGTAGGTTGCATGTGTCCATCTGGAAGAGTGGACTGCAATACTGTGACATCATCACTTGACACACCAAGTCCAGAAAGGCTGAGAATGTTTTCAACTGCGTCAGCATCCTTGCTGACCACAAATGTCTCACTTGGATGCATGTCGTTGACAAGTGCATCGGGATTCAGCGGCCATATACCAGTCCTTCTAAACCCAGCCTTGATGTTGTCAACTGTCAAAACTCTTTGCATTGCTTTGCTGCCTAACATTGCAAGTTCTCTCCTCCTCACTTCAATGTTTGGAAACCTTGACAAAAATTCTACACGTTCTGATTTGAAGTAAGCTTTGAAAGGTGCAAACACACTCACATCCAATGGCTGTAGCTTATGTGATGTGTGTGATGGCAATGTTAAAAAATCTATATCGATATCTCTTGCTTCTTGGATGGTTTCGAGCGCTACGTGGCTTCCATGGCCGTCAAAGATCAGCAAGACCCTGTTCGTGGGCGAGACACCGCCTGGAATGGAGGTTTTGAAGTGGGTCAACCAATCTATGAACAAGTCTTTGGTCATCCATGCATGTGGCTGGGCTGCCATGCAAGCACTTGGTTCACAATCTATGATGTAATTATCTATGTTCGCACTCCCCTTGAACAAGTAGAATCCTGGAATGCTCTGCCCGGCAGCATTGACACAACATAGAATGGTTATCCATTCACGGCTCTTTGGGATAATGTAAGAGACATTCCTACTACCTTTTCTTGCGAGCACCTTCATGGACCCATTTTTGCCTGCTTGGATGCCAGTTTCATCGCAATTCCATATGCGATCAGGACCATATGGCATGGCTTTGTATGCTACAGATAGTGTTTTGTAGAATGCATCTACAACATCAGGTCTAAGATTGAATGCCCTATCTTTGTCTAGGCCTTTAGCAGTTCGTAATGCGAGTTGAGAATGTCTGTGCTTGAAGCCTTTCCACTAGGACTTCCCTGGAAAGCCATTAGTGAAAGGGTTTGGCCTATTTTGACATATTTGAGCAACCTCAGACTTAAGATTGACTATCTCAAGACCATGACCAATATCAGCCATTTGCTCGCACCATTCCACAATGCGATTTTCTTCCTCTTTTGTGAGGACTGTTGGCGGACCTTTCTTGGAAGTTGTTGTTAGACCCCCTAGCCATTTGGATAGTGTGGCTATTAGGATTGACCACTTTTTGGAAGCCCCCCTTATCGACATGTCATTCTCTTCAACGTCATAGAGTGCCCTTTTCATGTCATCCTCAGACCACAACTTCTGTATTTGTTTTACCTTCTGCGGTATTTGAGGTGTAGTAACCTCAATCTGCGGTATTTGAGGAGTAGAAACCTCATCTACTTGTGCAACATGATCTATTTTAGGGGGGAATCTGCATCCTCGTTTCTCTACAGGCATCCTTGTCGTGGCTCTTTTCTTTTTTTTGTTCCCAGTACGGGTCATCACTGCATTGCCCTTGGCCATCTACACAGAATAATTAGAATCAAAACAGTGATGCTTGAATAGAAAAACAATCACTTTGTAATGTAGAACATATGAGAATATGATAAGCAGAGTCAATGATAATGCATAACCTATGAAACATAAATGGTAAACTATGAAATACATCTATGTGTATGTATGAAGAGAGTGTAAACTATGTGTAAACTATGAAATACATCTATGTACCTATGATGCTTGAACATAAGAATAATTAGTTTGTGATGCAGAACATATGAGAATATGATAACCAGAGTAAATGATAATGCAGAACCTAGGAAAGATAAATGGTAAACTGTGAAACACAAATGCTTTAATAGTTATCTTTATATGTATGAAGAGAGTGATGCTTGAACAGAAGATTATTTAGTTTGTGTATGTGTTATATTTTTAGTTTCTTGCATTTCAATTGAGATTATCTTTTGTAATAGGAGTTTGTTATCTTGAGTTATCTATTCTGAAGTGAGCGACATAAGGAAGTAGAGGAGTAAGAAGCACAAAATTATAAGCTATGCAAGGGAGTTAGAGTTTAAGAACATCTCATAACCTTTTAAGCGTTTACAACATTAACATTCTCATGCATAGGAAAGTGAAAACCACACTCATGTTTGAACAACAGAAACTTTAGAGACTGATAATGCAGAAGATATGAGAATAAGATATCTAGAGTGAATGACAATGTAGAACTGAAAGAAGAATAAGATAAGCAGAGTGAATGATAATGCAGAACCTGTGAGATTATGCTAAGTAGAGTCAATGATAATGCAGAACCTATGAGAATAATATAACTAGAGTGAATGATAATGCAAAACCTATGAGAATAAGATAATTAGAGTGAATGATAATGCAGGACCATTGAAACAGAAATGGTAAACCATGACCAATATGTAACATATAAACGATAATGCAGAACCTATGAGACTACGATGTGAGACTACGATAAGCAGAGTGAATGATAATGCAGAACCTATGTAACATAAATGTTAAACTATGAGTGTAATATTTGCAATATAAACCCTACTGAAATAGAAAGGGTAAACTATGACTGTAACATTTTCAATATAAACCCTAGGGAAACAGAGATGGTAAACTATGACTGTAATATTTGCAATATAAACCCTAGGGAAAGCCTTAAATGGTAAACCATGACTGTAATATATGCATTATAAACCCTATGGAACACTATGCTAACCTATGACTGCAATATTTGTAATATAAACCCTATCGATACATAAAGAAACATGTAATATGACTGTAATTGGTGTAATGAAGATCAATATGGATGTTGTTAATGGCTGTAATGAAGAACAAGTGTGAAAAGGAAAACCTGGTACAATATGGATGTTGGTGCACTGGAATCCGAGCTGTTGCCTCCCCTTGATGTTAACTCGTTCAATTTTGTGCTTGTCACTCCTCCTTTTCTTATGTCACTCACTGCAGAATAACTAAATATTTGTTGGTTTTCATGGCTATTTGAATTGGGAATTATTTGAATTTGATTGATGGTTGTTTGGTGTGGTGAAATAACTTGCTGTCCTCTTTTGAATTTGAGTTCTATTTCATATGAATTGGAGATTTGATTGATTTCAACCTTTAATTCTTGACTTGATTGGTTTGGTGGATTATTTGAAATTGTTTCCATGCTTTTGTTTTGAATAATGGCGGCCTTACAGGAGTGTTAAATGGATGCAGGTGGGATATTTGTGTTTGGCTCCAGTACATGCGCACCCTACTTGGCAAGATGAGACATATTGAAGCTGATACATGTTGTAGATCTCATGGTAGACGGGACGAGCGAATGCATTTGCGTGTTGGTTTGGTTATGCTACGATGGGAAACAATCTTGTAGTGGGTTTTCCAGTCGGTCAAAGATGGGTCGGATGGGTTTCAAAGTTGTTGAGTTGGCATCTTGTTTATTTTTTGTAGTTGTGACTAATGTGAAAGTGACGCCTGTATTGGTGCGAAAGTTGGGTTTAATAGTTTACGGGGAAGGGTGCATGTCATAGTGTTTGGGCTGTTTTAATTCCATGTCGGAATGGTACTTGTTCAATGTCAGATACAAGTTGGATACACTTCATCATGTTTGGCTGCCACCATGTACTTGTTAAGTTTTTAAATTAATGCTAACTTGTGTGCATTTTATATCTGATTTATGTTTGATGTGATCAAGCCTATCTATGGATGAAATTAAGCTTACCTTGTGGAGGACCAGCGTATAGGTGTGGGCCCCAATGAGCGCATGTCCCATCGCACGTTCGGGCCCCCGCCTACGTATCGGCTCCTCTCCCCTAAGGGTAGGCGAGGGCACTGAAGGTTTAAGAGGAAGGAGGGTCGACAGCACGGGGAATGGCAAGAGTGACATAGGGGAAGTTTCTTAGCATAGGGTGAGCTAAGAAAGGGTGGTGCGGTGGGAGGTGGACCGGGCAAGGTGGAAAGGCGGCCAAAAAATTAAGATTTTTATATATATATATATATTTTATTTTATTTTAAATTTTAAAAAAACTTCTAAAATGCAACAATTAGAGCGCTGAAGTCTTCAAAGCAAATAGAATTTTTGAATTTTTTATTTATTTTTAAATATATGAAAAGTTTTTTATTGATTGATTTTTTTAAAAGAAAATAAACTATATTTTGATTTATTTTTAAAGAATAATTTCTAAATTACAAATAGAGCTAAAGTTTTTTTAAAAAGGGATTTAAAAAAAATAAAAAATTGAACATGCAAATTTGAATATAATATGCAAAAATAATGGATTTTTTTTTTTCAAATTTAAACTGATATTTAGCAAAAAAGCCTAGAAACTCTATACAAAATATCCTACAGAAAGGTTAGAAAATTTGAATTGAAATTTGAAAAACATGATAAACCCTTATTGGGTTTTATTTAAAATTATACTAAATTCTTGTAGATTAAAACTATGGAAACTTGCACAATAAAACTAGTTGGAAAAACAAATATCAAACAAGAAGCAAAATAGACTTTGGCTCTTCTCTTCCTCTCTTAGAGTGCCTCCAATGGTGTGCTTAAAAACTTGGTAAACCTTCAACAATGTAGCTCACAAAATATTAGTAATACCAATCTCTGATACCATAAAAGGAAAAATAAATGAGCAATGGAAAGTACTAACTATTGAGCATTGTTTGAAGGAAAGAGATTACCAAGAAATAGAAAATTCAAACCAAGCACCACCGAAATGCAAAGGAGACACAAGAATTTGATAAGGGAAAAAATTAAAAAAAAACCCCAATATTATAAATGGAAGCAAAATGCTTAAGAATGATACAAAGAGAGAGAGCACTTAAGCCTTAAGCTTGCTTGCTTGAATATGAAGAATGAGAGGAGAGGCACCTCAATAAATAGAGGTGAGAAGAGGAGTTAGAATGTAACTCCCAACTCAATGAATGCCACCATTCATCTAAGTGTGTGCAATATGTCAAGAACCTCTTAAGGAGGTGGCCACAAATATTCCTTAATAAAGGAATTAAAAATAAAATGAGTCATCCTCACATATGTGTGAGAAGACAAAAAGACAAAAGACTTGTAGGGATTCTTTTGGAATATTCCCACAAGTTAATAAATAATTGCAACTAAAGAATAACCTTTACCAAGTAAAGATTATTATTCTAACATACTTATACCGTTTTCAACCTTGAAACTCTTCCAGGGTCGGCCATATACAAATTTCATTTACAAATTCAAATTAGGTGAGTGCCAAAATATTCTATGGTGGAATTAGAATGAGGGCAACTCAAACACATACTTAATGAGGACCTAAATAAGTCCCAACACGCCTCACCATGCTTCCATAAATTTTGCAAGTAGTGTTTAACACAAGGTTGGCCAATACCCGTGTAAAACACATAAAACAATTAAGCACAAGCATCCTGAATATGGTCCAGTCTTTCTAGACAAAAAACTTCACTTGAATACGATCTTATCAGCTTATTTTCAAAACCACTGTGAACCCCAATATCGCACTTGCACAAACATAGCAAACAACCACAATGTTAGATCAAATGCAAGTGAGAATCAAGATTCCCCATTAAATTAGATTGAAACATTAATATAGGAAGAAAAATGAAGAACAATGCAAATGAAAGTAAATAAATCCTATTTTAATGAACAACTATCAATCCCATGGGGGAATTGGTGCCAATTGATGTGTTGAAATCGGCCCTTTCCCAACTCCTTTGCAAGCTCTTTGATGATTTGATCCACTTTGGTTGAATTCCTGCATAACCTAGCTAAGAACTTGATATAGAGAGATGAAAATGGCTATGCTTGAAGATGGATTTGAGTATAGTAAGTTTACTCAAATTGTGGATGATAGAATGAGAGGAAGAGTCTCATTTATAGATTTCCAAATTGGAAAAGAGATTCAAATTGAGCCATGTGGGATCATTCATGATCTGTATAGGATCTAGACTAGATTGCAGTATTTAAATGCTTAACTTTTACAATGCTTTTACAATGATTATTTTGAGTTAATTAAATCGAAATTAACTTAAGGAAATAACAGAATGAAAGTAATAACAAGGTGATTTAACAGAAATTAACAAAACTGATAGAAGATGAGAGAGAGAAGAAGAGAAGTGCAAACAGTTGATAACGGAGTTCATCACAACGTGACTACGTCTCCGGGTCCACTCCAATAGAGAGACCGATCCGATTAACTCCAAAAATCAATTACAATAGCACCATAACCATTCTCCAAGCATTTCGGCAGCATAACAACACTCTGTCATGCGAGAATGATTTGAAAACTCTCCAACAAGGCCTCTCTTTCGTCACCTCAGCATCAGGACTTCATCACCTGAAAAAAACATCCTTCCCACTCTCACATCACACCCCTTTTTATACATAAAAATAAGCCAAATAAGGCTTAACCACCAAATTAAATGTTTAACTCCCTTACCAACTCGTACAGGGATTATTTGTATTTTTATCAATCTTTTTGTTGAGAGTTTTAAGTGGGTTTTTGTTGGGTTATGGCTTAAAATGCCTTTTGGTTAAGGCTCGGCCAACAAAACCTTAACAAAATCAAACGAACTCCTATTATATCCTAGGAGCCGTTGGTGGTCTATCGGCCAACATTTATTTTGCTCGTTGCGAGGTCGGGGGTTCCAACCTCTGCCGACCGTTTTAAAAAAAATCCGCCGAACTCTCCACAATAAAATAAACCTGCTCCATACACGTATGTGACGGCAATGTTTGGCACAACGATGAAACGGCCCGCTATTTTCGCCGAAATCGTGGGTTCAAACCCGTCCACTATGCTTTTGGCATTTCGTCCAACCAACCAAACCGCTGCTATGGAGACACGTGTCGACCTGCAATTCGTCGACTCTGATGACAAGGCAAGCCCGTACGCTAACAAAGCCGATGACGTGTGCTGACTGGACTGCCACCTGTCCGATGACGTGTCGTACGGATGCCACGTGTCGCACTCTCATTGGTCCGTACAATCTGACTCATCTGCCATGTGTTTCGTCCGAATTCATCCACTTGGCTTCCGTACTGTACGGACTGACATGACAGCATGATGACGTCATCATCAGTACCTTCAAGTCAACCGAACTTTGACTAGCTGTATCTTGAGCCTCCGATGTCGGATTTCGACGAAATGAGTTGCGTTGAAAAGCTTGCGATGAGCTCTTCACGATGATGCCAATTTCGACAAATTTTGATGACATCATTTTTTTCGCTTCCTAGACGCCCTCTGATCCCAGTTTGACCAAAGGTTCGACTGGCTATAACTCGTGCAAACTGACTCCTTTTCGCTCCGTTCGAGTTGCGTTGGAACCAGGACGTCGACCTCTTTCTGATGGTGCAGATTCTGGAGAAAAATGAGACACTTCAATTTCCACTGAAAAATGTCCACTGGATCAGGCCTCCCCACTGAAGACCTTTTGGACCTCCAAAAGTGACATTTACTCTGACAATAAGTGAGGACTTGGCCTCCCCACTTGTCCTGTATCTTTTGTACATTTGAAAACCTGACTCACAAGCACAATAAAGACTGCAACAATGTTGTTGAACATAAACATAATGTTATCACTTCCATAAACATCTACATCCAATGTCGTAGCCACTAACCAACAAAAATTGACTAGCATCAAGCTGAACATCAATGCAGAAATGAAAGAAATTAAGTCAACAACATATCGATCCTTCACAACAGGAACATTATTACCCAAGGATCCATCAATGCTTTCAAGCATCATTTTCTCATGCTGTACTGCAAGTGCATCCTGCAACTTCTGACCCTGGTTAGCTACTCCAAGTTCATGTTTAGAACCACTTGTACTGACAGACATCAGAGTTAATTCCTTACTTGCATTAATTACCCTCTTTAACTGTCCTGTATTTGCAAAAGATTGATCAGTCTTAATCTTGCGAGAATGTACTATGTACTGAATGCCATCCTTAAACAAATGATAATGATTTTGTTGCCTGTAGAATATAGCTTTCCTGTCATATAAGTAAGGGCTACCAAGCACTATCCCACAGATATCCAATGGAACTACATCAAACTATACTTCATCCACAAATTTACTAGTAATTGTGAACCTTAAGGTGCATTGTTTCGTTACTTGCAGCTTATCATTTTCACAAATCCAACCTAGTGGATAAGGTTTCTTATGTGGTGTAGTTCTTAATCCCAAGTTATTTACAACACTTTCTGAAATTAAATTCACCTGAGATCCACTATCTATGAGTGCATCAATTTTACTGTTCTTAGCAACAACCCTTAAATGAAAAAGCTCATTCCTTTTCACATCTTCAGAGACATCATTAACTTTAGAAGAAGAAGCACAACTACCAACAGAAACACCAGAAATAGGAGCTTTACCTTTTAGACCCATCGCTGTTATCTTAGTCTCATCATCTGAATCTGAACCAAGATCCATAACAACATTCATGGCTTTCTCCTTACCTTTTTGTTTCTGATTACGTTTTTGAGCCCACTTAGGCTTTAGTTCGGGATGCAACTTCCAACAATGATCTTCATCATGACCCTTCCTGTCACAATGAGAGCAAGAAAGCTTGTCATCCTTCTTAATTGTAGCTGCCTTCTTTCCTTTCCCTGTCTCTGCAACCTTAGAATATTTCTTTATAGAGTTATCATTATCAATGAAAGAACCCTTTCCCCTTGACTCTAAGTGTGTAGCTTGAACAGACACTTCATCCAAATTACAAGGGTTCAATACCAAAATGGAATGTCTAAGATATGAATCAAGACCTCCTATGTACTTTAACAAGGTATCCTGGGTGTACAAAGGAACATTCAAAGCAATAGCCCTTTTTCTAAATTCATGGGTGTACTCCTGGACAGATTGACCCTTCCCTTGCCTAAACATTTGCCAGTCCATCATTAACTGTTGCATATGTCCTAGGGGATAAAACTGCTTCTTAAGAGTATTAACAAATTCTACCCAAGTTAAACTGACTCTACCATGTTGTGAAACTTCTGCCTTAGACTTACTCTCCCACCAGGTTAAAGCTGTACCTCCTAACCGAAGAGTAGCTAATTGGATCCTATCAACATCATCTATTAGATTCTGGACTCTACAATAAACCTCTATTTGTTGTATCCAATCGTCTAATTTTTCAGCATTAAGTTCACCACAATATTTAGGCAAATCAAATTTTACATCCAATTTAATTTTAGGCTTATACCCACTCTTGAAAGGATTAGAAGAAATAGAATGAGGAGAAGATGGAGAAGAAGGAGAAGGAGAAGAGGGAGGAGAAGAAGAAAAGGGATAATTTGGTTTCTTGCCACCATCTTCATGATGTTTCCCTTTCATGTCTTTGCGATCTTCTTGCTTTGATGAACCTTCTTCACGTTCCTTCCGTTCTTGTCTCTCCTGAAAAAGAATATCCACCTTTGCCTTCATCTCGAGGAATGCTCTTCGAAATTCCTGCTCACTGATTTCTTCAGGAACCTCCATTCCAGAAACTGACATCTTTGGAAATGATCTACGCTTCCCGATCTCAGGATCAAATTCTTCAAGCTTGCCTTCGCCCTTCTGAATCCTGGATCTCGTTAGCATTCAAGAAAAAATAACTGCAATAATAGTCAACTGAGCTCTGATACCACTTGATCTGTATAGGATCTAGACTAGATTGCAGTATTTAAATGCTTAACTTTTACAATGCTTTTACAATGATTATTTCAAGTTAATTAAATCGAAATTAACTTAAGGAAATAACAGAATGAAAGTAATAACAAGGTGATTTAACAAAAATTAACAAAACTGATAGAAGATGAGAGAGAGAAGAAGAGAAGTGCAAACAGTTGATAACGGAGTTCGTCACAACGTGACTACGTCTCCGGGTCCACTCCAATAGAGAGACCGATCCGATTAACTCCAAAAATCAATTACAATAGCACCATAACCATTCTCCAAGCATTTCGGCAGCGTAACAACACTCTGTCATGCAAGAATGATTTGAAAACTCTCCAACAAGGCCTCTCTTTTGTCACCTCAGCATCAGGACTTCATCACCTGAAAAAAACTTCCTTCCCACTCTCACATCACACCCCTTTTTATACATAAAAATAAGCCAAATAAGGCTTAACCACCAAATTAAATGTTTAACTCCCTTACCAACTCGTACAGGGATTATTTGTATTTTTATCAATCTTTTTGTTGAGAGTTTTAAGTGGGTTTTTGTTGGGTTATGGCTTAAAATGCCTTTTGGTTAAGGCTCGGCCAACAAAACCTTAACAAAATCAAACGAACTCCTATTATATCCTAGGAGCCGTTGGTGGTCTATCGGCCAACATTTATTTTGCTCGTTGCGAGGTCGGGGGTTCCAACCTCCGCCGGCCGTTTTAAAACAAATCTGCCGAACTCTCCACAATAAAATAAACCTGCTCCATACACGTATGTGACGGCAATGTTTGGCACAACGGTGAAACGGCCCGCTATTTTCGCCGAAATCGCGGGTTCAAACCCGTCCACTATGCTTTTGGCATTCTGTCCAACCAACCAGACCGCTACTATGCAGACACGTGTCGACCTGCAATTCGTCGACTCTGATGACAAGGCAAGCCCGTATGCTAACAAAGCCGATGACGTGTGCTAACTGGACTGCCACCTGTCCGATGACGTGTCGTACGGATGCCACATGTCGCACTCTCATTGGTCCGTACAATCTGACTCATCTGCCACGTGTTTCATCAGAATTCGTCCACTTGGCTTCCGTGCTGTACGGACTGACACATCAGCATGATGACGTCATCATCAGTACCTTCAAGTCAACCGAACTTTGACTAGCTGTATCTTGAGCCTCCGATGTCGGATTTCGACGAAATGAGTTGCGTTGAAAAGCTTGCGATGAGCTCTTCGCGATGATGCCAATTTTGACAAATTTTGATGACATCATTTTTTTCGCTTCCTGGACGCCCTCTGATCCCAGTTTGACCAAAGGTTTGACTGGCTATAACTCGTGCAAACGGACTCCTTTTCGCTCCGTTCGAGTTGCGTTGGAACCAGGACGTCGACCTGTTTCTGATGGTGCAGATTTTGGAGAAAAACGAGACACTTCAATTTCCACTGAAAAATGTCCACCGGATCAATTCAACATCCAATGGCCAAATGCCACTTGTCAAGATGTGAATGGTTGAGGAATGAACACATTTTGGTCAATGTGCATGATAAATGCCATGAGATTCAAATTTGAAATTTGAATGTGACATGTTGGAGGGAGAAAGAAATGGAGTTAATGTCACTTGGCTCAATGCAAAAGAGATGTAAAAGGAGTAAATTCCTTGTTGGAAGGACCAAGCCCACTTGAATTTGAATTCAAATTTGAAGGAATATTCCTCCCTTATTCCATGTTGAGAGAAAATAGGCAATTTAATAAATCAAAGTAATTGATTTATTGTGCAAGTTGCATTCTCTAGAAGATTTGACATGGATTAGGATTAAATTAATCAAAGTTTGATTAATTTAATGAGAAATTAGGAAATGTGACAATTTAGACTTAAATTTATGTATTGATTTAAATCAAATTGAGAGGAAGGGTTTAATTAAATAAATATTTTGATTTATTTAACCAAAGGGGATAATGTTAGATTAAATCAAATAATGTTCAATTTATTTAATTTAACTAGAGGAATTTAGGGATTAATTAAATAAAATGATTTATTTAATTAAAATGGGGATTACATAAATAATTAAATAAAATTGATTTATTTAATTAACAGGAGATGATGACTTAATTAGATAAAGTTGATTTATTTAATTAAGAGATGAAGAGTGATTAATTTAATCAAACACAGATTATTAGATTAAATGACTAGCAAAGGAGATGATTCGGGATGAAATGGTGTTAGTAAATCAGGATCCAGTGTGTCAAATCGAATTGTATATTTTCCATGTCTACAACCACAACTCCTAAAACAAAAATTTAGAGAAATCTAGAGCAATTACATTTCTCCCAGACCACAACCAGACACATTGGAAACCATAGTACACATACTAGTGAAAATATCTCGCATTGTACAATGATCCAAAAGCCCAAATTTTGGATATAGCATCTACCAACAATCATGAACATGTTAGAACCACATAAGCATAGAAGTAATATGGAGCACATCCCAGAGAATACACTGAATACCTGCATGGAACTATTTTCCTTTTTTATCAAATTTTCTCAAAAGCATTTGAAACCCAAGTACCAAAGACATCATTATAGCACATTACTTCACTCTAACACACTTCCAAATATAGAAACATAAGGATAACTTCATGTACTCATAGTACTTATTCAACTTGTATGTACAACCTACAAACCTTCTTTATTACAATTTTCTCAATATCCTTGACATATACAATCAATAACCAACTTTCTTAACATAAATGACAACAACAACCAGTTGGTAACTAGTTGACATCAATGACAACACCTTCATACTTGCAACAATCTCCTCCTTTGTCATTGATGGAAACACATGATGTGAAAAGCCATCAAAGGCAACAAAATAGCTTTGAACCATCAATCTCTTGATTTCTTTTACTTTCTCTCCCCTTGTGTAGATAGAATTTTTCACATGATTCTTTCCCCCCTTGACATTAATGACAAAGGAAAAAAATATTTTACATTCTTCTCCCCTTTGTCACCAAGAAATTTACCAATATTGAATACTCCCCCTTAGGAGTACACCCAATCAACTCCACAATGACAAAACATGACACTACCTGCTCCCCCTAAGAGGTAGCCACAAAAAATTAGTTCAGAAGGAAGATAGATCCATAGATCCACCAAACCGATGCATCTAGTTCAAGAAAGGAGGGGAAATAACCTCTAACTTCTCCTAGAGATACTCAATATTATCTTTAAGAAGAGCCTTAGTAAATATGTTAACAATCTGATCCTTTGTAGGTACATACTCAAGCTTTACTTCATTCTCCATAACCTTCTCTCTCAAAAAGTGATACCTGATAGATATATTCTTTTTCCTTGAGTGCATCACTAGATTCTTTGAAATGTTAATTGCACTTGTATCATCACAAAAAATAGAGATGGGATCATCATACATTACTCTGATATCCTTCAATGTCTGTCTCATCCACAAAACTTGTGTGAATCAAGATGTCAGAGCATATACTCAGCCTCTGTATTGGATAAGGAAACTGAATCTTGTTTTTTGCTTAACCATGACACCAATCTGCATCCAAGAAAGAATGCACCACCAGTTGTACTTTTTATATCATCAGTACAACCTGCTTAATCTAATATGAATTTAGTGTAAAATCATTATCCCTGGGATACCATAAGCCATAATCCTGAGTTCCATTCAAATATCTAAATATCCTCTTGACAACTGCAACACGTATTTCTTTAGGATTTTCTTGAAATCTAGCCACAAGACAAACTATATGCATAATATCTGGTCTGGTAGCAGTTAAATAGAATAGTCCTCCAATCATTGATCTGTATTTTCTTTGATTAGCCTTAGGTGAATCATCATCCTTACTCAATTTGCAGCTAGTTAACATAAGAGTGCATACTTGTTTGGAACCATCCATTCCAAATTTCTTCAAAATTTCTTTGCATACTTTGATCGTGAAATAAAAATCCCTTTATTTTTTTATTGATTTGCAGTCCAAAGAAGAAATTCATCTCACCGAACATAGACATCTCAAACTCTTTTTGCATTTCTTCAGAAAACATCTTACACATAGTTTCATTTCCTCCAAAGATAATGTCATCTACATACACAACTACTATCAAGATCTCGTCATCTTGAATTTTAAAATATAAATTGCTATCTACAGTACCTTTGCTGAAACCTTACTAAATCAAATATTTGTCCAATCTTGCATACCAAGCTCTGGGAGCTTGCTTCAAACCATATAAAGCCTTTTTCAATCTACAAACTATATCCAGTTGATCTGACAACTAGAATCCTTCTGGTTGTTCCATGTATACTTCTTCTTAGCACTCACTATTCAGAAATGCAGACTTCACATCCATCCGGTAAACTTTAAAATCCTTATGAGCGACAAATGCCAAAAATATTCTAATAGCTTCCATTCTAGCTATTAGAGAAAAAGTCTCCTGAAAATCTATACCTTCCACTTGTGAGTAGCCTTTACACATAAGGCTTGCCTTGTTTCTTACCACTTCTCCATTCTCATTTAGTTTGTTTTGGAAAACCCACTTACTTCCAATTATGTTTTTGTTTGTTGGTCTAGGAATGAGTTCCCAAGTTTGAGTTTTCTCAATTTTCATAAGTTCCTCTTCGATTGCTTTCATCCAAAGTTCATCTTTACATTCCTCATTCACTGTCTTAGGCCCAACTTTAGAAAGTAAGCAATAATTTACCTCAACTTCAATAGCTCTACTTCTAGTCAATACACCTTTCCTCTTATCTTCAATGATTTGATCTTCTGAATGATTCTTTTGCACATACTTAGGGGTTTTAGGAACCATTTACAGAGCTTATTCTTCTTCGTTCTATAGTTCTTACTCTTCAACAACTTCTACTTCTCTACAATTAGGTTCATCTGATACATATCTATCAACTTGAATTGAATTCTTCAATGCTTCATCAACCTTAACATTTGTGCTTTCTACAACCTTTTTCAAAATTTTATTAAAACATCTGTAAGCTTTGCTTCTAGTAGAGTATCCAAGGAAAATACCCTCATCACATCTAGCATCAAACTTTCCTATATTTTCTTCATCTCTTTTTATATAGCATTTTCTTCCAAATACCTTGAAGTACTTGACAGTAGGAACCCTTCCACACCATAGCTCATAGGGAGTCTTAGTGATGCTATATTTTTCTTGAACTTGGTTGAACACATAAATAGCAAAGTGAATTGATTCTATCTAGTAAACTTTCAATATACCTACCTCTATTATCATTGATTTAGCAACTTCTTGAATTGTCTTATTCTTTCTTTCAACAACTCCATTCTGCTGAGGATTTCTAGGGGTAGAAAATTGTCTTCTTATTCCATGGGCTTCACAAAATATGTTAAACTCATTAGAGGTGAATTCACCACCTCAGTCAGACCTCAAACATTTTATTTTCAAATTTTCTTCCTTCTCTACCATAGCCTTAAATTCCTTGAATTTGTCTAATGCATCAGATTTTTCTCTAAGAAAATTAACCCATGTCATTTTAGAGTAATCATCAATCAAAAGCATAAAATACCTATCACCTTGTAGATTTCTCACCCTTGTAGGACCACAAAGATCTATATGAATCAAATCTAGTAGTCCGGTAGTAGATTGTTCCTTTGACCTATAGTTGTTTCTATCTTGCTTTCCAAACTGATAGCTCTCGCAGACCGCATTAACAAACTTTGTAATTCTTGGTAAATCTCTTACAACTTGTACTACACTAATTTTCACCACGTTATCAAAATTCATATGACACATCCTCTAGTGCTATAACCAACTACCATTAATCTGAGACATAAAGAAATGTCCACCAATACCTTTAAGTTGATATATGTTTCCTTCAATCTTCTTGCAAGCAACAATCACAGTTCCGGATCTGTTTCTGATTTAACATTTTTCATCCTTGAACATAAGATTATATCCCTTTTTACACATCTGTCCAATGCTTAAGAGATTATGTTTCAAACCCTTAACATAGTAGACACCATCAATATTATGCTTTCCATCAAAACTGATTGAACCTATCCCATAGATCTTAGCACCATAATCATCTCCAAACTTAAATAGGCCTCCATCATATTTCTCAAGTTTAACAAACTTACTTTTGTCATCCATCATGTGATTTGAGCATCCACTATCAACAACCCAGTAGTTTTCTTCTTGTTTAGCATGAAGAGCAAAGACCATAGTACCTTCAACTTTCTCTGGATCACTTTCCTTCACACATATTTTAGTGTTAGCAGCAGTAGATTCATCTTTTAAAGCTAGGAACAAGCATTCATTATCATCAAAATCTCCATAATTTGACTCATCATCAATAATGCCAACATCTTCATTGAAATAATATGCTCTTTTGATCATCTTTCCTTTATTTTGTTTAACTTGTCTCTATTTGTTTCTTTAAGCTCTTTTAGGTCATCTTCAAGCATAATGACCTATTCCTCCACAACTAAAACATTTGAATGGTAATTGATGCAGGAGCATCCTTAGTTCTTGGCAATCTTGCATCAACCAAAAAAATATTTCCTTTCAGTTTTATTCTTATTCTATTCTTGTTCTTGTTCGAGTTGGTAGATTCGGTGTTTCTTCATGTTTTCTCGCCAGATCGTGCGTACCTAGGATTTCATTGTGGACATGTTAAATTCCCTTATTCCAAGTTTTCAGCTCATTTGGATCTTTTTCTGAAAAGTTATCGCTTTTGGATCAAGTGATAGTTTTTTGGCTCTGGCCCTGAAATAATTTCAAACCCTAATGACTAGTTGGATTGATTGCGGATTGTGCCCGTTGTTTGCGGATCCTCACGGTGTGTTTGGATTTGTTCTATGGAGTGTCCCCGACCTTACACTTAGGTCCACACTTCATCATGTGCATCTACCGTGGATGAATTTCAGATTTGAGGCTGACCTATTCTTGCACATGTTACATTTTCCTTCATTGGAGATTGTAATGATCTTTGGCCGATGCAGATATTTCTAGACTTGCAGATATGATATAAAGCTAGTATTGAATCATTAGAAGAGAGGCAGTTTGATTATTAAGAATGATATATTGTACATTAAGTCTGATCTATAGGATTTTGCTCGCATATAAGAGCACTGTATTTTGAGCATGTTGTAATATGGTCTGTGTGCCGAATCTGTAAGCCCGAATGTGGCCAACTATTTGTTATCAATATTTCTAATGATGAGAATGTTTTCACCTACATTTACCTGCATAATTTTTGTTGCTTCTACTGTGTAACTCTTTCTGCATGGTTCAAACTATTCTCTTTGAGGACCCTCCTTACCGTGGCTACACCAAACTGGTATCAGAGCGAGATTTGTTCCTTGCAAGTTGCACATTCCCGTTGAAGATTTGTTGTAGGGTGGCAGATTGAGGATCCGACCTGCAGCTACAGAGGGCTTGTGTCAAGATGGTGGGAAGAAGAAATGGTAGAGGAAATGGAGTCAGTGGAAATGTAGACCCAGCTGTAATAGAGATGTTGAGAGGAATTGCTGCTAGATTAGATGCAGTTGAAATAACCCAGAGAAGTGGTCGACCAATTGAAAATGTAAGTGATGAAGAAGTAGAAGAACAAGAAGTTGTAGGAGGAGAACAACCTGGTCTTGATTAGGAAGAAGAGAGGTTCATAAGAGCCCTAACCAGAGTGAACACTAAGACACATTTCAATCCACCGGATTATACTGGCAAGTTGGATTCAGATGAATTGTTAGATTGGATAATAGAAATGGAAAAATGCTTTGATTTTGTAGGTACCTCAGAAGATAAGAAGGTGAATTTTTCCTATACAAAATTGAAAGGACATGCATCCCTTTGGTGGGAAAATTTGCAGACAGATAGACAAAGGAAAGGGAAAGAAAAGATAAGATCATGGGATCGACTGGTGAACAAGTTGAAGACAAATTGTATGCCTACAGACTATCGAATCAGTCTATTTTGAAAACTGCATAATCTAAATCAGAAAGAATCCGATTATATTGAAGAGTTCTACAAGTTGAATAGCTGATCTGGACATTCAGAAGATGAGACCGAACAAGTAGCTAGATACATGAATGGTTTGAGGTCGTCTATTCAAGATGAGATTAGTTTGATAAAGTTGATGAGTGTTGAGGAGGCATACCAGTGTGCCCTAAAAGAAAAAGAGAAGCTAAATAAAAGACATGAGTAGAGATAGAGAGGAAGAGGTGGAATATTTCAAAGAGGAAGAATATTTGTAGGAGGAGGAAGAGGAACTGTTGCGGATCAAAATAAGGATAAGGAGGTCAACAATAATGATAATTCATACTGAAGAGATGATGGGAACTCTTACAGAGGGGGAAGATATGGTGGTTATAGAAATGAAGGATATAGGAAAGACAGAGGACAAGAGAAAAGAGTATTCAAGGGAACTTGTTTAAATGTGGTGAAGAAGGACATAGAGAATTTGAGTGCAAACAAGAGGAGACAAGTAGAAGGACTGAAAACAATAAAAGGACAACCTTTGTAGAGGAGGAACATACTGGATCATCTAACCAATTGAAAGAAGAAGTATTCGTGAATAGGAGAGTATTGTGTCAAAGCGAATTGGAGAAAGAACCATTGCAGAGGAAGAATTTGTTTCAGACTAGATGCAAGGTAGCTAGTAAATGTTGTAAAGTGATCATTGATAGTGGAAGTTGAAAGAACCCGGATTTTGAATAGATGGTGACCAAGTTGAAGTTGGAAAGATTGAAACATCGGAAACCCTATTAGATAGCGTGGATTCAAGATGAACATAAGATACTGGTAAGTGAACAATGTTTGGTAAAATTGAAGATAGGAAATTACCATGATGAAGTTTTGTGTGATGTTATGCCTATAGATGTATGCCATATTTTTTTGGGAAAACCTTGGCAATATGATAGACAAGATATTCATGATGGAAAGAAGAACATATACACCATTGTTGAAAATGGGATGAAAAAGACTTTGTTGCCCTTGGAGGAGGTTCCTAAAGCTGAGATTTGTATGACTGCTAGAATCTGTTTGTTTGATGGGAGGAGATTCCTAGATGGACTAAGACATGAGAACCTATTCTATGCCTTGGTTCCTAAGAAAGTTGAAGACTTGAAGCATGAAGGAGAGTAGCCAGAGGAGATAAAGGAGTTGTTGACAAAACATGAAGCTATCATTTAAGATAATGTACTTGATGGATTACTGCCTGTAAGGAGTATTAGTCATTGTATGGATTTGATTCCTGGGGCTAGTTTTCCTAACAAAGTAGCACACAAGATGACACCAAAAAAAATGAAGAATTGAACAAACAAGTACAAGAGTTGTTGAGGAAAGGTTTGATCAAAGAAAGCTTAAGTCCTTGTGTAGTACCTGCAGTATTGGCACCTAAGAAGGATGGAGAATGGAGGATGTGTATAGACTCTAGAGCCATAAACAAGATCATAGTGAAGTATAGATTCCCTCTGCCTCATATGGATGGCATTATGGATTGTTTGAGTGGAGCTAAGTATTTTACAAAGATAGACTTAAAGAGTGGATATCATCAGAACAAAATTAGAGAAGGAGATGAGTGGAAAACAACATTCAAGACAAATGAAGGATTATATGAGTGGTTGGTGATGCCTTTTGGATTGAATAATGCACCAAGTACTTTCATGAGGTATTGAAGAAATTCTTGGGTAAGTTTGTGATTGTTTACTTGGATGACATCTTGATTTTCAGTAAGACTAGGGAAGAAGATTTATTGCACATAAGACAAGTTTTGCAGAGGTTGAGAGAAGAGCAGTTGCTGATAAACATCAAGAAGTGTAGTTTCATGAAGGAGGAGTTGGTATACCTTGGATTTGTGATATCAGTGGATGGGTTAAAGATGGACCTTGAAAAGGTGAGAGATATTGTTGAGTGGCCTACGACTGAAAGTATTGGAGAGGTAAGATCATTTCATGGATTGGCTAGTTTCTACTGAAAGTTTATTGGGAATTTCAGTTTTATTTGCAGTCCAATGATTGAAAAAAATGAGAGGAGATAGGAAGGATTTTAGATGGACATCTGGAGTAGACATAAGTTTTGAATTGTTGAAGCATAAGGTAACTGAGTAGCCTGTGTTGGCTTTACCAGACTTTGATAAGGTATTTCAAGTAGATTGTGATGCAAGTGGGAATGCAATTGGAGCAGTGCTAATTCAAGAAGGAAGACTAGTAGCCTATTTCAATGAGAAGTTGAATGATGCAAGGAGAAGGTATTCAGTGTATGATTAGGAGTTCTATGCCATAGTTCAAGCTTTGAAGAAGTGGAGACATTACTTTTTATCAAAGGATTTTGTGTTGTATACAGATCATCAAGCTTTGCAATATTTGAATAGTCAAGGTAAGTTGAATCAGAAACACATGAGATGGGTAGAGTTCTTGCGAAGTTATACTTTTTTTTTGAAGCACAGGAGTGGAAAATCATATAGAGTTGCTGATGCATTGAGTAGGAGAAGGAATCTGTTGACACAGATGAAAGTGGAAGTCTTAGGTTTTGAGGAAATAAATAACTTGTATGAAGAAGACCTAGATTTTGTAGAACCTTTGAGAGCTTGTAAAGAACTAGTTTTGGAGGACAAAGTCAATGGTTGGATTATCTCATTCAAGGGGATATGTTGTTCAGAGGAAATCAGTTGTGTATACCCCAGAGTTCAATGAGGGATAACTTGATAAAAGAGAAACATAGTGGAGGATTGGTAGGACATTTTGGAATTGACAAGACAATAGCATTGGTAAGTGAGAACTACTTTTGGCCATAGATTCATAAGGATGTAAGGAGATTTGTGCAAAGTTGCAGAGTTTGTCAAGTTGCAAAAGGGAGTAGTCAAAATGTTGGATTGTATAAACCTTTGACTGTACCTGAAAGACCTTGGGAGGATATCAGCATGGGTTTCATACTTGGTTTGCCTAAAACACAGAGAGGTAATGATTCAATATTTGCGGTAGAAGATAGATTTTCAAAAATGGCACATTTCATAACTTGTAAGAAGACAAGAGATGCAGTACATGTAGCAGACTTGTTTTCAGAGAAATAGTCAGATTGCATGGATTACCTAGGAGTATTGTTTCAGACAGAGATACAAAATTTGTTGGTTACTTTTAGAGGACACTTTGGAGGAAAATGAAGATAGATTTGAAGTTCAGTTCTACTTTTCACCCATAGAAAGATGGACAGACAGAGGTAGTAAACAAGAGTTTGGGAAATTTGTTGAGATGTTTGGTTGGAGAGAAAACTAGAAGTTGGGATTTAGCCCTTGCACAAGCAGAGTTTGCCTACAATAATTCAGTAAATAGAAGTACCAGGAAGACACCATTTGAGATTGTTACTGGAGTTCACCCTAGAGGAATATCAGAACTAAGAGACATCAGTAAGGAAGATAAAAGGAGTGTAGAAGCAGAAGAATTTGCAGAACATATGAAGACAGTGCATAATCAAGTGAAACAACATTTGGAAAACATGAAACAAAAGTATAAGGAAAAAGCAGATGAAAAGAGGAGACATAAGGAATTCAAAGTTGGAGATGAAGTGATGGTATATCTGAGGAAGGAAAGATTTCCAGTTGGTACATACAACAAGCTGAAGATGAGGAAGTTTGGACCTTGTAGGATATTGAAGAAATTTGACTCAGGGAATGCATATGAAGTGGAGTTACTACATGACATGGGTATTTCACCTATATTCAACATTACAGACCTACATCAGTACCATAAAGCAGAGTTCAGTGAAGACAGTAAGAAAAAATGGGAAGAACAACTTCCTAAACAATAATCAAATGAGATAGGAGAGATTTTGGATGTCAGAAATGGAAGAAAGACTTGTGGAAGATAGTATAAAGAATATCTTGTGAAGTGGAAAGGTAGACCAATGGAGGATTCTTCTTGGATCTCCTAGGTTGAGGTAGACCATCTTGGTTTTTCTTTGGCCCCAGCTAAGTGGTGCAAGAGCACCTAGATCTTGACCCTAACATGATAGGACAAAGAACCTTAATGGTTCACCAAGGGATTTGAAGACAAGTTCACCAAGTATTTTAAAGGTTTTCATGTTTTGTGCAACGAGGAAGTTGCAAAATATGTCAAATTAAGTTGCTTTGTACTCAAAAATCTTGTATGTCATGTGACAAGGGGTGGTAGATAGGTAGTAGATGGCTTTAAGCCATGTCTTTTATGAAAATAAGGTCTCATTAGACCACTTTCAATAGGTTGGACGAGCATGGGGTCAAAAAGATCAAACTTACTAAGTATGTAGTGAAATTGTTTAAGAAAATTATGTAAAGTGCATAACCTTGACCTCCAAACGGTCATGAGTGGTTCAAAATTCTGTTATAAATGTAGTTGGTCAGTTGTAGGAGGTAGTTGGTAGTTGAAATCATTATAAACATTCATGTAATCCCCGAGAAAGGTTGGTTGTTGAATTCCAATAAAGAAAATTGCATTTTGGAAAGGCTGATCACCATCTTTTTACTGGTTTTTCTGAACTTTCTTCCTTGGCACAAACCCGTACAGATTCAAGATGCCTTGAGGAATTGAATGATTGCTTATTCATGTATTTACCTTCTTTCATGTTTGTCTTGGGGGCTTAATTATTTTGCTTGTGTGACTGGGATCATCAAACTGCAAGGTACCCTATTTTTCTGTGTTTGGAGTTTTGAGGACAACACCATGATCAACTAACCAATCCACCTACTGTTCCAGACTTGTGGCTTGGTGGATTGGTCTATACCATGTCTGGTTAAGTGTGTACATACCTTAGGCGAAGGAGAAGGAGAGATTTCTGGCCATGGTGGAATGTTTAGTGCTGATCAGGGGCAGTGAGACCATGAAAATAGGGAACCTAAGGAGTGATTCTGAGAAATAGTGAAAAAAGTGAGATTGTGAGGGTTCCTTGGGTTAGGGCAGAGGTAATGTGATGTGTTTGAGGCCATAGGAGGATTGGGAAAGGTTTGGAGTTGGGAGTTTTCCTAAACCCTCACTTTTGTGAATGTTCAAGAGGGTTTCTTGGAACAGAGGGTTAGAATCCCTATAGATGAAAAACATCATTGTAATCTAAGGTTTGAGACCATTTGTTAAGACTATCCAAGGTGCTTTGGTGAGTGGCCATCGTTGGAAGGGTGGTTCCTTTGGAAAATAGACCAAATGGTGAAGTCTAGAACCGGGTAAGTGTATCAAAAGTTCAGGTTGGTCCAAAATAGTGATCCTTAATTTTCATACATGTTGTGTAACCCTGAAAAGGGTATCCTAATCTCCTCTTTAATTACTAGGCGCTTTGGAAAGATTGGGTGAAACTTGGCCTGTTCTGGTTTTGGGAGAGCTACAAGGGCAGGGTGATGTCTAGGTTGCTAGATGGTAAACCTTGGGGAATTGGTGATTGAGATTGTGTAGGAACCCCTATTTTTGGCATAGCAAATAAGGTTGTCACTTACCTCTGCATCACTAAGTGAGGGACTCAATTTTCATCAACCCCAGATGTCTGATGTAGGAGCATCCTTGGTTCGTGGCAATCTTGCATCAACCAAAAAAATAGTTCCTTTCAGTTTTGTTCTTATTCTGTTCTTGTTCTTGTTCGAGTTGGTAGATCCAATGTTTCTTCATGTCTCGCCAGATCGTGCGTACCTAGGATTTCATTGTGGACATGTTCAATTGCCTTATTCCAAGTTTTCAGCTCATTTGGATCTTTTTTTGACAAGTTATCACTTTCGGATCAAGTGACAATTTTTTGGCTCTAGCCCCAAAATAATTTTAAACCCTAATGGCTAGTTGGATTGATCACGGATCGCGCCTGTTGTTTGCGGATCCTCACGGTGTGTTTGGATTGGTTTTATGGAGTGTCCCTGACCTTACACTTAGGTCCACACTTCATCATGCACATCTACCGTGGATGAATTTCAGATTTGAGGCCAACCTATTCTTGCACACATTACATTTTCCTTCATTGGAGATTGTAATGATCTTTGGCTGACGTAGATGTTTCTAGACTCGCGGATATGATATAAAGCTAGTATTGAATCATTAGAAGAGAGGAAAATTGATGATTAAGAATTATATATTTTACATTAAGTTTGATTTGTAGGATTTCACTCGCATATAAGAGCATTGTATTTTGAGCATGTTGTAATCTGGCCTTTTTTCCGAATCTGTAAGCTCGGATGTGGCCGACTATTTGTAATCAATATTTTTGATAATGAGAATGTTTGCACCTTTTTTTTCCTCCATAATTTGTGTTGCTTCTATTGTGTAACTCTTGCTACATGGTTTGGACTGTTCTCTTTGAGGACTCTCCTTATCGTGGTTGCACTAGTAATTTACCTTGATACTTACCAGAGCCCTTTTCCATTCTTCTCACAAAATTTTCTTCCACATCATCAATATTTTATTCATCTGGATCTTCCACTTTTGTAGCCTTGAATGCAGTTTTTGTCTTTGTTCCATTTTTCAACCCAAGCTTTCTCATTTCAAATGAAGTTAGAGTACCAATCAACTGATCTTTAGTATAAGTATTATAATCTACAATTTCCTCTATAGCAGATACCTTTTCACTGTATATATCAGGGAGAAAATGAGTACCTTCTTCACTATCCTAGATTCATCTATTTGTGCACCAAATCCTCTCATTCCACCTACTAGCTCATCTACTCTCTGCATGTAGGATTTGATGTTCTCATCTTCGCCTATTCACAGGATCTCAAATTGTGCCTCCAAATTCTACAACTTTTTTTAACCTTTTCATCTCCTTCATACATCCTTTCCAACTTATCCCAGAACTCTTTAGCAGTCTTCAAATTAATAACTTTATCTACTTCAGAATGTGAAATACTATTAACAATAATAGACCTTGCATTATTGTTGATTTCGTGTGCTTTGATCTCATCAACAGTTCTTGGACCATTCTCCAGAGCAACATAATGGTTCTAAATATAATTCTTAATCTCATATCCACAGTATGTCAAATATCCTTCCATCATCGTCTTCCAGAATGCATAGTCAGTCCCACCAAACCTAGGGCACTCAATAGTGATCTTGCTCACCATCCCAGACCTTCCTTAAGTGGTTAAGGTCTTCTCCAAGGAACCTTGCTATGATACCAATTGTTGAACATGACAACTAAGAGGGGGGTGAATCAGTTGTAGAAATTTTAACCTTTAAAACTTTGCACTAGAAGTTAGATCAATAAGAATTCACAAAACCCTTATTGTGTTAATGTGTTTAATCATTAAGAACATAAAAAAAAACTAAAAGTAATAACAACATGCACACAATAACACCAGATTTACTTGGAAAACCCGATGAGGGGAAAACCATAGTGAGGATTCGATCACAATACAAAGAATTCCAAAACCAAATACAAAGGCTCATTGCCAGAAAGACTCATTTCCAAGACAGGACTCACTGTCCAATGAGGGCTCACTACCCGAAGGGCTCACTACCACATAATTACAAAGAAGATATAAGAGGATTATTATAGAGAGAAAACTATCTCAATTCAACAAAGATTCCACCAGAATTTTCTCACACACTTGCATACATGCTTGAAAGATAGAGTACACCTTCAACTCACTACCTTCAGGAACTCAACACTTGAAATTCACACCGATATGCTCAAACTCGCATCACACACATATCTTGCATCTTTATTTGCATCTACCTCATCTTTCACCAACATATCAACTTGTACTTATATTGTCTTCAACCTTGAAACTCTTCCAAGGTCGGACATATACAATTTTCATTTACAAATTCAAATTAGGTTGGTGCCAAAACATTCTACGATGGAATTAGAATGAGGTCGACCCAAACACATACTTAATGAGAACCTAAATAAGTCCCAACATGCCTTGCCATGCTTTCATAAATTTTGCAAATAGTGTTTAACACAAGGTCGACCAACACCCGTGTAAAAAACATAAAACAATTAAGCACACACATCCTTAACATGGTCTAATCTTTCTAGACAACAAACTTCACTTGAACACAATCTTATCAGCTTATTCTTAGAACTGCAAGTCCTAAAACCAAAATTTAGAGAAATCTGAAGCAATTACATTTCTCCCAGACCACAACCAAACACACTGAAAAGAATAGTACACATACTGGTGAAAATATCTTGCACTGTACAATGATCTAGAATCCTAAATTTTGGATATAACAACTACCAAAAATCATGAACATGTCAGAACCACTCAAGCATAGATGCAATACAAAGCGCATCCTGAAGCATACACTAAATACCTGCATGACACTGTTTTAACTATTTATCAAATTTTCTCAGAATCACTTGGAACCCAAGTACCAAAGACATCATTATAGCACATTACTTCACTCTAACACACTTCTAAACATAGCAACATAAGGATAACTCCATATACTCACAATACTTCTTCAACATGCATGTACAACTTGCAAACCTTCTTTATTAGAATTTTTCAATACCCTCAACATATACAATCAATAACCAACTTTCTTGACATCAATGATGACAACAACCTATTGGTAACTAGTTGACATCAATGACAACACCTGCATACTTGCAACATAGCCCATGTTGTGAATTACTCAATAACTCTAGTTTTGAGGTGAAAGGTTGAAAGTCTCAGTACTTTTGGTTGCCACTTACATGATTTAGAGTATGTATGATGCTCGAATAATGAAGAAGAATTGTATTGATTAAAAGAGGCACCCATTGAAATGTAGCAGTTGAGAATTTAGTAGCATATTGTAAAGCTGCTACTGATAACTGAGTGACCTCCCACAATAAGAAATCCTAAATATAAAAAAGGTCTAATCAAGATGTATCTTTATGATAAGAACTCTTCAAGTATTGTTGCCAGATTTATAGTATGAAGTCGGAGCTGGTTGAGCACGGCGTAGGATTAGCTATAGAAAAGGATTCTTTGGAAGACCAAGATATGAATATAAAATGAGAATGCGAGATCATGTACTCTGCTACACAAAGGATATAATAACTTTGTCTCTTCCTTGTCAGATGTTGATCCATGGTAAATTAGGAATTACAAAGTTTCATTGAGCAGATTGGAGACGACTTTGATAATATAGTTGATTAGTATCCCATGGATACTCTTGTGCGCCTTTGTGAGAGGTAAAAGCTTTCAGGTGCTGAAGGTGGAAGTTTAAAAGAACACACAGACAGTAACAAATCTTTGTCCACTTTGGAACTGGTAATCATGAACCTAGTTAACAAAGCTAATGGAAAGCAACGCCATGTGCCATATTGCGGTTCAAAACTTACCCTTCTATTTTAGGATTCACTTGATGGATACTCAAAAACTATAGGTTAGAAATATTAGCCCATCTAGTTGTTCTGCAATGAAAACATTAAGTACATCAGAGTTTTCTCAACAATAAAGATTGACACAGAATGCTATAGTTACTAATGAATATACAACTGAAGACATTTCAGTGACATAGGCACAAATTGAACTGTTGAAGAGAGAGTTGCGCACACACAACGCATGTGTGAAGGCTTCCTTTATTCTCTTGTAACCCTTCCAAAGGGATTTAACAACTTACACAATGATTTTGAAAGTTCTTATACTAACCATACCAGTGATCTAGGGTGTGCATATCACAAATGAAAGAGAAGCTGCAATCAACGATGTTAAAAAATCCTATTGCCAGATGTCATTTCATTTTTAGTCAATATGAAGTTTCTCGCAATAATTAAAAAAGAGACATTTTAAATTGATTAGGAATTCGAAAAGTTCCTCTTATAAAACAACATTAAAGTTGCAAGAGGAAGTTATGGGAGAGGAATGTTGTGTAAAAGGAGAATTATAAAACTGATTTCCAAGAATCAGTTACAAAAAACTGAAGGGTCTATGGAGAAACAATTAGTTTATTCCCAAGAAAATGGGAAGGGGGGCGATCTTTTCTACAGTTCATCTAGGGGAGAGAAGGGGACAATTTATTTTCCTTTCAAGCATAATTTTATGTACAAAGACAAAGGGTCTATGAGCCCAATGTTTTCATCAAAGAATAAAGGAAACTTTTAAATCTGTGTGTTTATTGATTTTCCTTTAGATTATAGATTTCCTGTGCGTTCTATGTGATCCATCTTTGGTGTCCATTATGTCATGCCAAATTATGAATGAGTTTATCTTAGAACCTTTGAATTCTGATTAACTTATTATTTGAAAGGAACCGTTGTGCATTCTTTCCTATTTATTATTCGTGGGCATGGAATGGATGATCTATGCATCATTTATTTGCGCTTACCTTACTCCACTTAATCAATCACGTTTGTGTCATTGTCATTCACATTCACTAGTTTTCCTTTCTTGTTTTATGATCAAAAGCACATCCAAAAATCAACTAAATCATATGAGGGAGATGTACCTCTAAAATTCAGAGGAAGATCACTAATTCAATAGCAATCTCCAGTGTTGTTAGTTAATTGGTCACTGCTCATTAGGGCATCTCAAAGTCTTTTTCCTACAATAAATTGTAGTGGCTAGTTCATTTTATAACACAAGGTTAAAGAGGACTCTATTGAAGAATATCATTCACCTAAATTAGTAACCGACAAATATGGTGAGGAAAATGATCCTCCTCTTGTACCAGTTTCTCAAGAAAATTACTCTTAAGGATTCTAAGAAAATTTAGTTTTTGAAAAGCTTTTATGGCGACTTGAAGCTTGTTCCTAACAAGGTGCATCCATCTTTGCTTCAAACATTGAAAAAGATTGAAAAAAAAGGTGAGAAGGAGCCTTGTCTTCTTGAAACTCATATTCCACAATTGGAATCAACTGCTGAAATGAATTCTTCATATAATGAGGATACCAATATAGAGGAGAAAGTTTTTACTAAATGTGAACGTCCATTTAATGAAATGCCTTCCAAGCAAAGTGTTAAAAATGGTTCATCAAGAAATGCATATGCCAAAGAGGATGAAGTTAGTATACCTTCCCATGATGATGCATGTCAAAAGAATGATCAAGAAAAAGTTGTGGTAGAAAGTGGAGATTCTGATAAGTAGGAGGTTTCTTCCACAACGTGTCAAATTATGATATTGCTATCAGGATTCAACCGTGTAGTTTTTCGAGTCAAACTCATTGACCCATGATTCATGAGTAGTGGTTTACAAGAACCCATCTCTCATGATAATGACTGGTCCACTTAGAGATTCTATCAAATCTTGCAACAATGAAGAAGAAATCTTTCACCAGCTTGAAGATAAAGATGATGATGAGGTATTGCAAGATGAAAGTCATGAAGTTTTAATTCCCACTTGGTGTCTGAATGCTTCAGATGATGATTTTCTTTGTGGAGAAGGCATTTTCATTCATTCATCATTGATCCCCGAAGTGAAAAATCCTACTGATAAAATTGAAGGTACAAACTCATTCATTTCTTCATCTATGCAATCATTATGAAATTTTTAGGCTGGTCATATTAAACGAAGATCAAGTTTTGTCTCAAGAAAATGATCTTATGGATTTCAAGGAAAATAGTCATGAAGTAGTCTCACATTTTGAATTAACAAAAAATTCCTCATCTAAAAGACTACATGAAATGGATCACAACATTGAAAGTACCATACATAATGAGCATAGTAATATGGACGAAAGAAATATGATGTGTAAAGATGGTACAATAGAAGGTGCAAATTTTCCATGTATAAGCAAGACTATTGAGAGCCAGTTTGAACATATGAAAAATCTAATTATGGTGTTGATCAATTTAATGAAGCTCAAAAGAATGCTCATCTCAATGGAACTTTCACTCCTGATTGTTGTGGTGAAAATTCAGACATTGATTTTCTATGTAATGAGAAAGCTTCACATTTTCCTGTTCATGACTCTTCATCCTTAATAAGAGAAAATTGTACATCCAAAGGAGATTTTGTATTAAATGAAGAAAATCATGTGACATTGGGAGGAGACAATGATATGCAGGTATAATATATCCTCTAAAGGAAACAGTGCTTGAAGAAACATGTTGTAATCAAGAAATTGAAAAATGTGAAGTTAAGGTAAAAGAGATCTCTACTTTAGTACACATACAATCAAGATATAGAGATGAAGGAATTAATGATAATGTTGATACAAATAATGCTTTCTCCCTCGAGCATCAATCTTCAAGAAATTTTCCTCATCATGTAGATTTATTGCATCATGGAAGCACTAGCAAGGAAAAAGATATTACAGGTTTTGATGATGACACAAGTCCAATTGAAGGTCACAAAGGAGGAGTGGAAGATACGAATCATCATGTACAAGTTGAGCTTGATGGGAATGCATCTTCATGTCCAAATTATTGTTTTCCATGCCCAGTTAAAAGTGAAGGAAAGAGCATTTCAAGTATCAAAGGATCAAGAAATCAACTATGATCGATCCAAAGATATCCAACAAAAGGGTTTGCTTCATGGTATTCTTTCTTGCTTTTCTAAGATATTAGATGAAAATTATTCTTGTTCCGACTAACTCTTTTATATTGATCCAATGCTTAAGATGGAAGATTCAAGTCATCCAATTGTGGATTTAAATAATCAAAGATGTGTCAACAAGATTGAAGTTGTAATACTTTAGCTTATTCAAGAAGAAGTGATTTCTAACATGGAAAAGGAAGTCAAGTTAATTCCAGATTCAATTTTTTGTAATGAACAATGGTTATTTGGATATGCTGCCTCACCTAGGGAAGTTGTACATACCAAAAATTATGAGAGTAAAGAGAAAGGGACAAAGTTACAAATGAGTGCACAGGTTCTTCAGCATCACCACTCATTATTTCATCATGGCATTTATTTTCCTCAACCAGTCAATGGATTTGCATGATTCACCTGGAGTGGTTTGAGGTAGGGATCACCTACCATGTACATATTTTAGGTAGTGAGTTTTTGGTTGTGTATTCCATTTTTGGCTTGTGTCAGTTTTTCTAGTTGATTTCTTATGTTGTATCTCTTTGACTCTATTGTCCAATGGATAAAGCAATGATCCTTACAGATTTTGAGTTCATTCTACGTCCTTTGCAGTCCTTGTCCCCAGTCAGAGCCAACTATTAACCCAAATTTTAAACTTTTAAGTCAAAATACTTAAGAGCAGTGATGCAGTTTGCCAGATTTGTAAAAACAATTAAATTTCAAAAATCATGAAGTGTTATGCAAAACTGTTTAAGGGGGGAGTTCTTGGGCATATTCCAAGGAATTTGGAAAATTTTCACGGCCACCCAAATTCTAGATTGAGAGAAATTAAAGTTTTAATTTTTCCGACAAAATGTCAGAAAAAATTAAAATTTAAAAATTGGTTGCTCAAATTGAAGTTATTTTCCTAGTTCTACTCATGATGATTTTATTCTCCTGGAAAAATTTCAAGGTGAATGGATTTTTTAGTTGAAAGTTATGTGATTTTTAGTGTTGCAGCGATGAGAAATTATCAAGGGGTTATTGGAAAATATATATATAATTATTTTAAAACTTTTCTTGAAGGTTTTAAATAATTATTAAATGAGGTTTTTTTTTTTGAGCTTTTAAATATTTAATTTGAGGTACATTGAGTGGCCTTAATCTTATTGCTTACTTTTATCTAAATCCTAACCTCATTGCTCAACTTTTCCCATTTTCTAACTCTTTTGCTCTCATTTTGTCAAATTCTAACTTAATTTGCTTGCATTTGACCAAATTTTAACCCCTATGCTCAACTTTTTGCAAATTCTAACCTCCATGCTCAACTTTTTCAAAATTCTAACCTATGTCCTCACATTTGAATAAATTTGAACCTCATTTTGCTCACATTTTGCTGCATTTTAACCTCAGTGCTCAAATTTTTAGAAATCCTAATCTGCATTGCTCACATTTCAGCAAATTTGAACTTCCTTTTGCTTCCATTTGAGTGAATTTTAACTTTGCTCAAATTTCAAAACTTCCTTTAACTTGAGCATTTCAAAAGAAGAGGGTAAAACAAGTTAGTTATTTCCAAAACATTCATGGAGAGCAATGGTTGTAGACATTAATGAAATTGAATGTTGGAGCAAGCTTGTGAAGATTTCTGGACAGTGAAAATTTGTAGATTTGTAGACTTCTATGGCAGCATAGGCAAAGTTTGGAATTGTTTGACAGTCTTCTTCAAAGAACTGTGGTTTCTTGGCACACCATAACTGCAGATGATAGAGCTGGAAATTCTTCATGGCAGATATATATGCAGAGTGTTTCAACTACATTCTCCATGCCCATGCTAAGATGGAAGCTTAAGATATGTATGTATTGGCAGATGTTATAATTGCTAGTGTTTTGGTGAATATACATGCTAAATGTGGAAGCATGTTAAGGTATGCAGAGTATTCAAATGGCTGCCTCAAAGAGAAATCATCTCATGGAATGCTGTACTTGTTGGATATGCATAAAAGATTTGTTGTTAAGGTTTTAGAAACCTTGAAGCATAAGGGATAAGAGGAATTTTGTCTGATTTTTGTGGTTGCAAGTGCCATGGTTGAAAGGTACGTGAAGTGTTTAGAAGGCACCTAAAAGGAATGTGGTTTCATGTCCTGATAGCCTTGGCTGCAAAGGTTTTAAGATTTTCCAGCCAATACAATTTGCAGGTTTTAAACCAAAACTTTAAACCAGCATCTTCCTTGTCGAGACAGGTATAGTGATATAGACAAAGTACATCAGTTGTATGACAAAATGCATCAAAGAAATGTGATAATTTGGAATGCAATGATGGTACATCCAAAGTTGCATAGAGGCGCAATATGAGGACACAAATGAACCGTTTGGCAGATTGCAAAGTGTTCAACAGATTTTCTCTTAAAAACGCCATCTCAAAACATGCAATGATTGCTGAATTTGCACAAAATGGATTTGTTGGAAAGGCTGTAGATCCTCTGAAGCATATGCCATTCGCAGGTGTAAGACCAAATTTCACAACCCTTCCAATGCATTCTCCCTGCCGCACTAATATGGGAAATCATCAAAGCATGAATAATAGAATTTTATCAGATGTTAAAGTTGCAGCTGCCCCGGTTAATATGCACGCAATAGTGGAAGCATAAACAAAGCTGTGAAGTGTTTGACAAAGTGCCTCAAGTAATATGGTGTCATGAAGCACTGAAACTGGGCTGGGAGCATCGAAAAGGTATGGCTGAAAGTCGCGAGAATGGCGCGATGGAGAACAGAACATGGACAATTTTTGTGAACTATTTGACTGAATGCCTCAAGGGAAATAAAGTACTTGAGGCCAAGCATATTTTGAAGGTCCATGAAAGGGGTTGCTGAAGATGTTTCATGGCATTTGAAGCATGCATATCTTTTTGGTCCTGTTGGAGATGTTCATTATTTGTTCATATGGGACATGTGTGCATCCATGTTTGATAACCCTCAACAATCAATTGTATCTCGTCAAAGCGCAAGTATAAAACCAAATTCCACAATGCTTGTATGCATAACTCCATGCCCATGCCAAATAAAGATTTTAGAACAATTGGAATAGATATTCTTATCATATTTTATAATGGCAAATGCAATTGTTATGCTTGAATTGTAGAAGTCGTGTTTGTGAGGGTTTGGTACAGTGCATGTGAAATGGGTTGACTTAAATGGTTGTTGAAACTTTCAAGTTAATGCCATTGTCTAAAAATATCATGGTTTTGCAATCATTTAGAATGAGCAGGATGAGAAGTTTGTGCTAGCCAACCTTCATGCAAGCAGTTGGAGAAGGGTCTGGGGCTGCAAGGTATGAACAGTAGGACTGGACTGCCATTGTTGAAAGTGACAATAATGCTCGCTGATACAGAGGATTGGGGTGATGGCAGACTCATGGAATTCTTTGAGGATCCCATCATACATGTCTTGTATTTTTAGTGATGGTCCCTTGAGGAGATTCTGAAAGTAGATTGATTGGAGATTAATATCTAGTTATCATAACCATATAATTTGATTTTCAATATGTGTTTGCCTATATGAAATGTATACCAGTTCCTACTGCACAACAAAGAAGACAACATTAGACAGTATTCAGTGCTCAATGCTTGGAATGACTTCAGAAAGTATCACAAATGGAGTACACAAAGATGGAAAGTGCTTCGATAAAACATATAACTCGAAAGTTGTGAGTTTCAAGTTGCTTTTTGTAAAAGCGATTTATGCCACTTATTGTAATTAGAGATTAGGAAATAAACCTTATTTTTAAAAAAATGATGTAAAATAGAATCAAATAAGGTTTATTATTTCCAAAACATTGTATTTGAAAAAGATAGTTACTAGGTGATTATGGGGTAGTTATCATGTGAAGCCTATAAATACAAGGCTAGGTTTGTAATGTAAGGGGGAGACTTTTACAAAGGGGAATTTCTAGAGAAATTTTGGCAAGAATTTTTGATGACTTTTGGTTTGACACAGTTTTGTACTTGAGAGGTTTTGGAATTGTATAATTTCATAAAGATAGTGAAGAATGCTTTGGTTTGTATGTCTTAAACGTGTTTTGAATTATTATTGCTGATTTCTTGTATGCTAAATTGGCAATCCCTTTGTGTAGTTGTAGAATCCATTAGTCATTTCTATGTAATTGATGAAGCACAATCATATCCTGGTATCTTGGTTTGAATGCGTTGAAGTAATTTATCTCATTGTATGTTGAGATTTGTTATCCTTCTTTCATCATCATTGCATAGCAAAAACATATTTTATGATTAACCCCTTTGTAATTTGTTATCAATTGTGAAATCTCAGTTGGTGTTCGTATGTCTACCATTGGGTTTCTATTATTCATCTTCCTTTAGTTTTATCTTTCCTCCTTTATGTACTTTTAGGTTAAAAGTACACAAAAATCCTAAATACCCCTATCATACGAGGGAGCTTCCCCTCTCAAACATAGATGAAAATTGCTATTTCATAAGCAATCTCTCCAACTGTTGGTGCGTCATTGTCACTTTCCATTGGACAAGTCAAGGATCATTTCAAATGCCAATTTGCTTACTGACAATTTCTTGGCGACTCTATTTGGGATCAAAGTGCTCGTGCATTTTGTTCCTTGGATATCTAAAAGGTGCCTTCCCTAGAATGAAGGTTGGCGACTTTGTTCAAAAGAGGAATCTGGAATAATGGTTTGATACAAAGGAATTGAGGGTTGTGAATCAGAAAGTGATAGTGATAGTGATTATGAAGATTACGCTATGCAGTCATATTAGAAAAGACAAGTTCTTGAGGAGCCCAAACAAGTTGAATTCTTGAAGAGTTTCTTTGGTGGCATGTAGTTTGCTTCCAATAAGATACATCCTTCTCTTGAAACTTTGCAAAATATTGAGGAAAAAGATGAAAAAGAAACACACTTTCTTGCTCATGATCATGAATGCTTACCGGAAAGAAGTTGTGCATCCAAGGTGTTACCCTCATTTTTTATCATTAATTTTTTTTAATTCTTCCCCTTGCTAGGAAATGTCATCAAGACCTCACTAGTTGGCTGAATCAAAACCCATTGAAAGTTCCATTGCCTCCACTTTCTTTTTTGTGATAGCAAGTGAAAAAATAAAGGACATATTGATAAAATGAGGAAACTGTATGAAATGTTATTGTATTGAGATTCAACCTTGTATGATATCATCCAATACAATAGTATGTGCATATGGTAAATATTGTTGTGATAAAGAAAAGAAAAAGTTTCATGGCTCATGAACAACCATTGGAGTCATTAAAAACCTTCAAGGATAATATTCACTGTACCAAATATCTAGCGATAACAAAGGGACTCTTGACCATTATGGAGTTATGGTAATTCATCCAAGAGGAAAGGAATATCCTATCGTTATATGAGAATTATGCTTCCTTTCCGAGACATTATGGTTAAATAAATCTCTATGATTCCTCGCCATGGATTTCAGGAGGAAATAGAGCAATGACCTTGCAAAAGACCGTCAAGTTCCTATGAAAATATTTGGGGGATTTACATGCAATTTTTCGATGAGTATGGTTCTCCATCAATGGCAGGAGGACTCCATTATATGGTAAGCTAGATTAATCTAGTGGTCGCATGTAATAAAATGACATATAGATGAGGCAAAAGCGTGATAGAACGCAACTAAAGAATGAGCATAGTGTTGTCCATGGTGAATAGAATCCAGGCGCACATGGAAAATTAATAGTGATGGTCTTCAGGGAAACACATAAATTGAGAAGAATCCTTGTCTTTCGGAGCACTCACGGGTAAGTGTCGTTATGACTCAAGGTTGCCTACATTGATGTATCGATATGGAGCTATAAACAAAGCAGAGATAATTGGAAAAGAAACTAGAGCCTAAATGTTTTGAATGGGATCAGGTGAAGTATCAGAGTATGGAAAGCATTAAACAATGATATTGCTTGGCGACATTTCTCATGGTTATTGAAACCACCAAAAAGGCCGTCGTGCCATTTAAAAACGCGGAGGCGAAAGTGAATGTTTAGGCGGTGTTTTGGGCAGTAATAGAAACTACTGTAAAGCCCACCACATCATTTATAATCACATAAGGTGATGACAAAAAAGCCATCGGCAATGCTTGAAGTGGTTAGCATAACCATTAGGGGAGAGGGGTTCATAGTGGAGCGGGGTTCAATAGTAGGGATAGAAGTAGTGCTTAGTGGACCCAATAGTGGAGCACCGTAATATCCAATTGCAAAACACTTTTTAGCCATAAAGTACACAAACTGACAAATCATGTGATGCCACATGAGTGCACCAATAAAACATGACTTAGTGCACCACTATCAGTCTCACTTTTTTTTGGGCCTTTTTGGATACCTCAACAAAAAGCATGTTGATGTGGCATCATATTTGATGATGTGGCCCTACAACGAAATATAGAAGCAAATGAGTTGCCAAATAAACTATTGTACAAAATTGGGAGTGATTTGAATTTTTCATATAAAATTTTGAGAAACGCGAAGTTAGGGCGCTCCACTATGGGCGCCTCTCCCCTAACACGGGCCGCTAGAGCTTTGAAGCAAGAGAACACCCTCATGGTGGAATCGAGAAATATGGTCTTACCACCAAAGAGGAAGTTGTTCATGAGTGTGATTCTTAAATGGTGAAAGTGCAAGTATTATTGAAGATTCTATGTAGATTTGTAACAAAATCAGTTTGAACTAATGTCATAATGAGAGATTGATGTCAGGGTGTTTTTAATCACTAAAGATTTTCTCGAGTAGCAGAGATCCACAAGTTTCATAAGGCGTTCCCACCTGGTTTTTGGAGGGAGATGTAAGTATTACTGTTGCTTTCCTATACCACGTAGCACATGTTTATTGAGGCGTTAGCACATAGGTTTTGTTTTGGGCAATATGGGACTACATGCAACCATTGAATTTAAGGAATCAAAGGCTAGAGCCCTTTGGAGTGTGCAATAACTTCATCCATATTTAAAGGAATCAATGTGTGAAGACCATATTGTATTCTTGTCTAAAGAGTTCGAATCAATACCTTTGATTGAATAAGGTGAATATAATTTGGGGGGAAACTTGCTTCAAAGTTTCTAGAGCTGCTAAAAGAGAGAAAATCAGGGGTAGTCACATCTCTAATTGCTACTTGTTGCTATTTTTATACATATGAACGTGAGTGTTGTCGAGCATTAGCCCATGTTGTGAATTACTCGATACAGATTGATAATGATTTGATGAATCTTGATGCAAAAAAAATTGACCACATCCAAGACTATATCTCCAAGATTAAGCAACTAAGAACATAGTTAAAGGATTGCAAAATTGATAAGGAGGATTTATAGTTGATTTTGAATGTGTTATCCAAACTTGGTCCTAAATATTCCATGTTTGTTTCTGGCTTTCACACCAATAGGATTTCTATGGGAGCTGCATATGTTGTGCCTACATTTGATGTATTTTCAGATCTTCTAATCCAAGAGGAAGCTAAGCTGATTCAAATGGGTCTCATCAAGGTTTCCAAGTCACACGCATTGGTGGCTAGTGAGCCTAAGGTACAGAAAGAATCAGGGCATCCTGATCAGAAACAAAAGAAGAAAAAGAACAAGCCACCAAAAGAATCTGAATCCTCTTCCTCAAAATGGGAATCATCTAAGAAGGAGAAGCCCACATGTGCATATTGCAAGAAATCTGGGCATGATGAACATCAATGTTATTTAAAAAAAATTGATGAGTTGAAGAATATTTTAGCAAAGAATAAAATCAATCTGCCTTTAACTATATCAAAGGATTCATCATCTTCTTCTAAACCAAAGTCAGAGAAACAAAAGGGGAAAGCACTTGTTGCAATTGCAGATTCTGAGTCAGGGAGATGGATCCTTGATTCTGAAGCTTCACATCATATGGCTTCATCACATAGTATGTTCTCTTCATTTGAAACTTTTTCATCACCAAACACCCTGATGGCTAACAAAACATATATGTGTACATTTGTGGGAAAGAGTCTATTGACATAGACGAAGGATCACTCAATGATGTCCTTTGTGTTCCTTCATTATCAACAAATATCCTTTCTATCTATTAGATCACACATGGTGGAGAAGGAAAGAGTGTTGAGTTCACACCAGATTGTGTGATTATTCAGGATTTGCATAGCAGAGATATTGTTGCATTTGGAGAGGCAGATCATCAATCTCGAGTATACACCTTCTCACATTTTTCATCTGATGTTCCTTCGATTGATGTACACACTCATGCATCTAGTGTGGACACTTTTGAGGAGATTCAGTATGGTCAAGTGAATCTTGGTATTATTTCAACTGAGGTTCAAGAGACATGTGTTGATACTCCATCTCCTACATCTCCTATTGTTTCTGATGATACTAGTATTGCTACTTCCATGGTTTCCATTGATTCAGTGCAACGGGACATTCATTGTCTTCCAGACACAACTACTTTGAATGATTTCTTGACAGGTATTTCAGACTTGTTTGTGGAATCGTATATTGCATATTTGGAGGACACCATCGATAGTATTCATCTTCTCTTTGATGGAGATGATTCTTCTTCAGTTGTTGCGAGGGAACACTCTAACCCTCTTATTCATTCTCTACATGATCATTCTTTGCAGTTTGGCACGAGTGTGGATACTTTTGGACAACATTTGGAGGAGGCTTCTTTATCTTCAAAGAAGATATATTTGTCTTTGGATTTTATTCTACATCCATCTCCACTAGATTCTGGATTGTCATCTTCTGCAGTGTGGCCTAGAACACTTGATTTGATGGTGCCAACTTTCAAAATCGACATGGGGACACCTGAGTAGAGTTTAGAGACATCATATATTTTCATCATTCGTCCTTCTTATTTCTTTTAGGAATGGGAAGATATCTTGCATATATCCTTGGTTTTCTTTCTTCCTAAGGAGAGGAATATGATTTGATGATCTTGGATCATCTTCAGCTTCTTGTGTCAAGCATTCACCAACAATGCAAGAGATTCTACATTGGGGGGTTATATGGTCTCTCTTCTTCTTCTCTCTTGGGGGGGATTTTTGTCCTACGGGTTTTCTCTTTCTCATCTTTTGAGAGGTTTCATCATTCTACATGGGTACCTAACATGGCCATGTAGCCCGTACCCATCTTTGCATTATTTCATCCTTTCACCCACCTAAGCTATGCTTAAGGGGGGTGTTAGTGTAGGTTTTTTAATATTTATTTTTCCTACACATTATTAAGCATACTTAGGTTATGCGAGACATGGTTTATGTGAGGACACATGGCGTAATCCATCGATTACATGTGTCGCTCTCACCCACACTTGGGTGGTTGAGTCTCACACCCTCTTTTGGCCTTTTATGCCACCTCATAAAACCACTCTCTTATCTCCTTTTGAGTAGGTTATGCCACCTATTCGACATTTTCCAAGTAGGCATAACTCCCACATAATTTGGTTGTTTAGGAGTTATTACCCCTCTTGGAATTATGTGCCCATATTCATGCTATATATTAAACACTCACCTCTCCCTCCTATCTAGTTCAGATGAGTTCATATCAACTCGGTCAGTTCAAGGGAGTGTTGATGCATATTGTATCATTTTGTGTGTGATAATATCATAATTCAGTTATTGCACCATATTCCAACAATTCATCCTCTTGCTTCTCTCATGTAGAAGGTTAATCTTGGTTTTGCAGGTGATTCTGGGTGCTCAAGTTCATCTGAAACTATTACAAATTCCACACAAAAAAATTACACTTTGGCCATGAAAACTTGTTCCACACATGTTTCCACCAAGGGACCTCCACCCGCCCAAACTTACGAGACAATAGCTCTTGATATTCACTAGCCATAGTGAAAGCACCCTTAGGATTTAGGCTCCAAGCTAGAATATCCTTCTCCCTAAGAGAACTGCTTTTTCTACAAGCCAAAATATTTTGAAGCTCAACACAATTCTCCTCCAATCTGATAACAGGACAATCACAAGGATCCTTCCACCTAGCCACCCCCGTCTACCCACAAGGATAAAAGTTCTTAAAATCACTCACCTTTGACCAACCAGCCTCCAAGAAGCATTGACAAAGATTCACCAAATTGGGATACTGACACAAAATGGGGGAAAACCCATCCCAAGAATCAAACCAAAAGAGAGCCTTGATCCCCCTATTACAAATCTAGAATAAGCCCTCCTTGATCAGTGCAACCCCTTTCTTAAGCGTTCCCCAAATCATAGAACCTTTCTCCACCAGAGGATACTTGAGAAGCTCCTCCTTCAAAACCCTCAGAAGGTACTTGTGAGCTCCTACAGTAAAGCTTAGTTGCCAATGCTAGCTTGGACGAAGTCAATTGCCAGAATCCAAGACCACCAAATTGCCTCGGGCTACACACAATATCCCACTTTACCAAGCTCCACTTGGAAGAGGATAACCTACCCACCCATAAGAATTGTCTAGCCAGGGAATCCAAATCCTTCACAAACCCAACTGGAGCCACCTGAAGAATACACCTATAAATGGGAAGAGCCCACACCACAGACTTTAGCAACTGAACATGACCATCAAAGGACAACATTGATGAGTCCAATGATTAACCTTCACATGAAACTGGTCTAGAATATTCTGCCATGATTCCCTGCGAAGTTTGCCAACCAAGGTAGGAATACCAAGATAAGTTAAAGGGAGAGATCCAATTTCAAACCTCAAGATATGAGCAATCCTTTGCTGAATAAGCCTTAGAGTATTGAAGAAGAAAATGGAATATTTATCCTCGTTAATCCTTTGACCAGAAGCAACAAGATAGATATCCAAAGCCTTGCGCAAATTCATAGCTTCTCTGATCTTAGCCATACCCATCAAGGTAGCATCATCCACAAATTGCAAGTGAGATTGTGGAGGCAAACCATTTCCCCACTCCCATCCCTGGATAAAACCCAACTCCACTTTACACTAATCTCCCCAGGCCTTCAGTGATGGGTAGGGGTCGTTGCTGTCACAATTCCCTAATCATTTATTCTTCAATTATTGATATGGGGGTGTCTAAAGCTATCTGCAGTAAGATTTGGACTGGTTTTGGGGGATTCTGTTGTTGTTTCACCTTGTCAGGAGTGGTTCATGGATGTTCCTTCCTTATCAGGAGTTTCTCTATGCTATTCTTCTAACTTCTTCCTTAACCTTACTCTAAAACTTTCTACTAAAACAAATTATGTCAAAGCCGAACATGTGCAAAGGAAGGTCATATTCCAAGCTGGATTGGATTGTGAGGAATGGATATTTAAACTTAATCAGGAATCTAACATCTACTTGAATTCAAATCTAATTACTCAATAGAACTTAATATAATTTAAATCTAATTCAAAAACAACTATTCCATTCCTCATTCTTCCAATCTGACAAGTAGCAATTCCTGCTTTGTGCACATTCCATTAAGAGCATAACCATTTATCAATGATGAACTAACTATTTTATCTATGGTCTAAAGAATTGGAAACTTAAGAAAATAAGATTCTAATTAGGAAATAGAGATTCTAACAATGCAATTCTAAGTTTAGGATTTATTCTAACATTCAACTGGTGAAACAATTTCAATTTGAACTAAGGACAAAGATGAAATACTGAATAAATGAAGATCAACTATGAATTTAATGAGATCACCTTCCTTCAGAAGAGCGGGCCATGCTCTGCCTCCAGAGGGATCTAGCACAAAGTTGGATCAACTTTTTATATTCATCAAAGTGCCCAAGGAGGGGGGAAGTACACATTGTTTCAACCGGGAATTGAAAAGTTAAGCAAACTTGAAATCAAACTAATACAATCTAATACCGAACTAACTTGAGATTGGATACATATATCCATCTCTTATTTGAAAATAGGGGAAAGTGGGAAATTAAACTAACTCCAGACTATTTAAGATATTCTAGAGCGTAGGGGAAAAAATTGTGAAGATCTTGCAATTATCCTCATTTGATGTAACGCAGAACCTCAAAGCTGGAATACGTGCTTAGTTTGAACTATTGTTTGGTTGATAGGTAACTTGGCTGAAGATGCTAAGTCATGAAACTTTAGCTGCCCAACTCATGTGAATGGCAAATAGTTAGCACTTGATTTGCTAAATAAATGTTCTTTTAGTTATGCAGTTAAATACACAACATCATGAAAATAGTCACACATTAAATATCATTTAAATTATGTATTCAACGATAATAAGCATTTATACAAAAAATTTATATCCTAAGTCCTTTTGCATAATTAAGTTCATATTTGAAGTATATAAAAGACAATATCATAAGTTTCCAAGCCAAATATAAAGTATTAAGTTTTTAAACTTATAAAATATATGAGGTCTTGAAAAGGCCTCATCACCCTCCTCCTCCTACACTTAACTATGTCCTCATGGTTACACATCAATCACATGAGGCACCTTCTTGTTGAAAATTTCTATCCACAAGGCACAATAAAAAAAACCTTCTTTGTATTTATCTACTATCATATGCTTATCAGCAAAGCCATGGTTATGTTCCACTCTTTCATACCAGACCTTCAAGACTTCCTCAGGTATCTTTTTTGGTGCATTGATCTTTGGAGTCGACATAATGATGATGGGGGCTCTAAATCTCATTCCAATCCAAAACTCTTGCTGCCTGTGTATCAGATTGATGACATGTCTTATCCTAGTCAAACTCCACATAATATTGTTTGGATTGATGGGTTTCCTTCTTTTCAATGGATCTGGAATGGAATTGTATCTCTTGATACAAGCTTGCAAAGCTACTGGAGGAAGTGTTCCTTCTACATCCTAAAAACTAGAAATACTCTTCAACAAGTTAGAAACATAAATGGGAGCTACATCATTTAGCCTAGCTACTGATCTAAACCTTTTAATGTAGTCAATTGCCTCAGGCCTTTCCCCTCTCATTGGTAGACCATACTTTCTTTGTATTTCCCTGTATTCTTTTATTCTTCTTCTCCATTCAATCTGATGTTGCAACAAAGAGACAAATGACCTGATCTGGAGTTCTCCCACATAAATGTTAAGTAGTGAATCATCAATATCACCCATGAGAAATGCATGCTAGAAAAACTTGCACATATGATTTTGAACACTAGGATGAATTTTAAAATAAGATTTTAGAAAATCATTATCAGTCCAGAAATCAAGAGGTCTTTTCAAAACAAGTTGATTTAACTTCCATTTTAGAAACAAACTCTAAGAAATAAACTGTACATCCCCAAAGGTTTTCTGGTAGCTTCTAATACAAAATCTATATCTAATACTTCATTAACCTTATTTTCTGCTTCATCCCTTTCCTTTGTAACTGTTTCTATTTTATCCTAAAGTTTTTTATTGAGTTGCTTATATCTCATGGCAGTAAGTGAAAGGTACCTTGGCCTAGTTGGTTCCTTATGTGGTTTAACCTCTGGTGGAGGTAAACAGAGCAATCGAGAAGGTGTAGATGCTATCTACTCAAGTTCTTCTCTTTTAGGAGCTGCTTGCTGCCTTCTATCCAACTCTTCCTTAAATATTTGAATTTCACTTTCCTTCTGCTCACATTGCTCAGTCACATTAGCTAGGTTTTCTTTTACATTCTCCAGTTGTGTAATCAACTAACTTGTGTCATGTTGCATCTATGATCTTTGTTTTTCTGCCCCTACTTCATCTTTGGAGATTTCATCATCTCTTTTCCTTAGTTTTATCTCCAACAAAATATTTTGCATTCTATACTCTTGTATTTCCTTTTCCAGTTTTGAAAACTTAAGTGTAAATTGAATTTGCTCTTCTTTCTCTTTCCTCTGATTTAAATCACTATTTGTTTCTTTTGGTTGTTCCATAGGTTGTTTTCCTTCTTTGTGGATAAATACTTCTTTCATTGGTTCTCCAAAATGTGTCGGGGAATCACTGATAACATCATGAATTGGAATGTCATCTTTCCTTCTAGCAATAGGGGATGAGTTAACAGGGGACTGGACAAGAATTTCTAGAGCGGCGGAGCTAGGTTCCTCATGAAAAATAGGCCTAGGGATGGAATTTTCTTCAATAGGGGGACTAGGAAATAACTTAGGGGAGTTGTTCCTTGGTGATTGAGAAACCTCTTGTTGTTTTTCGACCTCCTCTTCTTTAGATTCTACAACTTGAATTATGTTAGGAGATTTGTGAGGTTCCCTTTTCCCTCCTCTTTTTGATTTCCTTCTTTCCTCAGGTTTTTCTAATTGCTCAACTTGTTTTTTCCTTTTCAATTGTTGTCCCTTCCTAATTTCCTTTTTCCTTTTACGGATTTCTTCTTTAGTTTCATGCTCTTCTAAGGTTTTTATTTCCTTTCCCTTTCTTTTCTTTGAAGGTGCTGTTTCCACAGTATTTTGTTTCCTAGGCCTTCCTACATATTTTACCCTAATTTCTCTCGAGCTCTTTTCCTTTTCTATTTTTAGAGTTCTATTGATGGGGGTTTTATATTTTCCCGAACTTTCACCCTTAGTGTGCATCAAAAATTGTCTCCATCTTTCTTCTCCTTTAGGTTTTTGCATGAAATGATGCTTAACAATTAGGTGCATTAAACCATGATGCATAATCTTACTTTCTTTCTCTTTACATCTCATTGCTATGTCATTGATTTGTGAAAACAAGAATGCGGGTAAATTTACCCTCACCTCTGGTTTAGTTTCTCCATGGTGAATGTAGATAAGTAACCATAGTGTGGGCCCCAAGACTGTGATAAATTAACCCTCATAGCTGAATTATTTCATCAAATAGTGGAAAATTGACGACCAAGGTTCTTGAATACTCCCTTTGTTGATGCCCTTGTTTTCCCCCCCATGAATGTGAAAATTAGGCATGCGTTCTGGATCAACAAGAAAAATTTCAAGCAGCTCCTTTAAATCATATTGTCCTCTCTTCACAATTTTTGGCTCAGTTGGAATGCCAGATAATGCACTTATAACGGCTGTAGACACTTCAATTGCCTCTCCTCTCACTATAGTGAAGCTGAGGTGGAAATTATTTACAAATTCTTGAACTATGTACCATTCATACCCTTCATATTTGAGTATGAGGTCCAACCAACCTACTTTTTCCAACCATCTCCTAGTTTCATTGTCAATGATGACTTCCTTCGGCTCCACCATTCTTTTGTAGCCCATTTTGATAGATTGAAGACTTTACAAATCCAAGAATAATTTTGGAAAAACACAAAAATGAGTATATCATAGAGATAACAAAGGATTGCTTCCTTTATGAATGATCATAAAAATGATTTGAGCTACCTCCATATTGGGACATTAAATTTACTTACTTGCCATTAAATTTAGTTAAACTATAGTACTCTTCACATGCCTGAGATTTCTCGCCAACTATGAAAAGCGGTGAAAGTGCATTTACCAATGCTAATGTACAAACTACTTTCTTTTAAAACTGTCACCTCATAATCATTACATGACAAGTAATTTCACCTCATAATCTCTCCACTTAATAAATTACACTTGGATTTTAACATAATGACATGACCTTTTAAAACAACTCTTATGAAAATAATTAAATACATTTAAACTTCAAAAAATAAATGCATCATATAAATGCTTACCTCAACAGAGTGAAATGATATTGTAATTTGATAGGGGAATTAGCTGGAACAATCTTCGTTATTTCCAAGAAGGATCAAAACTTATCAAATTTCATTGGAATGCAATGATGTACCAAATCATGGTTGAAAAATGTAGCACACTGAGCTCAACCCTTGTGGGAGCCCAATTCTTCCACATGTTGTAATATTTAACCATGACAATTGATATATTAAATGAACCTATTCTCACACAATAAACAAACAAGTTAGCAAAATAATGAAGCTAAAAGCTTCTAACAATGCATTAATTCTTCTTCTCGCTTTTGAATGTCATGGATTATACCATATATCAATTGATCATTAATAAATTAGAGTAATCAGAAGCTTCCTTCTCAAGATCTTCTTTGAATACTAGGAACAAACGATCAAGAGCAATCAGGAGTCATCAAAAGCTGAACTGATTTGAACGTTTAATCAAGGATTTATCAATAAATCGATTTCCATTTCGATTAGGAGCCATCGAGATCTTTCTAATTCTATGAGAAGTAACCAGAATCTATCCAAATCAGTACCTGCAAGAGACAAGAAGGTTAGGAAAATATTTTTTTCTCTTTTTTTTGGATCATTTTTAGAAAGTAAACTATCATCTTTGGTTTTTAGTTTACTCTCTTTATTCAGAAGGTAAACTGCCATTTTTGGTTTTCAATTCACCTTCTTTATTCAAAACAACTAAAGAGTACCAAGGACAAGACACTTCACCCAAAGAAGAAAACTCTTCCTTGGTGAAATGTTCTATTCTTGATTGGAGTTCAGTTGTAAATTCTTCTTTTGATGTTGGCTTATGATAAAGCCTAAGCCTATGTGCATTTACCAACATTGTATTCATTTCTCCATCAATAGGTATTAACTAGACAACTCCATTATCAAAAACTTGCTCAATCTCATATGGTCCAAGCCACCTAGTATGCAAATTTCCTTTGAATTCTTGAAACCATGAATCAAATAGTAGTGCCCAATCTCCTATAGTAAATTTCTTACTGCGGATATTCTTGTCATGCCATTGCTTCCTTTGATTTTGAATGACCTATGTTTGATATATGGCTTCCATTCTCATTTCATCTAACCTACTCAAGTGTATCACTCTACTTTTCTATGCTTTATTCAGATCTATCCCACATTCAAGGCTGTTCTAAGTGTCTCAAGTTCAAATTTTATGGGAAGAATAGGTGTCTTCCCATAAACTAACTCATATGGAGAAAAACTTGTGGTTGTTTTCCATGTTGTATTGTATGCCCAAACAAATTCTGTCAGTCTATCAGACCAATCATTCTTTTGAGATGAAACAATCTTTGTGAGTATATTTTCCAGTTCACTATTAGTCACCTCCACTTGCCCATTTGCTTGAGGATGGTATGGTGATGACTTCCTATGCTGAACTTGATATCTTTGAAGAAATTCTTGAAGCATTAAAGACATAAATTGTGGCCCTTGATATGATACAAGAGATCTTGGTGCTCCATACCTCTGGAAGATGTTTTTGTATAAGGAATCTACATCTCTTTCTTCTTAAGCAATTGGTAGCACCTTGACTTCTGCCCATTTAGTAACATAGTCAATACATACAAGAATATAATGATTTCCTTTTGATGGTGGATCAATGGGTCCAAAAAAGTCAATTCCCCATTTCTCAAATGGCTCTAAAGAAAATTATACTTGAAGTGGTATTTCTATAGAATGTGTTAGCCTTCCCATCCTCTAACATTGGTCAAAATGTTTGATGTAATGAACTGCATCTTTAGTCATTGTTGGACAGAAATAGCCCGCTCCAAGAATCTTATGTACTGTTCTTACTATGGAGTAATGTCCTGCTCCTTGTTCATCATGACATGCCTTCAAGATGTCATAAACATCTATTTCTTGCACACATCTCCTTATGACATTATCTGGACATTTCTCAAACAAAAAACCATTAATCCATTCAAACTTGGAACTTTCTCTAGTTAATCTTTTTTGTTTCCTAGATGAAAAATAAGGACATTTTCCTGTTACTAAATAATTAGCAATATCAGCAAACCATGATGATTGAATTGATATGGAAAATAGGTGTTCATCAGGAAATGTATCCTCCACTGGTTCATTATTCCCCTATAAAACTATCCTGGACAAATAGTCAGCCACAATATTATCTTTACCTAGTTTATCAATAATTGTTATATCAAATTCTTGTAATAAAAATGACCATCGAATGATGCATCCTCCCACCATAGCTTTACTCATCAGGTATCAAAAAAGTCTTGTAACTAGTAATATAATGTCTAAATTTATTAATAGCATAAATAACTGCTAAAAATTCCTTTTCAGTAGTGGTATAATTATGTTCTGTAGGGTTAAGATTTTTGCTTATATAATAAATGGCATGCATTGCTCCTGATTTTTCCTTCTGCCCAAGAATTTCTTTGATCATAAAATTGGATGCATCAGCATTTATGTGAAAAGGTTCGCCCCAGACTAGGCCAGCTGATGGGTGCAGTTGTCAAGGCTTGTTTGATATCCTCAAAGGATTGTTGACACATTGCAGTCCAATTTTTTTTTGAATCTTTCTTTAATAAACTAAATAGAGGCCCTGTAATTTTACTAAATCCTTCTATATATCTTCTGTAATAGCCAACATGTCCTAAAAATATTCTCACCTCAGTTTGAGTTCGTGGCATTGGTATTTGTAGAATAACTTCAATCTTCTTAAGATCTACCTTGATTCCTTCTTTTGAGACATGATGACCTAGCACAATTCCTTCAGTCATCATTAATAGACCTTTCTCATGTTTCAATGATAACCTATGCTCTTTGCACCTATTTAAAAATGTATTCATATTATTCAAAGATTCCTCATAAGTTTTAAAATGGATTGAAAAATCATCCATGTACACCTCAACACATGTTGTTGTGAGATCTGTAAAAATGGAAAGAACAACAGGTTGGAATTTTTTTGGTGCATTACACAATCCAAAAGGAAAGAATTTGTAAGAAAAGGTACCCTGGGGGAAAGTAAATGTTGTTTTATCTTGATCTTCAAGAGCTACTTGAATCTGGTTATACCCACTAAAACCATCAAGAAAAGAAAAGTAACGACTACCTGATAGGTTATCTAATACTGGATCTATAAAAGGAAGTGGAAAATAATCTCTCTTAGTAGCTTTATTCAATTCTTTGTAATCCACACATACTCTCCATTTACCATTTTTCTTAGGCACTATGACAAGTGGAGAAACCCATTGACTGTTTGATATTGGATAAATGAATCCTACCTAGAGCAGTTTTTCAATTTCCAACTTCACAAATTCTCTTAGTGTAGGGTTAATTCTTCTTTGAGCTTGTTTCACAAGCTTAACATCCTTTGTGTAAATATGATGTGTACAGATATCAGGATGTATCCCTCTCATGTCCTTATAATCCCAAGCAAATGCATCAATATTCTTCACTAAAATTTCTTTTAGATCATCTTCTTCCCTAGATGTTAAGGACTTGTTAATGATTAAAGGTTTATCTGTTTTCACTAAGATTTTCTTAGTCTAGTTCTGAAGAGTGGAGGGTTAGCCAATTAAAGTATTTAAAGGACAAGGATGTGGAAATAGTTGGTGGAGAAATTGATTATGATATAAATTAGAATTCATAATATTAGTTAAAGGGAAATAATACTGATCATCAATATCGTTATGAATTTCAAGGTTTCCTTCTTCCTCATCAGTACATTCTTGATACTCTTCCCTATGTTCAGTCAAAGTTAACATTATGAGTTATTGGATATCTTCATCTTCAGAGTTGAGACCATCAATCCAACTCTAGTTTGCAGATGATAGAGAAGGCTTTGTTGGTGGAAAGAGAGATAATTCGTTCTATCTTACTCCATTATAAATTTTCATACTCCCAGACCAACAATCAATAAGGGTCACGACTATTGCCAACCATGGTCTCCCCAAAATGATTGGATAGCTCATCTTTCTTTGCTTACTTTTTAAGACAAGGAAATCAACAGGATATCCCCATGTGTCAATAGTGACAATAATATCTTCAAGAATCCCTTCTAGTTTTTCTATTGATTGATCTGCTAATTGTAAGACTGTGGTTGTTGGTTGAACACTTGTAATCTCCAATTAATCAACCGTTTCTATTGTAATAACATTAATAACAACCCCTAAGTTGATAAGGACATTTGAAATTTCAATTCCATTAATGTTAAGGGTAATTACATGACTCCCTAGATCACCATACTTATGAGGAATCAACTTTCTTGATAAAAAATATGATAATTTCCCTCCAATTTTAATGGTGGAAGGTAACTTATTTTTCCTTCCAGGCATTTTGACACACAAAGATTTAACGACCTGGTTAATTTTTGGTATGTCATGGATAACCCTCAAAAGTGGAATCTTAATGTTAATTTTCTTAAGTTCTCTAATAATCTAGGAATCTACCAGGTCATCTGGTTTCTCATTAGCTCATTTTTCAACCACTGTCTCTTGTTGAAATCTTGAAGGAAATGGTGCCTCTTTTTTAGAAGGAATAACTTCATTTTTCTGCAATGTACCCTTAATTAAGTTTGGTTGCTATTTTTCTTTTCTCAAATCTAGTTTTGTTGGTATTAAACAAGTTCTCAACTGAATACCATTTAAATTGATATTATTTTAGCCAACTGTATTAGGATTAGCATTGTAAGCTGGTTGTTAAGGTTTAACATTCTTAGGATTAGGAATCAGTTGAGCTAGAATTTGAGGTTGATTTATTGGCTCAAAATTTGAAGGTTGAGAGGAACCAAGCAAAAGTGATTGATTTTGATTCCAAGGCCTTCTTGTTCCTTGATTTTGGCATTGTGGATTATTACCCGGATTGGACTACCATTGGTGTTGATTAGGCTGCCACTGATATTGGTTGGGTTGCCACTGTGGCTAGTCCCACTAAGGGTTAATCCATTTAGGTTGTCCCCAAGATGTTTGCATGGAAGGAGGTGGAATTGGCATTTGTTGAGTATTCCACTAAGACTATGGATTCCACTGACTAGGAGAATTCCATTGGATATTCCATTGATTTGAACCTCAATTGGCATTAATTCTGGAGTTAGTCTATCCTCCAAAAGTAGGATTAAATTGTTTTTTTCCTATGTAGTTTAATTATTCCTCTACACGTGTGGATTGAGAAGGTTTCTTCAAATGGTTTTTAATCTTTGGAAGGAAATTAAATTTACTAGTAGAATGTCTCTTCTCAAAAATATCACACAAATCTACCTAATTGAGAGGGCATTCACTCAATGGATGTTTATCCCTACATTTAGGACATATATAGCCAATGGCTCAACTGTTCTTTTGTCAAGTTCATAATTAAGATGGACGAGGAGATCAAATTTTAAATTTGCAATTTCTTCCATGACCTTAGAAACATCTGAAGAGGAACCTCTATTCTTATTTCTATAACTTGGTCTAGTTCTTGAATAATTCCTGCAAATTTCAACTATGTCTCCAAAATCCAGTTTATTGATGTCTCCCTTCCCTATCAAATTCAAGACATCCCTTGAACCATCATCAATGCCTTTGAGGAAGATGGGTTTACTAATCTCTTCATCCAAACCATTTCAACATCTCTTCAAAAGAAACTGGTATCTGTCCACATAATCCTCCAAAATCTCCTCCTCTAATTGTTTCATTTTAAACAAAGTTCCTCCTTACTATCCCTGACCCGATAGTAATCCTAATATTTGTCCAAGAAAATTGCTTCCATTTCCTCCCAAGTATTAATAGAATTGGAATTCAATCCCATGAACCAACGCAAAGCTGATCCCTTCAGAGTAGATGGAAATAGTTTCAACTTTTGATTATTAGATGTATAATCATAAGTTTGACACAATACTTTGAATTCAAACAAAAATTGGTCAGTGCCTTCCAAAGTTTTCCCACGAAATGTAGGTAAAACAGAGGGTGAAATATTATTCATAGGTGGCTCATTAGCCTACCTATTAATGGCTATAGGGAAAGATAATGATCTATTAGGAACTTCCTATTCTTCATCCCTACCTCCTCCTCCTCCTCCTCCTATATCTAATATATTTTTTGAGTGGTTGGAAAATGTTCTAGTAGATGATGATGATGAACTCATTCTATGTGGAGGGGATCCTTCTAGAGAAGGTATTAGATCTCTTTCGATGAATCTTTCAAACTGATCTCTTTGTCTATTCATCAACTAACATAGAGATTCTTACCAACACTTAAGGCTTTAATTTTCTCTAAAGGCTAGATCATTCCCCGCCAATGACACCTAAAATGATGGGTAGGGGTCATTGCTATCACAATTTCCTAATCATTTATTCTTCAATTATCGATCTGGGGGTGTCTAAAGCTATTTGCGATAAGAGTTGAACTGGTTTTGGGGGGTTTTGTTGTTGTCCCAGATTTTCAGGAGCGGTTTATGTTTGTTCCTTCCTTGCCAAGAGTTTCTCTACGCTATTCTTTTAACTTCTTCCTTTTTAACCTTACTCTAAAACTTTCTACTAAAATAAATTATGTTAGAGGAAAACATGTGCAAAGGAAGGTCATATTCCAAGCTGGATTGGATTGTGAGGAATGGATATTTAAACTTAATCAAGAATCTAACATCTACTTGAATTCAAATCTAATTAATCAACATAACTTAACAAAATTTAAATCTAATTCAAAAAAAACTATTCCATTCCTCATTCTTCCAATTTGACAAGTAACAATTCCCACTTTGTGCACATTCCATTAAGAGAATAACCATTTATCAATGACATGAACTAACTATTTTATCTATGGTCTAATGAATTGGAAACTTAAGCAAATAAGATTCTAATTAGGAAATAGTGATTCTAACAATGCAATTCTAAGTTTAGGACTTATTCTAACATTCAACTGGTGAAACAATTTCAATTTGAACTAAGGACAAAGATGAAATACTGAATAAATGAAGATCAACTATGAATTTAACAAGATCACCTTCCTTCAGAAGAGTAGGCCCTACTCTGCCTCCAAAGGAATCTAACATAGAGTTGGATCAACTTCTTTTTATATTCATCAAATGTGCCCAAGGAGGGGCGAAGTACAAATTGTTTCAACTAGGAATTGAAAAGCAAAGCAAACTTGAAATCAAACTAATACAATCTAATACCATACTAACTTGAGATTGGATACATATATCCATCTCTTATTTGAAAATAGGGAAAAGAGGGAAATCAAACTAACTCCAAACTATTTAAGATATTTTGGAGTGCAGGGGAAACACTCATGAAGATCTTGCAATTATCCTCAGTTGATGTAACAGATAACTTCAAATTTGGAATACGTGCTTAGCTAGAACTGTTATTTGGTCGACATGTAACTTGGCTGAAGATGCCGAGTCATGAAAATTTAGCTACCCAACTCATTTGAATGGCAAACAGTTAACACTTGATTTGCTAAATAAATGCTCTTTCAATATTTATGCATTTAAATACACACCATCATGAAAACATTCACACATTTAATATATCATTTAAATCATGTATTCAATGGTAATAATCATTTATACAAAACATTTATATCCTAAGCCCTTTTGCATAATTAAGTTCATATTTGAAGTATATAAAAGACAATATCATAAGTTTCCAAGACAAATATGAAGTATTAAGTTTTTAAACTTATAAAATATATGAGTTCTTTAAAAGGACTCATCATCCTCCCCCTCCACCTTGTCAGGAGCGGTTCATGGTTGTTCCTTCCTTATCAAGATTTTCTCTATGCTATTCTTCTAACTTCTTCCTTACTTAACCTTACTCTAAAACTTTCTACCAAAACAAATTATGTTAGAGCATAACATGTGCAACGAAAGGTCATATTCTAAGCTAGATTGGATTGTGAGGAATAGATATTTAAACTTAATCAAGAATCTAACATCTACTTGAATTCAAATCTAAATAATCAATAGAACTTAACATAATTTAAATCTAATTCAATCAGGTAACAAACATGCACACACACATAATGGTATGGTAAATCCCACACCAAAGTGTAAATTTTTTCCTCAAGGATGGGTACCAAGTATCACCATCACATGGATAAAAAAAGCAAGTACGGGGTATTCACAACACTCAAACAAGATACAGATACTGGTTTCTTACATTTACAGGGGTAAAACTACATACATATTCCCATAGGAACATCCAATTCTATATCCCATGGGATACCTATTATAACTTTCCAACCATAACCTTTTATCAGGTTTCTTTCATGCTACTCTTTTCCACATAGTACATCATGCTAAAGTAAAAGCCATGAACATGTGATAACTTAACAATTCCACTAACAAATTCATAGGGACAACCTAGTGGACTCAAATGTACCCAAAGTACCCAGTGTATGAACCTATGGCTCTGATACCATGTGTAACGCCCCGCCACATAACCCTAAGGAAGTTGCAATTAACCACTCAAACACACAATTTTGTTTTTGTTTAAAGTACCATTAACATACAAATTCACTACCCATTTCCAACAACCCCTAACGTTACAAGACTGAGTTTACTTTAAAACCCAAACAAAAAACATGAATTGAATCCATAACATTTATTTACTTAAGAAATTAAGAACACATACATTCCATACATGATAAGTTTCATCATAAAAGTAAGAGATACCATAGATTACAAATAACAATAATTTAATAAGGAGATTACATCTCTCATTCCCCAAATGAGGTAAATCCAATAAGCATTATTACAAATTACAATATTCCACCTCGATTACAATTCAGGGGTAATAAATTACATGAATCAAATGAAATGAATAAAAACATGTAATGAAACTGGATCCCACGAGCTCTCCAGCTGGAAATCTCATCCACACAAACAAGAAGAAAACCCAACAGTGTAAGGTGCACATTCCACCCAACCAAGTGGTACCTGAAGGCCCACCCCCCATGCTAGGAGATAGTAACAAGGATTCCAAGACAAGACCATCTACCTCTAGACATAGGCTGACTCATACTGACTCGTACTGATACAACCAAGAACATGAACCATACAACCACAAGTACACCATTATATTACTGACACGGGTTACATTGCTTCCAGATTTAAAACATGTCAAGAGATTTAAGAGAAACATACACATAAACCCAAATACCATCTGTTATCCTAGATAGAGTGTCATCGCATAGCTCGTCATGAGTTACCCACTGTGGATCTTCATAGGCCCCGACTCCCTAATTAAGGGATATCCTAGAAACCTCAACCAACCCCCAACCCTCATACTTACTAATGTGGAATCAAATACCTATCATAAAGACCAAATAGATGACCTTGCCATTCAAGGCCTTCCCACTCACCCCAAGCCTAAACAAGCACTTGCGACTATGAGTGAGGCTAGAACTTATTTTGATTAGTGTGAAATACTACCTAATCTTCTAAATACATTGTTTTAGTTATCACTTGATTAAACTACCTCCGAAGGTTACCCAGTCTTACCTCTTATGGGCTCTGGCCCCTAACGAAATCCATTATTCTACTTGACAACACACATTCAAACCAATTACCAAGGGACCCCAAGTGCATACAAAATAGATATTACAACCACACCAACTCTAGGAGGAAACATATATTGAAACTCACTCCAACATTGGAGGCAACAATTCACATAATCCACTCCTTCTAAAGGAGGCACAAATCATCCCCATCCGTGGAAACCGGGTAAATAACTAGATACATTTATACGCACTACCCAAGGCAATCCAAAGGTTGACTAACATAATACAACAACCCCAATTAATTAAAAACCTCATCTAGAAGACTTATTAACCCCTACCAAACAATTTCCCTCAAAGAGATAATAGAAGAAATTTACATTTAAAAAGAGCAATTAGACAGGAATTAAATCTACTTTGGATTTCCTAAATCCACTTCCTTTAATAAAATTCAATAGTTTATTGCCTCAATAAAACTAATTAATTAATGTCTCTTTCAGACAAAGGATGAAATTTAACCAGATATTTGATTCCCTAATTGCTCATAAATAATAATAAAATAAACATTTACTTCTTCAATTCAAAACATATCATTTTAAAATAAATAACTATTTCTTCTTCTCAACATAAATCATGTTAAAAACAATTAACTCATCTATTAAACATCTTCTTTAAAATCAAATATGTTGTTCTATCAAAATATATTATTTAAAAAAATAAAATCCATTAATTCTATTATTGCACATTAATTTAGAATTTCCCAATTACATAAAAAAAAACATGATATTAATCAAATCTACATTTTAATATATATATTTAAATATATATATATTAAAATTTATAAACTCATCTAAACATATATATATAAAATAATATACATATATATATACATAATATAAATATATCCTCATATGATATATTTATATACCCATGTATATATATTGCCACACAACCCTAGAGGAAGTTGCAATTAACTACTCAAACGCACCAATTTTTTTTTTATTTAAGCACAATTAACATGCAAGTTCACTACCCATTGCCAACAACCTCTAAGATTACGAGACTGGGTTTACTTATTAAAACCCAAACAAAAAACATGAATTGAATCCATAACATTTATTTACTTAAGAAATTAAGAACGCATATATTCCATACATGATAAATTACATCAAACAATAAGAGTTACAATATGATTTCATATAACAATAATTTAATAAGGAGATTACATCTCTCATTCCCCGAATGAGGCAAATCCAGTAAGCATTGTTACATATAACAACTTCCACCTCGATAAAAAATGAGGGGTAATAAATTAAAAGATACACCTGATAAGAATATAAGCATAAAGTGCAACTAGGTCCCACGAGCTCTCCAATTGGAAATCTTGTCAACACAATCAAGAAGAAAACCCAATGGAGTAAGGTGCACGTTCCACCCAACCAAGTGGTGCCCGAAGGCCCACCCCTCATGCTAAGAGATAGTAACAAGGATTCCTAAACAAGACCATCTACCTCTAGAGATAGGCTAAAACATACTGAACTTATATTGACACAACCAATCACAGGTACAACACAATGGTATAACTCTAACATGGTCACATTGTTTCCAGATATAAAATAGATCGAGTATATTAAGAAAACCATACACACAAAATCACGTACCGACTGTTGTCGTAGAAAGAGTGTCATCACATAGCTCGACATGGGATATCCTTTGGGAATCTTCATAGGCTCCGGCCCCCATTATGGGATATTCCAGTGGCCTCAACTGAATCCCAACCCCCATACTCACTCATGCAAAATCAAATACCTTTCGTAAAGACAAGATAGATGACCTTGCCTTTCCAAGCCTTCCCACTCATCCCAAGCCTAAACGAGCACTTGTGTCTATGAGTGAGGCTAAACTATCTTGATTAGTGTGAAATACTACCTAATCTTCTAAGTACATTGTTTTAGTTATCACTTGATTAAACCACCTCTGAAGTTTACCCAGTTTATCTCTTTGGGCTCTAGCGCCTAACATAAGCCACTCTTCTACCTGACAACATACCAAACAAAACCAATCACCAAGGGTGCCAAAGTGCATACAAACTAGATAAAACAATCACTCCAACTCTAGGAGGAAACATATAATGAAACTCACTCCAAATCTTGGAGGCAACAATTTCATATAATCCACTCCTTCCAAAGGAGGCACAAAACATTCTCATTCATGGAAACTGGGTAATAACATGATACATTTGGATGCACTACCCAGGGCAATCCAAAGGATGACTAACATAATATGACAATCAGCATAATTAAAAACCCCATTTGGAAGACTTAACAACCCTTCTATTCAATTTCCCCCAAAGCGAAAACAAAAGAAACCTACCTTTAAAGGAGCAATTTAACAGGAATTAAATCTACTTTTGGATTTCCTAAATCCACATCCCTTAATAAAATTCAATAAATTATTGCCTTAATAAAACTAATTTACTAATGCCTCTTTCAGACAAAGGATGAAATTTAAACCAATTATTTAATTCCTTAATTGCTTGTAAATAATAATAAAATAAACATTTATTTCTTCGATTCAAAACATAACATTTAAAAAAAATAACTGTTTCTTCTTTTCAACATAAATCATTTTAAAAACAATTAACTCATCTTAATAAACATATTATTTAAAAATCAAACATATTGTTCCATCAAAATATATTATTTTAAAAACAGTCCATTAACTTGACTATTGCATATTAATTTAGAGTTTCCCAATTAAATTTAAATCATGTCATCATTTAAATTAATATTTTAATATATGTATATATTTAAATATATATATATATATATTAAAATTAATAACTCAACCATATATATATATATATATATATTAAATAATATATATATCCTCATATGATATATATATACCTATATATATAATATATATAATTATCTAATAATTATATATGTTAATATTTTAATATTATATAATATAATATTAAATACTAATATATATTTTTATTATCTTATATATATTAATATTTTAATATCATAAAAATATAATATTAAAAATATTAAAATATATTTTCATTTTCATTTTAGAAAAATCGAAATTGGAAAAGGCCAAAACGCGTTTCTCGGGCCGTGTGTGCATTGTTGTAGGGTTGGGGGTGGTTGTGCTTAGCACAACCGACCCCATGACTAGCGGCGGTTGTGCTTAGCACATCCGACCACCACTCATAGTAGCGGCGGTGCTAAGCCACCACCTGGGGGTTGCTGGGCGCGGCTCCCCACAACGCCTCCCATGGAGGCAGTTGTGGATTGAGCCACCAACCCCCACAAAAATTCAATTTTTTAAAAAAAATTTTAAAAAAAAAATTTAAGATTTTTTTAAATCTGCCCAGAACTTTTAAATTGGGTTTTATTTAATTTCATTTCTCCCAAAACAAACCATATAAATATATATGTACAAATTTTTAACCAACTTTACTAGAATTAAAAGTTCAGTTGAGCAAATTGTTTTCTAAAAAAAGAGGATCATTTACAGCTATAATGCAATTTTTTTTTAAGAAATTCATTTCTAAACAGAGGTTTCAAAGTTTTGAAGCAAAATTTGAACATGGGTTTTTTTCTTGCAAATCAAACAGAGTTTAAATATTTTCAAATAGCATAACAAAAATTGTAAAACCTTTCAAAATGAAAACTAATTTAATAGCAAGAAAACCTCGTTTTCTAAAAGCTTGAAAGGTTGTCAATGGTGCTCTGAATTCTTCTATTGATTCCAGCTCCTCCAAGAAATCCAACTTGCTTCTCCAAATCCAAAACCAAACTAGAAATTCCTTTCCTCCCTTGTTTTTCAATTTTTTCCAAGCTTATAGAAAAACTCATGAAAAAATAAAAAATAATAAAGAAAATGAAATATCTCATCAACCACCCTCATAAATTTTCAAAAATAGAATAGGAAATATCTCAATTTTCATTTTTGCATTGAAAATTTTCAAAAAAAGAAATTTAAAACCTTTTTTAATTTCAAACTTAATTTTTTATCAATTCTAACAAAACAATTTAATTCAATGTAACTAATTTAATTAATTCAATAAAATGAATATAATCCAAAATTAAATTATTTTATTAATTAAATAACATCTTTCAACATAATAAACAGATTAATCTATTAAACAACTTAAATATTTAATACCATTTAATTACCCTTTTCAACTTGCAATTAAATAAAATCCAGGTGAAATGAATAACATTAAGCAACTAAACCCAACTTAAAAGCAATTAATTTTTTTTTTTTTGAATAAAAAAATCGGAGGGTTTTTGGGGAGGGTCGTTGGGGGCTCACCCCACCGTGCCCCCATGGGAGGCGTGTGGGGGAGCCGCACCCAGTGCGCCCACCCCCACAACCGATCACACCAAACCTTGGGGCTTGGCTGTGTTTTACACACAGTCGCCCATGGATATGGGGTTCGGCTGTGTGTAAAACACAGTCTACCCCAGCCAAGACTTCCACGCACAACCCAAAAAACCACGATTTCCCCTTTTAAAATATAACTTTTTTTATTAAAAATTAAAATATATTTTAATATTTAATATTATATTTTTATAATATTTAAATATTAATATATATATATAAAATAATAAAATATATATTATTATTATTTAATAATTAAATATATATATATATATATATATACCCATGTATATATAATTAAATATATATTGGGTATATATATCATATGAGATATATATATATATTGGGTATATATATCATATGAGATATATATATATAATATAGATATATCCTCATATGATATATATACCCAATATATATTTAATTATATATACATGGGTATATATATATATCATATGAGGATATATCTATATTATGTATATATATATATGTATATTATAAATATATTTAATTATTTAATAATAATATATATTAATATTTTAACATTATATAAATATAATATTAAATATTAATATATATTTTATTATTATATATATATATTAATATTTAAATATTATAAAAATATAATGTTAAATATTAAAATATATTTTAATTTTTAATAAAAAAGTTAAATTTTAAAAAGGGAAACTGGATTTTTTTGGGGTGTGCGCGGAAGTCTTGGTTGGGGCCGATTGTGTTTTACACACAACCGAATCCCATATCCATGAGCAACTATGTGTAAAACACAACCAAACCCCAAGGTTTGGCACGACCCGCTGTGGGGGTGGGTGCGTTGGGCGTGGCTCCCCCACACACCTCCCATGGGGGCGTGGTGGGGTGAGCCCCCAACGACCCTCCCCCAAAAAACCCTCTGATTTTTTATTCAAAAAAAAATAAAATTAAAAGAATCCTGTGGATTTAAAAAAAATCTGAAAATCATTCTTTTTAAAACAGGGGTTTTTCTAATTTATTTTTTAATAGAAGGGTATGTGCAGGATCATCATGGAAAAAACAGACCCTTAAGTGTCAAAAAATTCAGAAAAAACAGAGTTAGGCAACTTGACATAAAAATTTGAATAAGTTATCTATATTATTTTAAAAATACGTAAGAATAGAATTTGTAGAAAATTAAATGTAGTTTCTAAATTGTTAGGTTTATTTACAAAAGAATAAAATCTATTTGGTGAAAAATTGAAATTTTAGTAGAGTAGTACTTAAATTTCAGGGAAAAATAAAAAGTAGGTGTCTGTCTGACCACTCTAACCACATTAAAATGATAATATTTTTTTATAAGATTTTAGATATAAGTAGAGGACTCATGTCCCAATGTGATGAATATTTTTTTGTAATTTGTTTCCAAGTAAATAATTAATTATAATTTTTTTATGACAACTTTTAAAAAATATAAAGACTCGTATGTCTGACCACTTTAACTTGGTCAAAATTTCATGAAATTCAATTTTTTTTTTTTTAATCTTATAGTATATGAAGCATAGAATGTGACACATCTTTTGGATTGAAAAAATATGATACCGTTTGAAAGCTATAGATGTTTTTCAATCAACATAAAAATTAGGACTTTAGTCATAATTCAATAGAAAATGAATAATAATTATTTATTAAATTTAAAGTAAAGCATAATTTAGATGGGTGGAAAGCTGAGAATGTCCTTTAAAAACCCTTTTCGTTTCATCAATTTTGGGTAAAAAAAAAGTTGTCAGCCACATACCCATCATATTGCCACTTTTTGGCCCATCATGATCCTGGACATACCCAGAAAAAGCCCAATATAAAACATATATAATATAGATATATATGTGTGTGTGTGTGTATCTCTATGTATATATATATAAATATCCCACAAGCAATTTACAAAATTAATTGAGCAAGTTATTCTTAAAAAGATCATTTACAGTCAAGAATAAATTTTTTTCTTGAAGTTCATTTCCAAACAGAGGTTTCCAAGTTTTGAAACAAGATTTAACATGGGTTTTTCTTTTCATCACAGATTATTTTCTTTGTTTTTCAAAACATGGTTTTGCAAACAGCATATCAAGCTTTGAATTTTTTTTCTTCAAAATCAAAATAAACTAAATAAGTGAACCTGGGTCCAGAAGTTTGAGAGGTTGCCAAATGGTGCAAAGATTCCTTCAGAGATTCCAGTTCCTCCAAGCAAATCAACAAAGTTCTTTCACAATTTCAATCCAAAACCCACAAAACAACAATCTTCTTCCTTCTCCTTCTTTTTTTTCCAATTTTTCATGGTTATTGCAAAAAACTCTATCAAAAATCCAAAAATAATAGAAAAATGAAATATCTATTCAACCATCATAATAAATTTTTCAAAACAAAACATAAAATATCCTAAATTTCTTTTTGCATTCAAATTTTCAAAAAAATGCAAATTTAAAACATTTTTTTCAATTTTCCAATTTCAAACAAAATATCTATTAATTTCCAAAATGAATAACTTAATTCAATTCAACACAATTAATTTACTTAATCAATAAAATAAATCTAATCCAAGATTAAATTATTTTATTAATTAAATTAAATAATATTTCTAACATTATAACCAGATTAATTTAATCAACAACTTAAATACATAATGCCATTTAATTACCTTTGAACTTGAAATTAAATAATAACAAGGCAAAATGAACAATATTAAAACGACAGAACCAGACTAAAACCAATGACACACTATGAACAGGGTGATGACTTGACACGAGAAACCTAGCTACTATCTCCCAATCAAATGTCGTTGGGAAATGGACACACTCAAACCTACAGAACCAGGTGGAGTCGATGTCCTGTACCTGTAAACCTACAAACCAAGAGTATATCGAACATATATATATGTATCATAATAAAGCACACCGTGAAGAGGAAATCACAGAATCATAGGACGCTCACAAGCGATTGGTGCAATTTTGTACCCTTCACCAATACAGTGTTACAAAACTGACGAATCTACATCAATAATATAATCAAAAGAGTAAAACATCATTAATTCAAATATCCACTATGTTAATCTAAAGCATACGAAAATGATAACATCAAAATAAAATACCATCACATCAAAATATAACATTCACATTGCTTTCCAGTAGTGATCAAATAGTAGTCGAGTACCATAGTCAAAGTACTAACAAAAAATAACACATAACGAAGAAGTACACTATTTGATCAAGAGAGAAAAATGGAGGGGTGCTACATTTATTATGGTTAGGGTGGGCAGATAGACACCTACTTCTTATTTTTCCCTGAAATTTAAGTACTATTGCATTGAAATTTTAAATTTTCACCAAATAGATTTAAAAAAAAAAATAAACCTAGTAGTTTAGTAACTACATTTAATTTTCTACAAATTCTATTCTTACATATTTTTGAAATAATATAAATAACTTATTCAAATTTTTACATCAAGTTGCCTAACTCTGATTTTTCTAAATTTTATCGCCACTTAAGGGTCTGTTTTTTCCATGATGATCCTGCACATACCCATCTATTTGTCTATAGTGTTTAGTGCCAAATAATGTAGATTGAATTTAGAATTGAGAAGCCAACTCTCACATAGATTGTTTATCTTGTATCAATATGTTTCATTATATTTGTTTTACCTCATCTGTTTCAAGCTCCTTGTAACAAAGTGTTCTTGTCGTGGTTTAGCTCTTGTAAATTCTAAAATTTTGTAGACTGCTAGAAACTGCAACCATGGCATTGATCTATACCTTTGGGCTTCTTGCAAATTTTACATAGATAGATACATATACACATATATATATATGTATTGAATTCCCCGTTTCATATTTAAAAATGGACATATAGGCAAATATATATATCCATGTATACAAACCAAGACCAGTGTGGCTTGTTTGGCAATCCAACAGTAATTTATATACACATGTATATTGAAACAGATGTGTATGGTATCTTTATTCGTATTTATGTAGACTTTGATTTAGAAAGAATATATAGCACCCCTCCATTTTTCTCTTTTGATCGGATAGTGTTCTTCTTTGTTATGCTTTATTTTCTATTAGTACTTTGACTATTGTACTCGGTTACTATTTGATCGCTAACTGTAAAGAAATGCGATGTTATATTTTGATGTGATGGTATTTGATTCTGATGTTATCATTTTGGCATGTTTTAGATTAGCATAGATGATTTTTGAATTAATGTTGTTTAATGCTTTTGATTACACTATTGATGTTAGATTTGTCAGTTTGTAACACTGTATTGGTGAAGGAGACGGAATTGCATCACTCGTGTGCGAGCGCCCTGTGATTCCGCGATTTTCTCTTCACGGTGTGTTTTATTATGATATATATATATTCGATATACTCTTTGTTTGCAGGTTTGCAGGTATAGGACATTGACTCCACTTGGTTCCGTAGGTGTGAGTGTGTCCATTGCCCAACGGTATTCGATTGGGAGATAGTAGCTAGGTTTTCCATGCCAAGTCATCACCCTAGTCATAGCGTGTCATTTGTGTTAAGTCGGGTTTGGTTGTTTTAATGTTTTCATTTCACTTTGATTTATTTAATTGCAAGTTGAAAAGGTAAATAAATGGCTTTATGTATTTAAGTTGTTGATTAAATTAATCTGGTTATAATGTTATAAATGTTATTTAATTTATTAATTAATTTAATTTAATTAATAAAATAATTTAATCTTGGATTAGATTTATTTTATTGATTAATTAAATTAATTGTGTTGAATTGAATTAAGTTATTCATTTTGGAAATTAATAGATATTTTGATTGAAATAAGAAAATTGAAAAAATGTTTTGATTTGCATTTTTTTAAAAATTTGAATGCAAAAAAGAATTTTAGATATTTTATGTTTTGTTTTGAAAAATTTATGAGGGTGGTTGAATAGATATTTGATTTTTTTATTATTTTTCAATTTTCATGGAGTTTTTCTATAAGCATGAAAAATTGAAATTAAAAGGAAAAGGAAGGAGATTTCTGTTTTGTGGGTTTTGGATTAGAATTGTGGAAAAGCTTTGTAGAATTGCCAGGAAAAAGCTGGAATTAGAGGAAGAACCAGTGCACCATTTGATATCTTCTTAAGCTTCTAGTACACTAGGTTCATGTTTCTTTTAAATTGAGTTTGATTTTGAAAAATTAGATATTTGATATATTGTTTGAAAATCATGTTGGAAAACTCAAAAAATAGAATTGTGATAAAAACCCCATGTTAAATTTGGAATCAATTCTTAAACCTCTGTTTCTATTGTAGGAGTTGTCAAAACCAACTTTAGACTCCAAGAACACTTGCATGCAAATGGATACCTGTCACAAGGAAGAGAATGGATGGAAAAAATAAACAAGGATTTGAAGCTCTGAAAAATAAAGAAATTATCTTATCAGAACAAAAAAGAATTATGAAAAATACAATGGATCAATCCTTAAGAAGAAGATCATGCAAACCCTAAAAGAAACCCTAATAGATAAACATTTAATAATTAATATAATTATTAAATGTCACTTAATGCAAACTAAAGTGAAATCTTAAGAAGGGAATAAAGGTAACTTAATTAACACAATTAAGTTAAAACCTTTACTCTAACACCCCCCCTTAAGATGAGCAAGAGTGCAGCTACAAACATGTGCAAGAAAGTAAAGGTAAACATGGGTCCCGACAACTAGGCCTAATCAAGTACTCAAATACAACCAAATCTCTGTAAAGAGGAGAAATAGAAAAAACCTCATGGAAAAAACTCTACTCCAAAAAGAGATGCTGAAAGCCATGAAAAACATCACTGAAGCAGAAGAAGCTGCAAACAAATGTCAAAAGATGGATGCTATGGTGCTGAAGAACCTCCTCTGAAGATAAGATGATCAGGATCAAGAAGACAACAATCTGCATGAGTGCCCCAAACGACACTTGTAATACCCCTCTGTTTTGCTTCTTGTTCGGTTTGCTTTATGCTATGTTTGGTTGTAGTTACCTTGCTTCTGGATACATTTTGTTATGATGTTTTGATCGCTATTATTGAGTGACAACTATTATTGTGTGATGTGTTGACCTAATTAATGTTTCTCATGCTTTAATGGATTAATGATGTAAAATTAACATGAGATGTTATTATGAGATTATTGGATTATGATGGAAGTGTCAGTTTCGATGAGTGTATTGGTGAAGAAGACGAGTTCGCATCACTCGCTTGCGAGCGCCCTGCGAATCCGTAATTTCTCCTTCATGGTGTGTATTATATGCTGGATATATTGTATGATGTTGTTTACTTGGTTGCAGGATTACAGGTACATGATATCGACTCCACCTGGTTTCACAGGTTCGAGCGTGTCGATCCAACGGTTAAGTTGAATGAGAGATAGTAGCTAGATAACATGTGCCAAGTTTACACCCTAGTCTTAGTGTGTCATCAATTGTGTGTGTCGAGTCATTGTCTATCTTGCTTTAATGTTATTTAATTCTGAAGAATTCTTGATTTGGAAATAGATATTTAGAATAATTGCATTTAAATCATGTTGATGGTTATTTAATTTAAATAATGCAATGTGGATAAAAGTTTATATTTAAATTAATTAATAATATTTAGTTTATTTAATTAATTAAATTTGATCCAAGGGGGTTGAATTTAGTTATTAAATAATTAAATTAATTAATTAAACATGATGCAAGAGAATGAAAGAAAATAAAAAAATTAAAATTAATTTTGGACTTTAATTTCAATATGTGGGAATTAAATTAGAAATTGTAATTAAATGTTTATTTGGGAAATTAGTTGCAACTTTGGAAATTAATTTATTATTTGAAATTGCATTTTAAATTGAAAATGGGTTTTCGAAAAGTGAAATTGAAATTGAAATTAAAATTGAAATTGAAATTAAAATTGAAATTGAAATTTGAAATTCAATTTCAATATCTAATTTGCATGTAATGTGAATTAGGGTTGAATTAGGTATTTTTGATTTATAAGGAATACATGTTCTAATTTTAGGGCAGAAAGTTTTTTAGAAAAATACATTTTTACAACAGAGAATAAATTTTGGAAAATTTGCATAAGGGTTTGAAGAAAGTTTGATTGTAGAATTGATTGAAGAAAAGATTGTTTGCATTTGTTGGGTTTTGGATTGGATTCATTGGAGGATTGAAGAAAATAAATCTTTGGAGGAGGCTTGCATCAAAAATTCAACTCTTCCTGTAGCTTCTTGTACCAGGTTTTCCTCTTTGTGTTTTATTGTTCTTGATTGGTTTTTTTAAAATAGTAGTGATTAAAGATTTGTTTGTTAAATCTGTTTTAGAAAATAAATTTGATATTAGAAGAAAAGAATTAAATAAATTTACAGCTTTTGCTTGTGAAAATTCTTGAGTGAAAATTGTGAAAACCTCAGTTGAATTTAAATTATTTGGGGAAATCGATTATGTTGTTATGGAAATCAAACATAGAGATTGAACAATGCATTTAGAATGTTTTTAGAAAATGAAACCCTTTGTTTGTTATTAAAAAACGGATTTTAAAATCTGCAGGATAGTTATATTTTTCATGGTAAAATGGTCTGGTTGCGTCGCCTATAACTTTACTTATACAAACTAGGTTGTTAGGAAATTTAAAGGGTTTTTGTATTTTGAAATTTTCTTATCCCTCTCAAAAAATCGCAAATACCCAAATCGTAGTTTTTGAGTTATGCTTGAAACACGAGACTGCTGTTATGTTATTTTCCCATGGCTGCTCTGATAATAAAATAATAATAAATTGATATTTATAAATATTAATATTTTATGTATTGTTATTATAATATTAAAATATTATTTAATAATATTTTATATTATAATTTATAATAGTAAAGTATTATATTTATTTATATTATTTTTAAATAAAATTTGTATATTAGATTAGTGGAAATAAAATTATAAACGTATGGAGAAATTATTGTTTATTTTAAAATGGCATGTTAAAGTTTAATTGAAGGAGTTAAATATTTGATTTAAAGAATGCATAATTTAAAATTTAATTGTGAAATTTAAATTCATGTGTAAAAGGTCCAATTATTAATTTGATTTAATTAAAAAAATATATATATATATGATATTGGGTTATAGTCCAAATTTTGATCTTATTTTAACATAATAAGTTATGGAAGAGACCAAATGTTAATTTGATTAATTTTATTAATGATTTAATTTATAAGGGCAATTGGTTATTTAATTTAAAGCGAAATGTTTTGAGTTATAGTTGAAAATACTTATTTTGTTAAGAGCAATTAGATAATTAAATAGTAGTGTAATTTCTCCCCTATCTGAAAAGATGAATTCTTAATTCAGTTTTATCGATATAATGAATTACGTAATGAATTGAGATATGGATTTAGTATATCCAAAAGTAGTATCTTCCTCATGATTATCTTAAAAGATTTAATTCTCTATAATCAGTAAAGGGAAGTAAGTTTAATTGTTTTAGATTTCCAATAATGAAAAGGGAAATAGGGGTTATGATTATTTTAGATGATCTAGTTATCATGTCTTTGACTTTATCAACACTACCTATTGAATGAGTATGGATTTAGGAAATCCAAATATTAGATTTGATTAATGACTTGAATGCTTTTGTTGCTATGTCATCAAGTTACATTGTTGGTTTTGGGATTTAATGTTAGTCCTAAATTATAAGTCTTTCAGAAGAACTTAGAGGATAAGGGTTGTTGAATCTTTATGCCATCCAGTTGTTTTCCCTTGGGTAGTGCATGGCGTCTTTTCAGTTTTACCCGATTTTCACGAACGGGGATGTTTGCACCTCCTTGGTTTATGAGTGGATTATGGGATCCGTGTCTCCTTGTATGGAGTGACCTTGTTATGTGGTTTCATCTTGTTGCCTCCTGTGAAAGGAGTGGACTATGTGTTTGTTGCCTCCAAGATGTTTGGAGTGAGTTCTATTATTTGTATCCTCCTTGTGTTGGAGTGGATTATGATGCCTAGTTGGTATGCACTTGTGTTTCCCTTGGTGGATTGGTTGGGTGTGTGTTGTCGAATATAAAAGTGGCTTTTGTTAGGGGACGGAGCCCAAAGTGGTAAACCGGGTAACCTTCAAAAGTGAGTTAATCAAGTGATAATTAAATTAATGTACTTAGATGATTAGGATGCAGTTCACACTAATCAAGATAATTTAATCCTCACTCATAGACACAAGGGCTCGTATAGACTTGGGATGAGTGAGAAAGCCTGGAATGGCATAGTCATTTATCTTGTCAGTACGAGAGGTATTTGATGCTGCATGAGTGAGTATGAGTGTCGGGATTCGGTTGAAGCCACCAGGATTATCGGAGCCTATGGAGAATGCCCAGAGGAGATCTCATGACAAACCTTGCGATGACACTCTATCTAGAACAACTATTGTTAATTGTATGGTTCTATGAATATACTTGATCTACTTTATGTCTGGAAGCAATGTGACCTATGTCAGTGATGTGAATGTTGTACTTGATTTTTACTTGTATTGTACTTGATTTGTACTTGTATGGTGATTGAGTTGTACTTGTTAGTTCATTTGTTTGGTTATATCAGTATGAGTTGGTATGAGTCTGCCTTTGGTTCGTGGTTGTAGATCTTTGTCCATGTTACTTTGTTACTATCTCCTAGCATGGGGGGTGGGCCTTCGGGTACCACATTGGTTGGGTGGAACATGCACCAAAACCGTTGGATCCCCATCTATCTTCAGTACTTGGTGGCGAGACATCCAGATGGACGGCTCGAGTTTTTGTATTATCTTGCATTGTAATATTTCAGATTGTATAAGTAATTTTATCCCTCTTATGTTTATGAGGTGAGATTATGTAGTTGTAATACATTTGTACTATTGCCTCATTCTGGGGATGAGTGATGTAACTATTGGATTAAGTTAATGTTTATGAGATTGTATCTTGGATGTTTATCTTATTATGTTATGTGGTATTCTTATGATGTATGAAGTTTATTTCATAAAGTTCATAAAGCTATGGTTTTATGTAATGTGTATGTGTGGGTTTAGATAATCCTAACCTTGTAGCCTTAGAGGTTGTTGTTAATTATTAAGTGAACGTGTATGTTAAATGCACTTTATAAAAAAAAAATTGGTTCGCTTATGACATTAATTGCAACTTCCTTTAAGGTCACTTGGCGGGGCATTACAACACTACTCGAATCAGATGGCAAACAAAAGAAAACACCTAGAACGAAAATATAGATGGCACAAGTACCAATAGTCTGAAAAACACTGATCAACTAAGAATGGAAGATTCCTTCCAAAGCGAAACCAAGGAAGCATTAGCACGAACAGTATAATACCCCCCCATAATGCTGAACTGGGAGAGCCTGTCAGATCCACTATAATGGTGTGTAACACCCTGTAGTGCATGAAGGAGAAGAAACAACATCTGAAAATGCACAAGAAAGAACTTGCAACTGAAAAAGTGGTGTGCAAAATAAAGCACACATGCATGAGGCTGGAATCATATGGATCCACTGTCGTCATGGAGGGACACTCACCGGACAAAGGTGTGATGGCAAAAACAAAGGCACTACACAACCCCCCATGGCACTTTATAATACAATGCAAGTACAAAATATGGCACAACCTTATGTGCAAAATCCCCAAAATACATGTACAATAGTGTGACACTTTATCTCAGTGCATTTACATAGAAAATTGCTTACAAATGATGCTCAAAATTTCCACAAAGGACAAAAAACTAGAAATACATGAAGAACAACCAAAAACAAAGCATCCCATACAAACGAGAAGTTCCCAAGAGCTAATATGTCCAAATAATTCACTAGAGTGTGAAAACACAAAAAATTGAATAAAATATATCTAGAGGGAAATCTGGAAAAAGTGCATTGATGGAATTTAAGAGCTCTGAAATATGGTTCCAACGTCGCTAAGATCACGAAAAACGGAGAAACGAGTCAAAAGTTACGAGCTCGGGACTAAAAATAGCTCCTTTGACTTCAATTGGCTGTAGAATGCACCAACAAAAAAATGAAGTGATGAAACCCACACCACTAGAAATTTGACAGAACCAGCTTTCCGACGATATCTCGTTTGCCAAGAAACGATATCGTATGCCCAAGTTATGACCTCTGGAAAAAAATAGCTCCAAAGGGGGAAAAAACCCATGCTGCATTAAATTTGACGGTCATACGGCCGTCGCAGCAACAATCTGGGCCTTAATTTGATGGCCAAACGACTGTCACCGCATTTCTTCAATTGGGCTTACTACATAAAAAAATGTTTTTTTAAAAATAAAAAAACAATAAAAAAAACCTTTGATTTTTTAAAAAAAAAATCATAAAAAACTATGATTTTGATTTTTTTTTTTTTAAAAAATCATAAATAAAAGGCAAGGGCGGCCTGTGTACCGCTGTCGGTGGTACTGTCAGACTGCCGGTCGACAGTAAAGCCGCCGACAGTTGGCAATACGTCGGTCGACGTAGTGAGGGGCCCGCAGGCCTGCGTACGTAGGTACTGGCGGGTACCCCAGTACCAGGCCTCAACAAGCCTTTAAAAGGATTTTTTTTTAATTTTATTTTGATTTATTTTTTTTTTAAACAAAAAAACTTTTTACAATTTTTTTTCAAAAAATTATGACAAAACAAAATGCAGAATTTATTTTTTATTTTTATTTTTACCAAGGTGCAGATAGACAACCGTACGACCGTACGGGTAAATTTTTTTTTTAGGGGTTTTGGTAGAGATATATATATATAAATATTATTTTGGACATATGTTGTTTTAGAAAAAAAAAAACCCTGTTTTTAAAAGAAAACGCAGATTTCAAAAACTTTTTTTTTTGAAAAAAATAAAAATAATGGAAGTTTTGGGGGACGGTTGCTGGGGGCTCACCCCACCGCGCCCCCCATGGGCGGCGCTAGGGGGAGCCGTGTCCAGCATGTCACCCACACCCGCCGTCGCTGCCACTAAACAAGGTAAACACAGTCGCCCCTAGTAATGGGGTCGTGTATGTGTAAACACAACCAACCGGCCATATGCGCGCACGTTTCCGCAGGCAAAAATGCAGTTTAACCCTTTTAATTTTGGATTTTTATTAAAATTAAAATATATTTGAATATTTAATATTATATTTTTATAATATTAAAATATTAATATATATATATAAGATAATAAAATATATATTAATATTTAGTATTATATTTATATAATAGTAAAATATTAATATATATATATATAAACAATAAAGTATATATATATAATATATAAATAAAATATATTTATGTGTATATATAATATGAAGATATATATTATATGCATATATATATGTATATTATTTTATATATATATTTATATATATATATATATATATATAGTTGAGTTTATAATTTTAATGTATATATATGATTAGATATATATATATATATATATATATATATTAAAATGTTGATTTGATTATTATCATGTTTCAAATGTAATTGGGAAAATTTTAAATCAATATGCAATAGTCGAATTAATGGATTTATTTTAAAAATAATATATTTGAAAAAATAAATAATGGATTTAAAAGTAATATGTTTAATAGCGAGGTTAATTGATTTTAAAATGATTTATTTTGCAAAGGAGAAATAGTTATTTTGAAATAGTATGTTTTAAATCGAAGAAGTAAATGTTTATTTTATTATTAATTTAAAGCAATTAGGGAATTAACTATTTGGTTAAAATTTCACCCTTTGTCTAAAAGAGATAGTATTAAATCACTTTTATTGAGCAATATATGACTGAATGTTATTAAATGAAGTGGATTTAGGAAATCCAAAAGTAGATTTAATTCCTGTTTAATTGCCTTTTGTTAAATGTAAATTTCTTTTGTTTCCATTTGGGGGAAATTGTTTAGTAGGGGTTAATAAGTCTTCCAGATGGGGTGTGTAATCTTTGGGGTTGTCATATTATGAAAGTCAATTGTGAATTGCCTTGGGTAGTGCATATAATTGTATCCAATTAATTACTCGGTTATCACGAACGAGGATGCATTGCTTTTATGTTTTGGATGGGGATGTAATATCCTTGAGTCGCACTAGTGTACCCTTGGGTTGTGGAGTTGCTCCACATGTTGTCTTAGAGGAGTGGCTTGCAATGAGGGCCGACATAAAAAATGGTGTCAGATTAACTCATTGTGAGTTAGTTAGTGCAGTGATAATTTAAATGAACTTATTAGAGGAATGGGTAGTATCAAACACTTAACAAAGATAATTGTTCCTCACTCATGGACACAAGATCTTGTATAGACTTGGGATGAGACGAGAATGCCTAGAATGGAAAGATTGTTATCTTGTCTCTACGAGAGATAACTGATTCCGCATTGGTTTGCATGAGGGGCCGGAAGTTGTTAGAGGTTTCCAGGGGAACCCGAGATGGGTATCGGGACCTAGGAAGACTTACCAGGGTAACCCATGTAACGTTGTGATGACACTTCTCCTAAGTCATCAGTATGTTTGTATCAGTGATGGAATTGATTCGTTAACTCTGGAAGCATTGTAACCATTTTGTTAGTGATGTATTTGTATTTGATTTAGTTCAGTTATATTTTAGCCCGTGTTTAGAGGTAGATGGTCTTATCTTGCAATCCTTGTTACTATCTCCTAGCACGGGGGGTGGGCCTTCAAGTACCACTTGGTTGGGTGGAACGTGCACCTTACTCTGTTGGATTTTCTTCTTGTTCATGTAGACAAGATTTCTAGTTGGAGAGCTCGTGGAATCTAGTTTCATTACATGCTTTTATATTCATTTCAATTGAATCTTGTAATTTATTACCCCTCTTTTGTTATCGAGGTGGAAGATGTAATATGTATTCATGCTTATTGGATTTACCTCATTCGGGGAATGAGAGATGTAATCTCCTTACTAAATTACTCTTATTGAAATCTTATTGTATCTTTAATCATTATGATGAAATTTATCATGTATGGAATGTATGTGTTATTAGTTTCTTAAGTAAATAAATGTTATGGATTCAATTCATGTTTTTTGTTTGGGTTTTAAAGTAATCCCAGTTTCGTAACCTTAGAGGTTGTTGGCAACAAGGAAAAGCACATAGTTCCTATCAACATTTATTTTCTATCCACTTTTCCTCGTAGCACCCATCAACAAAGCTAGCATTAGAAGAAGACCTGTGCCAAGGAAGTCAATGAAAAAATGCAAGGGGGTGGCCTTGAAGATGCATAAGGGAGTTGTCCTACTTTTCACCAGATGATGATGATCTTTAAGGAGCTGTCTGCCCGAATTAGAGGCAACAAATCCATTGATGCCAGTCTTCGACGATGGGTAGTGAACATGTATGTTAATTGTACTTTAAACGAAAAAAAAATTGTGCGTTTGAGTAGCTAATTGCAACTTCCTTTAGGGTTATGTGGTGGGGTGTTACAGAGTAAAAAATACCAAAGGACCACAATGCCTCTTTCGATAGTGCAACTTAATTGCTATATTTTCTCGCACATTTTGGAGTATACTTTCCCATACTACAACATTGAATATTGCATTTACTTCCTCTATCGCCATGGTACATCAGCGCCAGGATACATTAACCCTCATGTGAGCAAACACTTACCATTTTCCTTACATGTATTGAGGCAACCAAATCCACCACCGCCAAACCACGTAATTAGCAAACTCCATGTTGTTATAAACAACCCCTAGAAACCCCCCACCAAAAGTACATATGAATATATATATCTGGTTATATGTGTTTTCTTAAATGTGTAGACAAAGGGAAAATTCAATGCATATATGTACTTAATCATTTTCATTCTTTCTATTGCATATTTTGTTGTTTGCATTAAAAAAGATGAAGGCAACAAAAACAACTATTAGAAAAACACTTAAGAATCATACATAAATCATAGATGATCGAAAACCCACACTAAACATATTAATACAAGACAAGCAGTCTATGTAAGAGTTGGATTGCCAACTCAAAATTAAAGCTACATTCTTTTGCACCAAACCCATATTAAATAGAACTCGTAAAGCCAATGAGTAGTAATAACCTATACTCGGCTCCATGGTCGGTTTTACAGCAGATTGGAGGGTTTTAAAATTGTTCTCCGCAATCTGTAAGTCATTTTACATGGGTGTTTTGCATAAGTTATTTATTTATTGTTTATGTTAAAAATATTGTTTTGTAGAATCTGTAAGTCATTTTACATGGGTGTTGCAGTTCAAAATAGTAAAATGGCTGGTAGATTATCAATATTTCTAAGTTGTCTACCGATTGGCATTGTATGTTGCAATACATTAATCTTTTATTTTTATTATGAAATAGAGGTGTCAATCAGTCAACTATAATTGCAACATTTCCTCCCTATAAAAGTTCCTAGAACTATGTCTACGAAATTGGGCTTTGTGGATGGGTCTCCAAAGCCCCCAAAAATTTATTTGGTGACACCTCCCATAGGTCCTGCTATGGAGTTCGGCTCTGAGGGTGCCATCCACCAGCCTCCAGATCCTGATTCCATAAGTTTGTATTTCCTTTTCCTTATACCTATTGCAATCTTGTTGTTACTATTTCCTTCCTCTCCTGTAATAAACTTGAACATTGCTTTGCAGTTCCTTTAATTTTAGGATTCTCAAATACAAAAAGATACACCACATACACTTTACTATTTATGTTTCCAATTTTATACCCTAGTAAAGCATAGAGATGTGGAAGTACATATGCATTGATCTTTTAGAAAACATAAAAATATCTCTTTGCAGCCTTTGTTTTCCTTAGTTTATCCATTTGGTATGATGATGTGCATTTTCCTTGATTGAACTTGTCTTTGTAGGTTGCAAAGAAACAACCAACTTTGACTTCATTTGCAATTCATTCCATCAATGTTGGAGATGTTGTTCCTCTCCGGTCCTTCATCTTTTTTCCTTCAAAAAATTTGGTGGTGATGAAGTTAAGGTTGAGGGATACAAGGTTGTCTTGTTTGATGGCCACCATATGCAAATAGGAACCGTGCCTTCCAAATACAATGATTTTTTTGTTTTCAGGTACCTTGAAAATAGGGCCCCTTGTATGTTTAAAAGACTACGTCTATAGGAATGTCCAAGATTGAAGGTGGGTTGCATTGTTTCTTGTCTATTTTTAAAAATTCTCTTTCTCCTTCATATGTGCCTAATATAATGTGTCCAATATATTGATTTTCTTCTTTTCTAGGGCCTTAATCATATTCAGCTTAGTTGTGATTAAGTCTGATTGTCAAATCATTGGGACCCATAGGAATCTGTTCAAGCAGCAAGAAGAGAAAATGTTGGGGCCAGACTCGCCTTCTCCTTCTAAATGGACCCCTAAATTTGGTTTGCAGTTGTCCCCTAAAAAACAAAACAACCCTCCAAAATTCAGCCCTATTAAATCTTTAAAAATTTATCAAAATGTTTGGACAGTGAAAGGGTGTGTAACACATATTAGAGAGATGTACCATTTCCACAAAAAAAGAGGTGAAGGCCAACTTTTTACTTTTGACATTATAGATATGGATGGGACAGGAATACATGTTACTTGTTTTGATGATATTGCGGAACTGCATTGCGGTTGAGTTGACGTGGGTGCAACTTATTTGATATCAAGAAGATTGGTGAAGGAAGCAAATATTTGTTCTAGTAAATTAAATAGTAACCTTGAAATTATTTTGGATGAAAAATCAACAATAAAACGGCGTGCAAATGATATTTATGTGCCAAGAAAAACCTCTTTATTTGTGCCAGTTAGTGACATAAGCAATTATAGTGATAATAGCTTGGTTGATATTATTGGCATTGTAGTACATGTTGGGTACATATCAACTATTTGTAGGAAAAATGGATCTGAAACAATTTGGCGAACTATTAAACTATATGATATCTCTGCTTCTTTCATTGATGTTAATTTGTGGGGCCCAAGTTGGCAAGAAAAAAGGTGATTCCTTGGAGTGGATGTATCTTTTTGGTGATATAGTCATAGTTGTTGTGTAGGGTGGTTGTGTAGGTTACTTTAATGGTAAAGTTATCAACACATCAATAGCAACAGTCCTTGACATTAACCCTTCTATCCCTAAGGAAAACACTCTTAGATCTAAGGGCCCAATCAAAGTAGAACAAATGGTTTCATCTTCTTTTGCACCTCGTAGGATGCATCCTTCAAATGATAGAGTTACTATTGCATTAATCTTGAACAACTACCTTGGCTTGCCATAAACTTTTGAAGCCATTTTTAAAGCAACCATTCAAATTAAAAAAAATGAGTCTTTTAGTTATCCTACTTGCCCCTTGTTGGTTAATGGGAAAGAACGCAAAAGAAAATGCACATGCCCCCATGTTGATGTTTGGTTTTGTGATCATTGCTAGATGGAAATCGAGGAATCAACTACCACTATCTTCTGTAGTTAAAGCTACAAGACCATCCGGCCAGTCTTTGGTGTATTGCTTTTGATGAAGCTGTCACTAGTTTACTGCAAATTCTAGAAAAAGACCACTACATGTTGTAGGAAAACTCTGAGTCTACAACAAATCCTATTGCTATTATTAAAGGCCTTATTTGTAAACCATACATATTTAGTGTCTTCATCAAAACAGATACTTACAATTCTGAGGACCGGCTTAAAGCAATGATTGTGAAAGCAATAAAAGTTGATTTTGAAGCAGAGTGTAAATTGTTGCTTTCAGACATAGTAAATATATCTATCCCTTCTCTAGAAAAAGGCTCAACTAGCGAGCCTATGCTTTGACTGCTCTTTTGCACTTTCCAACATTTTTCCTACTCTTTCCTTTTTAATGCTCACTATGGGATGCTAAGACTTATTTTTTACAAATATGAACATAATTTATTCCTATGTTTGCATATATATATTTTCACATTCATTGACCTCCCATCCTTTTGATTTTAACATGGTTCCTAGATTGTTTTTACTCTGCATTGTCACTATGATTCTTGATTCCTGTTATACGATGGAATTTTTAGTTCTTCTATGTGTATTCTAAATTCCTTTCTTCCATTTATAATAATTGAATAACACTATTATCTTCAATGGCAAACATATAACAATAGTTAAATATTGAAAATGGTTAACGAAGAAATCTGTACAATACTTGTATATATATTTTTATATATTGCAATGTTGAAACCATGTTATTCCTCTTGTGATCATCCATAGATATACATTTATATCCACATGGATACATTTTTTTTTTAAATATGTTTGTGTGTAATTACTTTGACCATCATAACTAATATTCAAATAAAAAAAAATGAAAATAAATAACATCAAAGTAATAAATTATCTACTGCCACATAAGTATTGGGAAAAATATGCCATACCTAAAGTTATGGACTGATGTTTTTTTAAATAATATTATTTTATTGAATATTAGTATTTAAAGATATATGACTAATAACTCTTTAAAAGAGGACAATCCTTTAATCTTCCATTTTTTTCATAAATATTATTTAATCCATAACTTCAAGTCTGTGATGTCTTTATATGCATATATGCATCTTAAAATAATTAAATAATAATCTACCAATTGATTGATTGGCCTAGAGAAAAAGGTCAAATATAGACGTGCATCTAGGTCTAATAAATATAAAACTAAGATAAAGGTAAAATTATATCATAGGTCTGAACGAATCTATATAATAGTTCGATTGTCAATTCAAAATTCAAGCTACATTATTTGGCACTAAATATTATAGACAAATAGGGAAACTATAAAATAGCTATTAAAAAGACATTTACTATGTAACAATTGCCTTTCCAATTCTAAATTCATAATTTTTTTGCAATCCTTATTGACCAATGAGAAACATTTAGGAACATTCTTTGTCGAAGAGGTAAGCTCCAGGTCGTCATTAAAAACCCTGGGCAAATATTCTCTATTTCTCTATAATATTTAGTGCCAAGTACATGGAGAATAGAAAAGGTGAAAAAATTACTAACCCTAACCATATTTTTTGACGAAAGAAAGAAGATTTAACTACAATTACTCATATGGTAATGAGTATAACACCAACGATGCACAAAGATAACTACAAACAATAAACGAAGGGAAAAAAGTATATGTGTATGCATATGTATATGTGTATGCATATCTATATGTGTATGTATGTATATGTATGCGTATGTAAATATGTATATGTATATGTATATGCATGTATATGGATATGTATGTGTATGTGTATGTGTATGTGTATGCATATGTATATGTATATGTATATGTATATGTATAATGTTGATATATAGAATTCTCTTTTGAGCATTTTACTGTTTCGCTTTTCCTCTATATTGCTTTCAGAAATATAGTCTTCTATACATTGCATTTTTTGCTTAATATATGATAACACTCCATGCAATTTGTGAGGCCTTGCCCGAGCCTATTCACAACAATGATGGAGTTTGTTGACAACATGGGTTGGCGGTAGTGGATTTGGTTGCCTCGCTCAATAGGTACAAAATGGTAAAAACCTACCATGCACCTCCATTAGTTGGCAAATTGGATGGTTTAACAAATGTTGTGTTCTGCAATCTACACTATCTCATCCCCTTATTGTTGTTGTAAGTTGTTTTCCCATTGTCTTTTTAACCATTCCATAGACATCTAACCACACATATATAGTTTGATAGATTCAAATAAAATATTGCTTTGCAGTAATACGATGTTGGCTAAAAGATTCCCATAGTTGTAACCATAATCAAGGTTTATTTACATTCACCCCTTTTCTTTCTGCAAGGCTAGATATCCTCTAGTACATACCAAAGTTATACATTCACCCCTTTTCTTTTTGTATGGCTAGATACGTTCCAGTAAATACCAAAATCAGGTATGTTTATAAAGTTATTTGTATACATTGTATGCTTTGAAGCAAAACCTTTGCTATTTCTTTGATGTCTTTCTTTTAATGATATCTGTTTATTTCATCTACGAAATTTGTTCTTCTTTGAAACAAGACCTCATGTATATTCTCCTTTTCTTATATTTATCAACATTACAAAAAAATTCCATCTTCCACAGTTCTTTATCAACATTCTTTTTTTTTTTTAAGTTATTACAGCAAAAAAAACACTAGGAAAAAGAATCCATATATTAGAACACGCAATGTTTTTACCAACTTTGTCATTGTGTGATATAAGATGGAACTGCATCAAATTTTTCATCAGTGTTTCATGCTTTACTTGGTTGATAGTTTTCCATGAGCCCATGAGGTGTCATGATGTCGATGTGGTGGGGAGGACAACAACCATGCGATTTGCGCTTTTGCCTTTCACTTTCATATTTGATATATATATATATATATATATATATATATATATATATATTTACATACAATGTGAACTGCATGTGAAAATCAATAATTCAAAACATAGACAAATACATATACACATATATATATTGAAAAAAAATAGAGTAATTGTATGAGAGGTATTAGAATAACATTTATTTGTTACTAAATAAGTTATACACAACCATTCAGCTTTCGTGTGTCAAGGACACCAACTCTACCACCGCCAACCCATGTAATTACCAAGCTCCATGTCACCACAAAAAACCCGATCAAGTGCCCACCGGCTGGGGCATCTCTGGCATCAGAAAATCCAATTCACGATTGGGCTGACAAAAATCCTGGTGGAAACTTTGAGCAAATTCTTAGGCAATGGTTGTTTCGACAATACAACTTAATCAAAGTATACTTCCCCACACTGCAACACTCAATATTGCATTTACTTCGTCTGCCCTCATCATACAACAATGATAGAATGCATTCATACTCCCATGAGAAAACACTTACCATTCAGCTTCCGCGTATCGACGACACCAACTCCACAACCGCTAACCCATGTAATTAAAAATTATCTCTAGGAAGCTTTTTATCACCATCCCATCTTTTTAAAGTTGTTACACCAAAAAAAATTTCACAATAGAAGAAATCATATATGAAAACACCAAAATTTCCCCTACTTCCATGTTGCCTGATATATGATATCTGTAATACCCCTCCATTTTGCTCTTTTGATCGAACAGTGTTCTGTTTGGTTATGTCTTATTTTCTGTTAGTACTTTGACTATGGTACTCGGTTACTATTTGATCGCTATCTACAAAGTGATGTGAATGTTATATTTTGATGTGATGGTATTTTATTCTGATGTTATCATTATGGCATGCTTTAGATTCACATAGATGAGATTTGAATTAATGATGCTTTATGTTTTTGATTAAATTATTGATGTTAGACTCGTCAGTTTGTAACACTGTATTGGTGAAGGGGATGGAATTGCACCACTCACTTGAGAGCGCCCTGTGATTCCACGATTTCCTCTTCATGGTGTGTTTCATTATGATATATATCTACATGTTGATATACTCTTTGTTCACAGGTTAACAGGTATAAGGCATTGACTCCACCTGGCTTCACGGGTTTGAGCGTGTTTAATTGCCCAACAGTATTTGATTGGGAGATAGTAGCTAGGTTTTTTGTGCCAAGTCGTCACCCTAGTCATAGTGTGTCGTCGGGTCTTAGTCGAGTTGTGTTGCTTTGAACATTGTCCCTTCTCTTTGATTGATCATTTGTTATAAAGGAAAATAAATGCTTCTGTAGTTAGAATTATGAATTAAAATTGATTTGGGATTATGTTAGTAATATAATTTATTTTATTAATTAATTTAATCATGGATTAAATTAGTTTTATTGATTAATTAAATTGATGATGTTTAAATTCGATAAGTATTTCATTGTGAAGTTATGGATTTATTGTTTGAAAGTGAAAAATAAAGGAAAAAAAGGATTTAAATTTCATTTTAGAAAAGTTTGAATGCAAAAATTGAAATTAGAGATATTTTCTATTTCTGTTTTCAAAAATTGATGAGGGTGGTTGCATAGATATTTTGGATATTTTCTCTATTATTTGGGGATTTTGAATGAGTTTTCAAGAAGTTTTAAAAAATATTGGAAAAGGAAAGAAGGAAAGAAATTTTTTTGTTTTGGTTTTGGATTGGAAAGAGGTTGAATCTGTTGGAGGAGCTGGAATCAGAGGAGGAATCCAGAGCACCATTATCAATCTTCAAGCTTTAATTCAGGTTTTCTTCTTATTTACAAATTTGCATTTTGAAAGTTTCAAGGTTTTAGCATGCTGTTTGGAAACATTCAAAACCTATGTTTGGGTTACAAATAAAACCCATGTGAAAAGTAGTTTGAAATTGAAACAAAATCTCTGTTTGAAAATGAATCTCTTCAAGAAAAAAATTGTGTTCTTGGCTGCAAATTTATGTTTTTGAAAATTATTTGCTCAATTTGTTTGTGAAATTGTAAATCTGAGAATATATATATATATATATCATTTTTATATTGGTGCATGTGTTATGCTGGGATTTTTTTTTTTTAACTGGGAAAAAAATGTTCACCCCTGTCAAAATCGCGGATTAAAAATCCGCAAGGGTTTTAAGGAAATTTTATTTTCTTTAAAAATAAATAAATAAATAAAATTTGAAAGAAACGAATTTTGTGGGGGGTTGGGGGCTCACCCCATAGCCGCCCCCCATGGGAGGCACTGTGGGGGAGCCGCACCCAATGCGCACCCCACGCGGCCGCTGGCACCGCCGTCGCCATGGGTGGTGGACGGCTGTGCTAAGCATAGCCGCGCCACCATTCATGGTGGTCGGTTGTGCACAACACAATCGTCGCCCCACTTAGGGCCGACTGTGTAAGTCGCTACCCATGGCCGGCTGTGAAGCTGCGTCCAACCCTAGGCAATGCGTGTGCTTGGCTCGAGAACAATGACAACGTGTTTTGACTTTATTTCGGATTTTTCGTTTTTTATAAAATTAAAATATATATATTTTTATAATATTTAAATATTAATATATATATAAGACAATAGTATATATATATATTAATATTTAATATTATATTATATAATATTAAAATATTATAAATATATTAAATAATTAAATATAAATATATACGGGTTTTTATATATATATATATTAAAGTGTTGATCTTTAAATAATGGCATAATTTAAGTGTAGTTGGGGGAAATTTTAAATTACTATGTCATACTTGACTTATGGGATGATTAGAATAAAATGATTTATCAGATCAAGTATTGGGTTTAGGAGTAATATGTTTAACAACAAGTTTAATTGATCTTTAAATGATGGCTTGATTTAAATGCAATAGAGAAATTTTAAATTAATGTACTATAGTCAAATTGATGGTTTTATTTTAAAATAATATATTTTGAAAGAATAAATAATTTGATTTTCTGAAATTGTGCGTATTAGAGGAATTAATTGATTTTACATGATTTATTTTGCCAAGGAGAAATAGACGTTTTGAAAATAGTATTGTTTAAAATGAAGAAGTAACTACTTTATGTTATTATTATTTACAAGCAATTGAGGATTAAACATTTGATTTAGATTTTATCCTCAGTCTAAAAGAGATAATATTAAGTTAGTTTAATTGAGACAATAAACTACTGAATTTTATAAGGGCAGTGGGTATATTATGTTTTTAAAAGCAATCATAGATTTCAATTGGTTATTGAAAATTAGTTTTCCCTTCTCACTAATTTGAAAGGCAATGAATTATTTTATTTAATTTTTTTGTTGGGGCAATTGTTTCTTTACTGTGAAATGAAGTTTAAGGAAATGGATTTAATATATCCAAAGTTAGTTTAATTCTTCGCAATTGCTTATATGATTATTTCATTTGTGTTCATGTTGGGGAAATGGGTTAATTGTGTCTCTAATATGTAAGTCTTCTAGAGGACCCTAGAGGTTGGGGGTTGTCATTTTGTGATGTCGACCGTTTGGTAATTCCCTTGGGTAGTGCATGAAGTTATGTCAATGTTATTACCCGGTTTCCACGAACAAGGATGTTTTGTGCCTCCTGTGGAAAGAGGGGATTATGGGATTTGCGCCTCCTTGTAAAGAGTGGCTTTGTTATGTGATTTGTTGCCTCCAGTGTTTGGATTGAGTTTCATTTTATGTTTCCTCCTAGAGTTGGAGTGGTTGTACATCTATTTTGTATGCACTTGGGTTCCCTTGGTGATTGGTTTTGCTTGGTATGTTGTCAAGTAGAAGAGTGGCTTTTGTAGGGGCCAGAGCCCAAAGAGGTAAATTGAATAACCTTTGGAGGTGGTTTAATCAAGTGATAACTAAAAAAATACTTAGAAGATTAGGTGGTACTTCTCACTAATCAAGATAATTATGCCTCACTCATAGACACAAGTGTTCATTTAGACTTGGGATGAGTGGGAAGGCCTGGAATGGAAATGTCATCTATCTTGTCCATACGAAAGATTTTGATCCTGCATTAGTAAGTATGAGGACCAAGGATCAGTTGAGGCCACTAGGATAGCCAGAGCCTATGAAGATCCGCAATGGGTAACTCATGACGAGCTGTGTGATGACACTTTTTCTAGGACAATAGTTAGTATTTGATTCTGTGTGTATGATTCTCTTGACATACTTGATCTGTTTTATATCTGGAAGCAATGTGACCATGTTAGCGTCATACTTGTGTTGTACATATCATTGGTTGTGTCAGTATGAGTCAATATGTTTTAGCCTATGTGTAGAGGTAGATGGTCTTGGCTAGGATTCCTTGTTACTATCTCCTAGCATGGGGGGTGGGCCTTTGGGTTTCACTTGGTTGGGTGGCGTGCACCTTACTCCGTTGGGTTATTTCTTGTTGTTTGTGTGGATGAGATTTCCAATTGGAGAGCTCATGGGATCCATTTATTTTCATGCTTTATTTATCTCTGTTGATCTCATGATTTATTACCCTTCATTTTTTATCGAGGTGGAAAGCTGTAATATGTAATCTTGCTTATTGGATTTACCTCATTCAGTGAATGAGTGATGTAATCTCTTTATTAAACTATTGTTATTTGACATCATATTGTAACTATTATGGTGGATGTAATTTATCTTGTACGGAATATATGTGTTTCTAATTTGTTAAGTAAATGAATGTTATGGATTCATTTATGTTGTTTGTGGGTTAATAAGTAATCTCAGTCTTGTAACCTTAGAGGTTGTTGGCAATGGGTAGTGAACTTGCATATTAATTGTTCTTAAACAAAAAAAAATTTGTCCGTTTAAATAGTTAATTGCAACTTCCTCTAGGGTTACGTGGCGGGGTGTTATAATATCACTCCATTAAATTTGTGATGGTTCTTTCATACTTTTCCTTGCTCAAGGGTTTGGCTAGAACCCATATGGCTTTATCATGCGAATATGACAGGGAGGAGAATGAGCATGGGATTTATGCTTTTTCCTTGCATCATCATATATTGACTACTACAAATACATAACATACTCTATTATTTCAGCTACATTTCTCTATGCTTATACAAATATCCTTTCAACTTGCCAAATTAATTATTTAAACCCAATTATTTATGACGATACCTATTTTCTCTATGTTATGGCAACAATTATATGATGCAATAATCTGTCCAAAATGTGTATAACACCATAGAATTAATTGGAAATTCAAGCTAAATTGCTTGGTATTCAATATTATGGACATATAATTTATGCAAAATACCCATGTAAAATGACTTACAAATTTCAGAGCACAACAATTTTAAAACCCTCGAATCTTCTATAGAACAGACTCGAGGGCCACAATTCTTACAATAGTCTAATACCAAACCAACACCACAATGGCTCTTTCAACAATGCAACTTAATCAATATATTTTCTTGCCATACAAACAAAAAAACAATAGAAATTAACAGTTTGTTATAAGGAGCTTCAAACAGATGAGCGAAAAATAATATCATGCAACATATTGGTACAAGACAAGCAATCTATGTAACAGTTGTAAGAGGTATTAGGATAATACTTAAGAATCAGACGTATGTGGTTCTTCAGTGTTTTGCTAATAGTTCTTTTACAATTTACCTATTTCTCTATAATATTTAGTTTCAAATAATGGAGCTCAAATTTAGAATATATGCATGTATATATGTATATATATGTATATATATGTATGTATATATATGTATATATATGTATGCATATATATGTATATAAATATATATTATCCTAGCATTGTGGTGTGATGGCACAGTAGGAAGTAAATGCAATATTCAATGTTGCAGTGTGGGAAAGTATATTCCAAAATATGTAAGAAAAAATATATAGATTTAGTTGCATTGTTAGAAGAGCCATTGTGGCATTATGAATATTGTACACATACTGTGAAGGGAAAATAGGCATGGATCTAGAGACCCAACAGTGCAGAATACATTCCCTTAACACTAATACAACAGAGGAGTAAAGCATAAACCAGTTACAATAGCTTAACAAACTACTTAAGATGAATACATGCAACTAAAATAAAAGTTACACAAAGTTGAGTATTCATAGTTTGACACAAGATATACGTGGGAAAACCTTTTCAGGTAAAAAACCCACCACACAAAGTCTAGACTAATTGTATTACAGTAACAAAACAGTTACATACAAAGATATAGTCTTCTTTGATCAACTCACAGTAGCAATCCAGAATTCTTTTCTGTTCTCACTGTTACAATGTTCTCATTTCAAAACATATCGTTCAAACTCTCTTTTTCTGCAATATGTAATCAACTTCCTTAAGTCTCACCCCAATCCTGTCAAGCAACCACTAATCACAAGGTACATCCCTGTCAGATTCAATCGCACCCATGATCTGCCCATACCGATTTTCCTGATCGAGCCACCCAGGCATTAAAGCTTTCACCAAAATCGGGTTCTGTTTCGCCACTCTGGGTTGACCTGCACCTGCTGCAATTACTCTTTTGGTGTCTGACCAATCATAGCTTAGACACTGAGCCACGTGTCTGCATTCTATTCGCTATCGGCTTCTGACACCGAGTCCAACTCAGTCAACCCAGTCGTCGAGCTCACCAAGCTCCCCACACACCTTACCGCGCTACCACAGACCCCACTTGATCAGTTCGCGGTATGGTGGTAAGCGGTCCGAGTCCACCTGAGCTCTGCCCAAACATTCTACTGTGCTACCATAGGCGGCTCGAAGACATACTGCGGTATAGTGGTAATCGGCCTTGCTGACCATTAGCGGTCTTACCGCGGCCACCGCGGTCAGCCCTTTGGCTGGCCGCGGTATGGCGGTAACTACCAGGCCAGCCACAGGTAGCTTTATTGCGGCCACCGCGGTTAGCCCTTTGGCTGGCCGCGGTATGGTGGTAACCGCTAGGCCAGCCGCAGGAAACTTTACCGTGGTCACTGCGGTCAGCCCTTTCGCTGGCCGTGGTATGGCGGTAACCGCCAGGCCAGCCGCAGGCGACTTTATCGTGGCCACCGTGGTCAGCCCTTTGGCTAGCTGCAGTATGGTGGTAACGGCTAGGCCAGCCGTAAGCAGCTTTACCGTAGCCACCGCGGTCAGCCCTTTGGCTGGGCGTGGTATGGCGGTAACCGCCAGGCCAACCGTAGGCGGCTTTACCACGGCCATCGTAGTCAACCCTTTGGCTGGCCGTGGTATGGCAGTAATCGCCAGGCCTGTCACCTCTAGAGCAAGCCAAAGCCACCGCAGTAAAGTGGTAAGGGCCGAAAAGATTACAAAGAAAATGTCGAGGGAGAAGGAAGGGGCAACATGACTAGAAATTGAAACATAGATTCTCAACAAGCTCCCACTTGGTGAACATTTCCAGCAACCCCATTGCAACAACAATCACTGTCTGTCATAGGCCCCAAGGCCCATTGATTCTACGCACCATCTAAACTTGTCTATGCTAACTAGCTTTGTCAAAGCATCTGCAACATTCTTCAGGGTGTCCACCTTTTCCAGACTGACCTTACCATCTTCAACCATATCCCTTACGAAATGATACTGCACATCAATGTGCTTGGTCCTGACATGAAAGGTCCGATTCTTTTCCAAGCAAATGGCACTCTGACTGTCACAGCAGATAGTAATCTGCCCAACATCAAATCCAATGTTTGAACACAAACACCTCAGCCAAACAACTTCCTTACAGGCATGAGTTGCAGCCATGTACTCTACCTCTGTCATGGATAAAGCAACTACAGCCTATCGCTTGCTCATCCAACTGATTGCTCCATCATTAAGCATGAAAGTGTATCCATTGGTGGATCGTCTACTGTCAATGTCCCCTATCCAATCTAAATCAACATAACCTTGGATGCTGAGAGATTTCTGTGATGCAACCATATAGCCATGGTAACACAATGCATAGTCTAAAGTCCCCTTCAAATACCTGAAAACTCTCTTCACAACATCCCAATGTGATCTTCTTGGATTTTCCATAAATCGGCTTAGAACTCCCACTGCTTGGGCAATGCCTGGTCTTGTGCAGACCATAACATACATCAAACTGCCAACAACACTTACATAAGGCATACTGGTCATGTCCTCCATCTCAGTAGCAGACTTTGGACAGTCTTCAGCTGACAGCTTAGTTCCATGCATGATAGGAACAACAAGCTGCTTGCAGTCATCCATGGTAAACCTCTCCAGAACTGTCTTCACATACTTACTCTGACTAACCCAAAGTTTTCTGCTTCTTCTATCCCTAGTAATCTCCATTCCAAGAATGTACCTAGCTACACCAAGATCTTTCATCTCAAACTTTGTAGACAACTGAGATTTAAGATCAAAAATCATAGTCTTGCTATTTCCAATGAATAACATATCATCCACATATAGGGTAATAACAAGCACATGATCATTCTCAGATTTATAATAAATGCAATGATCAGATTTTGATCTCACAAATCCAATTGACAACACAAATGTGTCAAATTTTTGGTACCACATTCTAGGAGATTGTTTTAAACCATGGAGAGATTTATTTAACTTGCAAACCAGATTTTGTTTACCTCTTTCAACATAATGCTCAGGATGGGACATGTAAATTTCTTCTTCCAGCTCACCATGGAGAAACGCTGTTTTCACATCCATCTGCTCAATTTCAAAATCATACACAGCTACCAGTGACAATAAAAATCTGATGGATGTCAACTTTGCTACAGGGGAAAAAATCTCTCCATAATATATTCCCTCAATTTGAGAAAAACCTTTTGCAACCAGTCTAGCCTTGTAATTCTCAACACTGCCATCAAGACCTGTCTTCTTTTTGAATATCCACTTACAATCAATAGGCTTTCACCCTTTAGGTAGTGGTACCAAATTTTAGGTATCATTCTTTTTCAAAGAATCCATTTCTTCATCCATGGCTTCTAGCCAAGACTTTGAATTAGTCATGTTGATTGCTTCCTTAACAGTCCTCGACTCATCAGTGCTAGTAATTAAAGCATAAGCACAATTTGAATCTAACATAGAGAAACCATACCTATTAGGTTTCCTTTTTTCTCATGTAGATCTTCTTACAAGCTGAGGTTGATCTTCATCATCAGAACTTCCAGAGCTGCTTGAGCTCTCCTCAGTCTCAGGTACACTATGCAGCTCTTCCCTTTCAGAAGTTTGGGGAATTTCAATTGCATCCTTGTTCTTCTTGTCACTCTGATTTGTCCCAAGGTGCTGATCACTAATTGAAGGTTTTAGCTCATGAAATATCATGCTTCTGCTGTACAAAACCTTCTCAGTAACAGGGTTCCAAAGATTGTATCCCTTCACACCAACTACATAGCTGATGAGGATACACTTGACAACCTTGTTATCCAATTTAGATCTCTTTTCATTTGGCACATAAACATATGCCTCACAGTCGAACACACGGACATGCCTCAGAGAGGGCTTCTTACCAGACCATTCTTCCAAAGGCATCTTGTCAACAAGAGTAGAGCAAGGGGATCTATTAATTAAATAACATGTTGTAGCCACAGCCTCAGCCCAGAACTTCTGCTCCAGACCAGCACTACTCAGCATACTCCTTGCCTTTTCCATCAGCATCCTGTTCAACCTTTCAGCAACTCCATTTTGATGTGGAGTGTAAGGTGTTGTCTTGTTCCTTTTAATCCCATGATCAGTGCAATACCTTTCAAAATCTGCAGAACAGAATTCACCACCATTGTCTATCCTCAAACACTTAATTTTCCTTCCAGTCTAATTTTCAACCAAAGATTTAAATTCTTTAAACTAACTGAACACTTCTAATTTACTTTTAATGAAGTATACAAATGCCCTTCTCGAACAGTCGTCAATAAAAGACACATAATATCTAGACTTCGATAATGAAGGAACATTTACTGGACCAAACACATCAGAATGAACATAATCCAGTATACCAGAAGATTTGTGAGGACTAGAATAAAAAGAAACACGGTGCTGTTTTCCATAGATACAATGTTCGCAGAAATCGAACTCAAGGTTACAATCATCAAGCCCTTCTACAAGATTTTTATTCTTCAAGGTTTTTAAACCTTTCTCACCAATGTGACCCAGTCTATGATGCCATAGCATAGTCTTCGCAGCTGGGAGTTTTACCTCCATAACATTTGCAGCCAGAGAGGAGTCTTCATCTTTCTCTACAGGTGCAGCATTACATGACTTTATAGAGGCACTGTTACAAAGAACAGGATGTGCATCCAACTTGTACAGAGTGCTAGTATGAACACCCTTCGCCAACACCATTGCACCTCTAGCCATTTTACACCCCTTACTTGAAGAAGAAACTTCTACACCAACATCATTTAACTTACTGATAGAAAGAAGATTTTGAGCCAAACCTGGTATGTGAAGTACACCACCAATACCTTTGACTCTCCCGTCAGGAAATGAAATTCTGACTCTTCCTCTGCCAACAATCTCCAATGTTGAATCACTTGCCATGTATACCTTTCCACCATCATACTTCTCATATTTAGAGAACCATTCTCTATTGGATGTCATGTGAAAAGAAGCACCTGAGTCAACCAGCCAGACATCATCTGATGCCTGAGTTGTCAAGGCTGTTGCAAAGAAGGCATCTGCATCACTTTGAGAAGATTCATTGTCAGAAGCATTCTTCTTCTTCTTCTTCTCCTTGTAGTTCTTCCGGATATGTCTAGGTTGTCCACAGTTCTAGCATCTCACCTTTAAATTTTTACCAGGAGACTTTGAACTCCTTGCAGATTTGGATTTTGACTTCTTGTCCTTCTTCTTGCCTTTCTCTTTTGGTCTACCTCGAATAGCAAGAGCCTCTTTGGCCATCTCTAAAGACTTCCTCCACATCTCTTCAGATAGCAATAAGGCAACAACGTCTTCCATCTTAAAAGCAACAGTAGTGCTTCCAATGGCCATCACAAGATGATCCCAACTGTCAGGTAACGAACACAACAGGAGCATGCAATGATCCTCCTCAATCTTTATACCTAAAGATGTCAACTAAGTGACACTCATATTAAACGAGTTTAGATGGTCTGCAACAGATGCACCTTCGTCCATCTTTAAGGAGTACAACTTCTTCCTTAGGAATAACTTATTTACCAGAGACTTTCCCTGATAAATATCACCAAGCTTCTTCCACAATGAAGCTGCAGACTGCTCCTCATGAATGTTCAGGAGTACAAAATCAGCTAGACTTAGTCTTATCAAACCTCTTGCTTTCCTATCAGCAAGATCCCAAGCTTCCTGCGTTGTACTTTATGGCTTAGTTCCAGAGACAACAATCGAGAGGTCTCTATCCACAAGAAAGTCTTTTATCTTGAGTTTCCATAACTCAAAGTTACTGCCATTAAATTTTTCAATATCTACTCTACCAGATGTACTCGCCATCTCAAACAGAAACAAGTTAAAAAAATAATGCAAGACTCCCACAGAAACAGTATTAGCACAAAAAACTAATCTTTCCTACAAGGATAACACAACTAGCCAAGCTCTGATACCACTTGAAGGGAAAACATGCATGGATCTAGAGACTCAACAGTGTGGAATACATTCCCTTAACACTAATACAACAGAGGAGTAAAGCATAAACTGGTTTCAATAGCTTAACAAACTACTTAAGATGAATACATGCAAGTAAAATAAAAGTTACACAAAGTTGAACATTCACAGTTTGACACAAGATATACGTGGGAAAATATTTTCAGGTAAAAAACCCACCACACAAAATCTAGACTAATTGTATTACAGTAACAAAATAGTTACATACAAAGATACAGTCTTCTCTGATCAGCTCACAGCAGCAATCCAGAATTCTTTTCTGTTCTCACTATTACAATGTTCTCATTTCAAAACATATCGTTTGAACTCTCTTTTTCTACAATATGTAATCAACTTCCTTAAGTCTCACATTGCAATCAATCCTTTTAGTCAACTGCCAATCACAAGGTACATCCCTGTCAGATTCAATCACGCCCATGATCTGCCCATACCGATTTTCCTGCATCAAGCCACCTAGGCATTAAAGCCTTCACCGAAATCAGGTTTTGTTTCACCACCCTGGATTGACCTACACCTTCTGCAATTACTCTTTTGGTGTCTGACCAATCATAGCTTAGACACTGAGCCATGTGTTTGCATTCTATTCGTTGTCGGCTTCTGACACCGAGTCCAACTCAGTCAACCCAGTCCCTGAGCTCACCGAGCTCCCCACAGACCTTACCGTGCTACCGTAGACCCACTTGATCAGCTCATGGTATGGCGATAAGCGGTCTGAGTCCACCCGAGTTCTACCCAAACATTCTACCACGCTATCGCAGGCGGCTCCAAGACATACCGCAGTACAGTGATAACCGGCCTTGCTGACCATTGGCGGTCTTACCGTGGCCACCGTGGTCAGCCCATTGGTTGGCCGCAATATGGCAGTAACCGCCAAGCTAGCTACAGGTGGTTTACCACGACCATTGTGGTTAGCCCTTTGGCTAGCCGTGGTATGGCGGTAACCGCCAGGTCAGCTGCAGGTCGCTTTACTGTGGCTGCCGCGGTCAACCCTTTGGTTGGCCACGGTATGGCGGTAACTGCCAGGCCAGTCGCAGGTGGCTTTACCATGGCCACCGTAGTTAGCCCTTTGGCTGGTCGTGGTATGGCAGTAACCGCCAGGCCAGCCGTAGGTGGCTTTACTGTGGCCATCGCAGTCAGCCCTTTGGCTGGCCGCGGTATGGCGGTAACTGCCAGGCCAGCTGTAGACGACTTTACTGCGGCCACCACAGTCAGCCCTTTGGCTGGCTATGGTATGGTGGTAACCGCCAGAGCAAGCCAAAGCTGCCGTGGTAAAGCGGTAAGGGCCGAAAAGATAACAAAGAAAGCGTCGAGGGAGAAGGAAGGGGCACCATGACTGGAAATTGAGACATAGATTCTCAACATACTGAATGATTAAATTCTCTATTCTTAACAACATCTCAATGCTATGGTTGTATTGTAGCGATATTTCTCACAATGTAGAAAATACTTATACATGCTATTTTAAACTCTATTTAAAATCAAACTCTACATAAATACGAATAAACATAGTATACATATATGTTTAGATATACATATATGTATATATACATTGTTGTTGCATTCTTAAACGAGCCATAGTGCTCTTCATCTGCATATATGGATTTGTATATCTACCTATATGTATATTTTTATATATTAATTAGGGAATTGAATACATATATATATATATGTTCATATGTATCTGTCTATGTTTTAGGGAACTCAATACAATTTTTCTTTCTATGTATAATATTTAGTAGCAAACAAGTGTTATTCTAATACCTATTATATAATTCCTCTATTTGTCTTCAATGTCCACTACCAAACATTGTAGCTCAAATCTTATATCAATATGTTTCATGATATTATTTTTCCCTCATTTGTTTCAATCTCCCTAGAACAAATTACTCAGGGTTGCTTATGATAGCCATAGAGCTTCCTACCTACATATGTTGGCGGTGGTGTAGTTGGTTGCCTCGATACGCGAAAGTAGAAGGCAAGTGTTTTCCCGTGTGAGAAATTTTTATTAGACAAGCCAACTCTTACATAGACTGCTTGTCTTGTATCAATATGTTTCATGTGAGTTTCGATCATTTGTCATTTATCTCTAGTTCTTAAAGTGTTTTCCTAATAGTTCTTTTACAATCTCTCTATTTTATCTAGTAGCTTGAATTTTGAATTGAGAAGCCAATTGTTACATAGATTTCTTGTTTTGTATCAATATCTTTTATGATATAATTTTTCCCTAGTCCCCCAAAGCAAAATGTGCATTATGTATCAGTAGGCAATCTAAGTAACAATTGGCCTGTCAATTCGATGACCATTTTTACTATATTCTTCAATAGATTGCAGTTGTGTTTTTAATATAGGTATATTTCAACTCGCATTGTGAGGTTAGATGGACTTTTCTACTTATTGTACATTGTTCTATATATTCCATCTATCCATCTTCTTCTAGCCATCTTCAAACCCCATTATGCTAATTCTTTATGAGGATATCTGTTTTTTGTCAACTTGTTAGACCAGAAAAAAACACTCCAATATTACAGAACTTGTTTCAAAACACCCACGCTTCCCCAAGTTTTTTATTGTGTGGTATATGATAATATTTCATGAGATTTTCCATGGACCTTACCTGCTTTTTTTTCTCGGGGGTTTGGCTATAGCGCACGAAGCTTCATGATGCCAATATGGTAGGGAGGAGAATGAGTGTGGGTTTAAATGATTATGGAAGGCAACCAAACACCGCTATAATGTGCTTTTGAGAGGACAACTAATTTGTTTATTGCATCACATTTTTTATCCCTAGAAGCACATGACAATGGTGTATGATGCTCCATTCAACTAAACCATTTACAATGTCATGCTTGCTCTGGTTTTCTTTTAGTACATGACTACATTTTTTGCCTTTCTGGTTATTGGTTTTTATATGTGCTCATGTTTCACAAAAAAATTTCTATTTACAATAGATAGTGCTAACCTCTTTTATTTTATATGTATATTATTTCTTTTATATTGCTGCATAGATATAATAGGCATTCAACAAAATTAGTGTATTGTACACTGTTTATTTCAAATTCTTTCATGCTCCTACTACTCGATCCAATGCAACTTGTCCTTGTTAAACATGATCAATAGTTTATGTAAGTTCAAAACTTTCCCATTGTCAATAGACAGATTTGGTTAACTAATTGCAAAAATTATTGATTATTTTTATCTTCACATTATATATATTAATTTTACCCATATACTTACTCACTTTTTATCGTTCCTTTTTATTTTTTCTTGCTTGTGCACTAACATACCCTTGTATTTCATTTGCAGGAACTAGGTTTAAACATGCAAAAGGATTTGAAAACTAGGATACCTTTTTCCCTTAAAGTTGCCACATCAAAGAAAACACAACAATATCAGATATTATATATGAAAACACCGAAGTTTCCCAAGTTTTTTATTATGTAATGTATGATGAAACTCCATGAAATCTCTGGTGAGTGTTTCATCATTTTCTTGCTCAGGGGTTTGGCTAGAGTCCATGGGGCTTCATGATGCCAATATGGTAGGGATGAAAATGAGTGTGGTTTTTGTGGTTTTACTTTTAACACCATATATTTGTTGTTACATAGATTTATGTGTATGTACAAATCCTTGTATAAATTTAGCTTTGAAAAAACTAGTCTATAATAACATGTTTTCCATGTCATAGCAAGTTGTAGGGAAGCAAAATTATGTTTATCATGTCATACTCTATAATAACATGTTTCTCATGTTGCCTCAAAACAAGGCATACCTTCTAATTCAATTATTCTAACAATGCAAAATATGTGTATTGTTTCATTGCAAACTTCTTCTAACCCATAAATCACAAGCACAAAAATGGTTTTATTCCCAAAATTATGGAGTAGATACTACTTATAACATCTTTCTTTTTTTGAAAAAGTCATCTGTGATGACCACTATAACTAATATTCAAATAAAATATAGCTTTTTTAAAGAATACTTTTTTATTCAATGTTAGTAATAAAAGAGATGACTATACTAATGGAATGACCTTTTTTAACGAATAATTTTTATTCAACGTTAGTAATAAAAGGCGTGACTAATAAGTCTTTAAAAAAGGAGAATCCTTTAATGTTCCATACTTTTCCTAGATATTGTTTAATCCACAACTTTAACTTTGTCATGTATTTGTATGGATATGTATCTTAAGATAATTAAATAATAATCAATCAATTAATTAATTAACCTACACAAAAAGGTCAAATATAGATGTGCATCTAGGTCTAGTAAATGTTAAACTAAGACAGAGCTAAAATTATATTGTGTCTAAAATTTTGAACAGATTATTGTTATTTAAAAAATTAATTATTAAAAATTTAAATTTTATTTAATTTTTTAGTTCTCTTTTTATAAGGAAAAAAATATTTTCATACCTAAAATTATTCATTAAAGTGAATTTTAAACAACTATTCTACGTAAAATTATTAAATATTACATATTAATAAAAAAATGCTATTGATGATTAATTACCTCAAATTAAAATTAATGGATAGATTGCAAATAATAACATTCATTCAACATGACGTATAGTTTTATTCTATAATTTCATAACCAATTTTCAATTGATAAATTTCCATTGCGAAACACAAAGACCATTTTCCAATTTTTATGCAAATGGTTCTTAATCTCACATTATAAGAACAGACAGGTGGACGAAAACATCGGGATTATAATGCTTTACAATGCTACATATTAAATGAATATATATAAAATAATCACTGTGTCAAAATTATTTGATTTATAATATGTTTAGGTTAGGCTATTCAAATCTAACTTTAAATTCTATGTAAAGTCCAAATTCATAAGATTCGCCTCCTACTATGAACTAACCTCACATTATTTCATATTGCATTATTAGCACACCATCCCTTCGTTGCACCAATTAGACAATTGCAAATATTATAGGTCATTTTTATCTCCCCTTGCACTAAAAAAAAAAGTCTAATGCACACTACCCATTCACTAGCCATTTGCGGTGCACCCTATCGGTTGATCGTTGCATTCTTGTGCATGCGACTGCTAGTGTATGATCTTTGAACATTTTAGAGTAAAAAAAATGAGATACCCATATGAGGGTGGGAACATTATTTGGTTAGTAATTAGTCTTCAAAATACTTGAGATATTGTGTAAGAAGACATTGAATAGAGACGTTCATAGCTTTAGATGCCTCTTGGTGAATTCTAATTTTTGACCTTTTTATATATTGGAGGCATTTGATTGATGTTTGTGAGGTTTTTTATAGGTACTCTTGTATTGTTGAATTATTTTCAAATAAATAAGTGATTGTATTGTTGCACACATTTGATTGTAAATAATACAAGCTTAAGTATTTTTAGTGTTTTTCCCCACAAGGGTTTATCATATATATCTAGTGTTGTGGTTAAATTTTTATGTTTGCTTCTCTATTGTTACATTAATCTTATTGACTTAATCACATGTTTAATCATTTTAAATATTTGTTATATTATTATTCTTATTATTTCATTTATCATATTATTTTCCTTTATTATATATGCAAATAAAATTTAGCATAAATCAATAGACTAAATGACAAAAAATAAGAAACAATTGTAATAATTATATTTCAAAATAGATATGTTCAAGTGGGTGGTACTTAATTATATGATTGAAGAATTTGGATATTTGATGAAGATTCTAAAATCAAAATGATATTTATTAAAAAAATTAGTCTCTTTATCAATGAAATACCTTAGATCTTATGTGTTGGTACTCAATCTTTTATAGGTACTTTTATCTTGCAACCAATTTAAGATCTATTTTAATAGGTCTCATTAAATATCTTGGTACCCTTGTGTTCTAATTATACCCTTTGTTTATTCTTTGTGCTTCATGTTTCTCAATTATGGTGGTTAACACTCAACATGTTCATATATTACATGTTTTCCCTTTAAGGTGTCTTCACCTATTTTATTCTCCCATATATTCTTTCCTTGTTATTTCATCTTATATCCGAGTCTAAGATTTTATTCATTTTGATTGAGTGGGATGCTTGAATCCACATTTTTTTCCTTTATTTCTAAGTCATATCAATTGTGATATTTTATTGATTAGAAATGGATGTGTAATAATGTTCTCTATGTGATTCTTTATATATCTATTATTTGTGCATGACTTTATTTCTAGTTCTATTTAGTTTCGTACATGTATCCCTTTGTCCTGTATGCTTTGATTCAATTTACATTAATTTAACTCAGACTCTATAGTATATCTCAATCTCAATAATTTTAGGCAAGTTCTATAGAAAAATAAAGACCATAAAGATTTATTACTCTTAAATATTCTCTGATTCAATGATCAAGAGTAAATATTTGTCTAATTAAATTTAAAAATGTATTCTTTAATTGAGACTCTATAGTACTTCTAAATAATTTTAGGCAAATTTTATGGGAACTATAAATATCGTAAAGACTTATTACTCTTAAACATTCTCTGATTGAATAGTCAAGAGTAAATATTTGTCCACTCAAATTTAAAGAATGAACTACTTAATTCAGACTTTACAACGTGTCTAAATAATTATAAAAAAATCTAATGTAAATAATAAAGAACCAAACTTATATTCTTACATATCATTTCATTCAATAATAAAAAATAAATATTTATTCAACAAAATTTAAAGAATGTACCACTCAATTCCAAATCAAAGTACATTTAGTTAACTTTCAGAAAGTTTCATATAAATAGTAAAAATGTTGCTTATGATCCTTCCAAAATAAGTAATATTTCCTTTTAAAAGAAGCCAATCCACATTAAAATTTAGCTTTCAAATAATCCAAACAAAAATAGATAATTAGACTAAAATAACAATAACATTTGACAATTTTGTGTTGGGTATAAAAAATGTAGGTTTCAAAACATGGTGTGTTTTCTAACCTACATTTGACAAGGTTTCCAAAACACACCATGTTTTGAATCCTCAACCGATGAGAAGTGTATTGTATTCCCCTAGTACCAACAATAATTATGTTGTTTCTATTTAAATTACAAACTTGGATATACACATATCATAACCACAATGGTTGGAGTCTTTGTGAACTGCAACTTAAAACTGTAGAGAAGAGGGATTCGCTACTCATGAGTCTCTTTATTCTCAAGAGATTCCCAAGGGGTGAACTTCCCTTAACTACCTCAAGGAATAGAGCGAAAGTTGTAGAATTCGAAAGAGTAGATCACAAAGGTTTTTTGGACCCCCACTCGAGGATGAGAACCCATATCATAAAATATAGGTGATAAAAGCAATCCTCACTCTAGAAGGAGAACCCGTATCACAAAATAGAGATGCAATAGATAGGGTATGTGTGAAATCCCAAGATGCTCACAAGCATAAGGCAAGGGAGATGGATTTGCAAGAGCCAAGGGAGTTGGAAAGGGTGTTGTAAGAGCTTAAGAGTGCTTGAAAATGTTGTAATAAGCTGTAAAGAGCTATGCCAAAATATAGCAAGAGAAGGAGAGGAGGAAAAGGTAGGAGCCAGAGCTAGAGAGAAACTTGAAGAAAAAATGGATTGAAAAGATAAAATGTAAGGAAGGAAAAGAAGCTTCTCGAGCGGTTACAAGGCGTCTTGAGCTGTTACCATTGACAAAACTCGCTAACAAGTGGAAAACATGCTCGAAAATGGTCATTTGAATGTTGAAATTTCACAGGATGCTAGCATGACACACAAACATCCACATGGCATGCTAGTATCGAGACACACCATGCTACAAAATGGTAAGAATGGGAAAAGCACAAAGTTTGATGCAAAGTTGACGCACAAAGGCAGCTACTAAAAAGGGGTTTTGAGTATCCTGAGAGGGGAAAAGGATGATGCAAAGGATAAAATGAGCATACACAAGTGCTAAGGGGGTGGAAACTAAAGTGGATGCAAGAATGTATGTGATATTGCAAGGGGTACAATTTTACGACATTACATTTTTACCCCACTTTAGCGGGCATATGAATCTACATTAATATGCATGCTAAAGGAAATCTACTAAACATAAATAACATCATGATGCCAAAAGGATACTATAGAGGAAGCACACAACTCTTTGAACCAAGGAAGCTCACCCCTAGGCTGAAGACCTACAAAACAAACACATTAGAGAAGAAAGACTTGCACAAGACCACAATGTTAGAACATAAAAATCCATTATATCATAGGGTTAGAACATTTAAAAGCGCATACACACATGCAAACACAAAAAACTAAAGGATTAGAGTTAGCAAAGTGAAAGAGACCTTGATGTGAAAGGTTGTCTCAATACTATGCATCGTCCCCAAATTAAGAAATCATACATAGAAGAATTCTAAAATGAAGAGAAGAATGTAAGGATTGATTGCTTCACAGGCCCTCAAACCTATAAAGAAGGTGTTCCCCCAAGTACTCTCTCATGAAGGAAGCCTAATGTGAGGGGACTCTGTAGAGTCGGATTGGAAAGCAGCTTCACAGGTGTACCTACAAAGAAACATGTTAATTTGCAAACTAAACATGTTAGGCAAGCTTGATGCAAAGGATATCTATAGGTTCTCAATCTTGTAGAGCAAGACTAATCAGAAGAACCTGTGGCCACTACAAGCTGCATTGCAAGAAAGTTATAGAAAAGATAGGTCTAGTCGGGCTTCCCCTAAGCTATACACCATAGAATTCATTTGAGATAATTTTTTTTCAAAGGGGTCCCTCAAGAACCCTTCAAAATAGCAATGGGCCTACTCAAGGGGATGCTCCAATTGAAGGATAAAGAGAAGAGAGGGGGTCCTTATAAGGAAACACATCTCCAAAAGAAGTTATCGCTACCCCCAACATATAGGAGAGGAGAACCATGCAAGATACTTAGAACATGCAGGATATAGGTAGACCTCGATATCACTTGTCATTTGAAGAAGAGACAGGTGCATCGAAAAATAAATGAGTGATGGTACCAAAATCATGAAGTTGTTGTATTTTGTCCTTCATGGCCTTCCATTCACTAGTGGAATGGCCAGGCACTCGATGATATGCATAGAAATAATATTTTTCTTTATCATGCTTATGAAATTTCTTACATGTAGGAGAAGGAAGAGTAATCAAGTGGGATTTTAGAAGCCTCAAAAAAATACGCTCTTTCTCAGACAAAGAATGAGGAGCAGGAAACAACCCTGTCTCTTATGGAGAAAATTTTGACTACTCACAAGATGAAGAATTGAAGATAGAAGCCAATGGAGGATGAAGCAACCTAAGAGAGTGAGGTTGAGTAGAAATTATGTCAACATTCAACCATGGTTTCCATTTTAATTATTCATTCAAGCAACCAAGCCCAAAATTACGATTACGATGTGCACATTCTACAGGGATCTGAATACCTTGTTCATTACGCCCACAACCTTTACGCCCATAACCATATTTAGAGGCCATATTAAAGCCAAGGCCATAATGCACTTGCAAATCTTGAGAAGGAGGAGGATATTCATAGAGAATATTGTTCCAGCAATGGGGATCACACTCTTCTATGGGATCACCATCATTCTTCTTGATAGGACTGCCAACATTAACCTCTTTAACAAAAGTGTGATCATCTTCCTCGGAAGGAGGAGGATTGACATAAAGAACATTACAATTTTCATTCACATTATCTCACGATATAGAAAAATAATCATCTTTGCTAGCACCTGTGGATGATTTATCGAAATGTCTAAGTGGATCAAGACAACTTTATGTTCTCCAATGAAGGATTGCATAAAGTCTAGAGAACCCCAATCATCACCAAGACATGCATTTTCTTGAGAAGAGGTAGATGAAGCAAACTTAGGATTTCTTTCTTCACAAGGATCTTCTTTAGGGACATCTATTTCAAGAGGATCCTATGTAATAGGTATTGTAGGAGTAGACATCAACACATTGAAAGACACTAAAGGGATAAGAGTAGGCACAATTGAAACCTGATCAGTAGCTTCCATCTCACATAAGTGCATGGCCTCTCAGTCAGCCCTGACTATGAGTACTCGATTATTGCAAATGAATTTAATAGATTTATGCAAGGTAGATGGGACTGCACCCATAGTATGAATCCATAGTCTACCAAGAAGAAGGTTATATGGTAATTTTTCTAACATAAAATATAAAAGGGTGGGTACGATAATAGGTCCCAACCTCAAAGGCAAGACTATCATGCCTAGGGCTTGTCAAACGACATTATTGAACCCACGAATGTCAAAAAAAGAAGCATTAAGAGAAGATGAATCATTATTGATATTAGGCAATAGATCAATGGTACATACATTGAGTATCGAACTGGCGTCAATGAGAATACATCTAATGCCAATGTCATTAATGTTAACTATGATCATTAGAGGGTTCACTTTCTTCTGTACTTCCAAGGGAGGGAATTCCTATGAATAGATTATAATATTTAAAGAATCTGCATGAATATGGGCTATCAATGCATTAGCATCCCTTAGCCTAGTTGAAGAAGGCAAGAGGATCTTTTGCAAGGCTTCCTGAAGCATACCTTGGTAAACTGGAGCACACTAAAGCAAGTCCCATAGTGAGATCTTGGTCGAGGTAACACAGAGTTTCTCGACAAGATCGTAATCACCAAGTGCTTTAGTTGGAGGTTTAGGTGCTTGAGGAAGGTTTGGTTGTTTATTCATTCTATTCTCATAAGTATGGGCTACCACTCTGTAAGAAGGAGCCATAGAAAGATCAAGAGAATAAGTATCAAATGGAAGAACATTAATAGAAAAAATCCTTTTAGGAGAAGGACTAGCTGGAGTCAAATAAATGACCAGTCTCTTAGGCCTTTGAGTGGCAGCATAGACGTGTATTACATTTACAAAATCATCACAACTAGTGGAATAATCATTCTAAGGAATATTCTCAACATCGATCCAGGGAGGATCAAATGTGGAAGGAGATTCATCATTCACTAATGCATCATCTCTAGAAGAGAGTGAATTGAAATGAAGAAGAGATTCATCATTCACTAAGGTATCATCTCTAAAAGAGAGCATTGGAATGAAGAATAAATTCATCATTTAGTAAGGCATCATCTCTAGAAGAGAGTGCATTAGAATGAAGAAGCAATTCATCATTCACTAAGGCATCGTTTCTAGAAGAGAATGCATTGAAATGAAGAGAAGGTAGAGTAACATTAAGAAAAGTATCAATGATTTCATCTTCTTGCAACAAAATATCCTCTGATGCAAGAGGAAGTTCATGAGAAGGATAAAAGATACCAAGTGACATGGGCAAAGCCAAGTCACTATCACATGCATGAAATGGAACATCATTAACACTTTGAATAGAATTAGATATTGAACTAATAAAAGAAGATATTAAATTAATTTTGAAAATGGTAAGTTAAATATGATAAATAATCAATAAACAAGTCGGCTCATGACAAAACTAAGAAAAACTAAAAATCCATATTTTTTGAATTTTTTTGATATTTTCTAGGTTCTAGTAATTTGCATTTTCGGAGGTCTTCACAACAGAATTTGGGGTCAAAACTTGCATCGGTCCTTAAAATTTGATTATCATTGCCACAATATTTTAGGGATTGAACTAGTCCTCTTGGAGACCTTTCCAACAATGTAAACGATTCCGAATTGCGAGCATCAAGGCAAAAGTTATGATCCCACCAAGTTGGGGTAAATAAATTCCTTTTTTTTTTAACAATGTTGTGATTCATGTCAGGTTCACCAAAATGTAGAGAAGAGGGATAAATACTCATGAGTCTCTTTATTCTCAAGAGATTTCTAAGGGGTGAACTACCCTTAACTACCTCAAGGAACAAAGAAAGGGTCCTAGAATCCAAAAGAGTAGATCAAAAATGTTTTATGGACAAACTGATGGGCTCTTGACCAAAGGATGTCAACGTAGGATAAGGATAATGGAGTGACATGCTGGCATCCTATATAGACTAGAGAATGAGAATATCATAGAAAATAGCAAAGTGAATCCTAACAATTTGATTGCTAAGAACTTACTGTAATGTTGTAAAATTACACCCCTTGCAATTTCACATACATTTTTGCATCTGCGTTAGTGTCCACTCCCTTAGCATCTTGTGTAGGCTCTTTTTAGCCCTTGCATCAGCCTTTTTCCCCTCTCAAGATGCTCATCACTCCTTTTCAGTAGCTACCCTTGCGCATCAACTTTGCGTTAAACCTGGTGTTTTCCCATTCTCGTTGTTTTGTAGTGTGATGTGTCTAGACACTAGCACGTCACGTAGACATCCATGTGCCGTGCTAGCATCCTGCGACATTTCAACATTCAAATGACCATTTTTTAGCATGTTTTCCACTTTTCATATGCTTTTGTTGGTGGTAATGGCTCGAGATGCCTTGTAACCAGCCCAGAATCTTCTTTTCCCTCCTTAAATGTTATCTATTCACTTCATTTTTAAATCTCTTATGGGTCTAGCTTCTCTCTTTCTTTGGATTTATCCTTCTACTCTCCATCTTTACTTGGACAACTCCATACAACTTTCTATACTAGCTTCAAGCTCGTATATTCTCACAACACTCCTTGCGGCTCTATCTCTTTCACTTCGTGCTTGCGAGCATCTTGGGCTTCCATATCCCCTATCTTTTACATCCTTACTTCATGATACAGGGTCTCCTCCTTGAGTGGGGATTAATTTTATCACTCATACTTCGTGCTTCGGGTTCTACTCCTAAGTGGGTTTTTCTTTCACCACACACTTGATCTATTTTAGTTCATTTCTCTCTATTTATCTGGTTGTCTGGGGAGGTGGGAACACAAAAATGGGGGTTTGACTAAGGAAAACCCCTATATAGTCCCAACACTTTCTCTCGATATTATAGACATAGGTATTGAAGACATTCACGTGTTGGAGGCTTCATCACTTGCATGGTTGTGAGCATTTCCTTTCTATCCCTTATTCTCTTTATCATCTATTTCACTTTATTTCAGTTCTATTACATTTTTTTATTTATCGCATTCTATAAGTTCTTAGCAATAAGATCATTGGTAATCACCTTGTTTTTTTCTAATAAATTCTTGCTTTATGGTTCGTACGAGATTCCAGCACACCTCTGGGATGCCAGCGCATCATGTTGTTGTTCATATTCTACATTTTCATCTTTTGGCCAAGAGCTTGTCAATTTATCCAGAAGATCTTTGTGACCCTCTCTTTCTGATTCTAGAACTCTCGCACTGTTCCTTGAGGTAGTTTATGGAAGTTCACCCCATGAGGCTCTCTGAGTGAAGAGAACTCATGAGTAGTGAATTCCCCTTCTCTACATTTTGGTGAACCTGACGTGAACACCCCATTACATATTAAAAAAGGAGGAGAAATCAAAGATTTATCCTTCCCCAATGTTAGCAAATGGAGTGGCTTCGAACAAATATACTTAAGCAATGACTCTAGACCCAGATTTAGCACCAGTTGAAATCCGCTAACAACTCTGAAAAGACCATAGTTGCATTTGTGGATTTTCTTAGAATTTTGTTGAGGTACAACTCCCTCACCAGATTTTCAATGAATTTATCTATTCTAACATAGAGGGTATGCTTTTAACTAGAAAGTAGAAAAGGTGACAAACACTAGTTCATAAATATGAAGCTAGCGCAGGAGAAATAAACCAAAGCCATAAACAACCAACACAAAGATTAAAAATTTATGACCATCCAACCAAAGGGATAAAACCAAACTGCAATAAATGAATGTATACAACTTATCTTTCAAAGAAGATACAACTACATCATATGCATAATGCCTAGATCAGCATACTAAAATCATTAAATTTATAACACAAAGATTATAAATCATTATAGTCTGTAATAAATGCGACTCTTTCTCGAAAACAACCCTAGGTGTATCTAAAAAAAAGCGCCTATCATCCTTTACAATTTCAAATTTATAGCAAAGCCAACACCACTAGACAATTGCCAAAGTCGTTACTAAATTAGTAGCTTCTTATCTTCCTAACATTTCTTAAAAATTATGTAAAATCAGCCAGAAGAATTGATTTTGACAGAGGAATAAACATCAGCAAAGAAAACCAATCATCGATCTTGATCTCACCAATAGCCACCGAATGACCCATCACACAACCAACCATTAATGAAATGTATAATAATATCAAGTGGTAGCATGTGTGTGCTGCTTGATGTGAAATTGTAATTTAAACCAGCTCAAATCAGCCATAAATGGGAGCTAAATTACCATCTCATCAAACTTAGGAGAACACACCCATGTATAGCCAAACCTCTATAAATTCAGCCAGTTTCACCTTTCTTCATCAATCAAATGCATCAAACATGGAGAGTTCTCAGAGTGACGGTAATTTTTCCAATGAATACATTGGCCTAGAAGAGATCAAATGCAGTCCATTGTTTAGGCATACATCAGACCAACTGAAAGAGGTCTTCACGGTGTAGAGCGAGGTAGAGGAAGAAGTGCTCTACAACATTCTAGGTGAGGTGTTCCTAAGCCAGGCCCATGTGCAAAACACGGCTATGCTGGAGCATTTTATATACACATTCATTAAGACTTTTAGACACCATGATTGGGGTGTGAGAGCACTGGAACACCTGGTAAAGCTTGAGTTTCACCATTGTGTCAAGGTGGCAATCAATGGGATCAACCACTATCCTTGGAATAGATTGATAGCTGACACCATATGCATTGCATCGACCCTTCAAGATGAGACCTTGGAGGAAGCTGTGGCTCTTCTGCTCACAAAATTTTTAACAAATGACATGGGACTCTTTGTGCAATTCCTCCAGTCACACGAGAACCTGTTGTCACCAGCTCAAGTTGAATGCTTGCAAACTGTTACTGAGGGCATTTGCATCTTGATGTTTTCTCTGTGTGCCTGATAGGAAGTGCCTCTTTTTGTCATTTTTTCATCGATACAAAATTTGTAGTCGAATTAGATAATTTTGTAATGTCGATGCCATGTAAAAACATTTACATATATATAAATAAAATGTTCCTTTAATATCAATGTGTCTCTGTATGCACGGCTTTATTGATTTCCTATTTACATTATATTTGAAAAGTGCTAGTTTCCTTTCCTATATAATGCAATGGTTATATGAATTAGGCTTGTTATTTCATTGATCACGAAAAATCTTTTGGGTGGGGAAATAGTAGTTCACAAAACCTAGGAAAACACCACCTAGTTTCACACAGTTTACAGAATACTGCCTAAAGGTATAACTTGTGGGTGAATTTTTCTAGACCCTGATGCAAGATAACTCATCACTTGGGTTAAAAATACGTACACCCATTTTGAAGGAAAGGTAAGTTCAAAAATGGTGATAAAACGTCTCGTAGTGAGAACCAAACAATACATGCGGTAAAATGAGAGGTTAGAAGAACCAACGAAAACCCTGCTCAAGTTCGAGGAGGACAACCAAAAGCCACTTGAGCACAAGTTCCAACAATGAACTTAGGTGAAAGGAAAGATAGTTAGGAAAAAAAAAGAAAAGAGGGGGGGAGGTCTCATTTATGAGTAACAGTGGCTCTGACTAGGGATAAGGAATGCAAAGGATGTAGAGAACCCAACATGCAAGACCAGTCCTTTTCCATTGGGTACAAAGTCAAAGAGAAGGACACAAATAGAAAGCTAAAAATGAAAACACCAAAATTGTAGCTATTTACAAGGTAGGGTTAACCTACCAGAGGAGGAAAGGAAGGGTAAGATTCATGCAAGCCCATCAACCAACTGAGAGAAGAATGATCCTTTCCTGAAGATTCCCAAGTTTCTATATAGTCTCCAGAACAACTTTAGGAACATTGATATCCCAACATTAATGTGAGCACAAATGTATCCACTATTCACTGATCTCCCAAAAAGCCAATTTTCATCCAAAATTTCATCTTGCTATGATCCAGTCAGGACTAAACCATCCTTCATTAGCCAATCGTCATAGTTGAAGCTTGTTAATTCAAGTATTTCTAATTCTGACACAAAGGTCAAAGTTCTACACTCCTCCTTGGTGCTACATTTCTCGGGCACTTCTCCCTTTCTTGAAAAGTCATTGTAGGAGGCAATATCCTCTTTAACTTCACCAGTTCTTTCTTTGGTCAGGGCATTTTCAGGGGAGGTGATTTCTTTTGTAAACTGGTATAAAACATGGACCAATTTGTCACTTACCTCTGACTGAACGCCGACTTCCTTCTCTAATAAAAGATTAGAAAATTCCTCATCATTCCCTAGACAAGGACTATTTCCAACCATTGATGAACAATATTTGACCTCAAGCATAGATTGATCAACCATCAAATTTTCAAACAGAGGATTATCATATAACTTACATTCATCAAAATTGAAGAGTGAGTCAAAATAAGTTGACCAATTTTCTTCCTCTTGAGAAGTATCACATCTAAGGTCACCATTTCCCTCAAGGTTTAAGCATGTATTCGCATTCAACACTTCTTCAAAGGAGAAAACTTCATATTTTGAAGTAAGGAGGAAAATTGGTGCCAACTCATTCAAATTTTCTTCAGAGAAGGAGAGGGGCTCATCCTCCAAAGGAGGCAGCAAAGAACACCATGTCTTTTCTTATGGCTCATCATCTTCATCATCACTTGATGAACTGTAGTTAATTTCAACTTCAAACAAAGTATACAAATTGAAAGCCCGATCACTATAATACTAACCTCGCTCTTCACCAGGCTATTGCACGCTATCAAAAATTGTCAAATTTATGTTCTCAGTAGTAGGGAAAGGTAACTCTACTTCTTTATAACCTTGACCATAAACTCAGAGGATCTCTTGCAACTATCTTTAGGTTTCACATTTTTTCTTGGTTTCCATTTACCCACAGTGATAAAATCATCCTCAACCTTCACTGTTTCTTGTTGAGCTTGCTCAATCCCTTGAAATTTATCTCTTTTGAGGATTAATTGGATATTTTGATCCAAAGTAGAAACAAATATATGATACTGGATCTCTTCACTCAGTATTTCTGGAATAGGAATCTACAGGAGAGATCGATTGAATTGGAACACAAAATCCCTTATTATTTTAGGCTTGCTCTTCATGATTTGAAAGAAAAGACATAGGGTAGCCACAATGTTAATTAGAATTTTATAGTGAAGAAATTTGGTTTTAAGGACATCCCATCCAATAATGCTTCCTTTTTCAAGTCCCTTGTACCATTCTATTTCCTTCTCGATCAATCTGTCAACAAAAATTCTTACAAAAAAATCTTCTTTTTGAATACCTAAAACCACACTTACCGCAATCATAGCCAAAATATGTTCCTTAGAGTCTTGTTCATTTTGATAAGAGAATTTAGGAAACCTTTTTTGAGAATCATGAGGTAGATCATGATACTGCGACAAAGCAAGAGAACTAACTTGATTACACTAGAGATTCAAAGCCATCAAATTCAGAGTCACCAACTCACGTGTGAGTAGAAATTAGGAAAAGAAAAATTATTGAGGTGGACGAGCTAAAGGTAGGTTATGAGGATGAGGTATGGGTGGGTCCCTTGGGTGATGAAATGGATAGTTAGGTTGATGATTGAGGTGATGAGGAGGGTTGTCATAGTACTGGAATATCAACCTTGGAGGGCATTCAATCATAGGTGCAGGTGGGCGTTGAGCCAACTCTTCTTGTTTAATTCGAACCCAAGCTAAATCTGGCTGCAAAATAGGGAATACATTATTGTAAGGAAGTACCATCTTGCTACATGATGCGACAAAGATGTAATATATTTCAATCAATTCAATTTCCCGAGTGGAGTTGCCAAAAATTTGTTAGTGAATGGAATGGCTCTCGACAAATATACTTAAGCAATGACTCTAGACCTAGATTTAGCACCAGTTGAAATCTGCTAATAGCTCTGAAAAGACCACAATTGCATTTGTGGCTTTTCTTTAAATTTTGTAGAGGTACAACTCCCTCACCAAATTTTCAATTAATTTATCTATTCTAACATAGAGGGTATGCTTTTAACCAGAAAGTAGAAAAAGTGACAAATGCTAGTTCATAAATATGAAGCTAGCACGAGAGACATAAACAAAATCCATAAATTACTAGCACAAAGATTGAAAATTTATGACTATCCAACCAAAGAGACAAAACTAGATTGCAATAAATGAAGGTATACAACTTATCCTTCAAAGAAGATACAACTATATTGTATGCATAATGCCCATATTAGCATACATAGATTATAAATCATTACAATTTGTAATAAATGTGACTCTTTCTTGATAACACCTCCAGGTTTATCTAAACAAATGATAACACCTCCAGGTTTATCTAAACAAAAATCCCCTATCATCCCTTAAAATTTCAAATTTATAGCAAAGCCAAGACCACTGGATGGTTGCCAAAGCCGTTACTAAATTAGTAGCTTCTTGTCTTCTTGACGTTTCTTGGGAATTGTTTAAAATCAGCCAAAGAATCGATTTTGACAGAGGAATAAACATCAGAAAAGAAAATTGATCTTGATCTGACCAACATCCGCTGAATGACCCATCACACAACCAACCATTAATGCAATGTATAGGAATATCAAGCGGTGTCATGTGTGTGTTGCTTGATGGGAAATTGTAATTTAAACCAACTCAAATCAGCCATAAATGGAAAATAAATTACCATCTCATCAAACTTAGGAGAACACACCCATGTCTAGCCAAACCTCTATAAATTCAACCAGTGTCACCTTTCTTCATCAATCAATTGCATCAAACATGGCGAGTTCTTAGAGTGACAATAATTCTGCCAATGACTACATTGTCCTAGAAGAGATCGAATGCAGTCCACTATTTAGGTATACATCGAACCAACTAAAAGAGGTCTTCATGATGTAGAGCGAGGTAGAGGAAGAAGTGATTTGCAACATTCTGGGTTAGGCAATCTTGAGCCAGGCACATGTGCACAACATGACTATGCTCAAGTTGAATGCCTGTAGACTGTTACTGAGGGAATTTGTGTCCTGATATTTGCTCTGTGTGCTTGATAGGAAGTGCCTCTTTTTGTCATTTTTCCATCGACACAAACTTTGTAGTCAAATCAAACAATTTTTTAATGTCAATTCCATGTAAAAACATTTACATATATATAAATAAAATGTTCCTTTAATATAAATGTGTCTCTGTATGCACGACTTTATTGATTTCCTATTTACATTGTATTTGAAAAGTGTTGGTTTCCTTTCTTGTATAATGAAATTGTTATATGAATTAGGCTTCTTGTTATTTCATTGATCACAGTAAACCTTCTGGGCGGGGAAATGGGTAGTTCATAAAACTTAAGAAAACACTCCCTAGTTTCGCACTATTTACAAAATACCACCTAAAGGTATAACTTGCAGGTGAAGTTTTCTAGACTCTAACACAAGATAAATCATCACTCAGGTTAAACATATGTACACCCATTTTGAAGGAAAGCTAAGTTCGAAAATGGTGAGAAAAAGCCACTTAGTGAGAACCAAATAACTCATGCAATAAAATGAGAGGTTAGAAGAACCAACAAAAACCCCGCTCAAGTTCGAGGAGGACAACCAAAAGCCACCCAAACACAAGTTGCAACAATAGAGTTAGGCAAAAGGAAAGATAGTTAGGAAAAAAAAAAAAAAGAGGGGGGGAGGTCTCATTTATGGGTAACGCCCAAAACAATTTTTGGGGCGCTGCCCCGAACCCCATTCCATACTGTCAAAATAGGAGTAATGTTGGGCGACAAGTTCTAGGTACAATAGTATTACCTTTGCAACTTGGACCCGTTATTGTACCCACTCTACTATATGTTTGTCAAAAAAGTTACCATATAACCTTCTCCATGGTAGGCGATGGATTTACACTATGGGTGAAGTCCTGTCTACCTTGCATAAATCTCTTAAGTTCATTTGTAACAATAAAGTAGTCATAGTCAAAGCTAACCTTGAGGCTATGCACTTATGTGAGATGGAAGCTTTTGGTCAGGTTTCAGTTATTGCTACTCTTATTCCTTAAATGTCTTCCAATGTGTCGATTTTTACTCTAATAGTACCTACTACAAAGGATACTCTTGAGATAAATGTCCATGAAGAAGATCCTTCTAAAGCAAGAAATCTTAAGTCTACTCTTTCTACTTCTCAGAAGAATGCATATCTAGGTGATGATTGGGGTTCTTTAGACTTTATAGAACCCTTCAGTGGGGGATATAAAGTTGACCCGATCCACTTAGACCTTTTGATAACATCATCCACTCCCACTATCAAAGATGGTTATTCTTCTACATCATAAGATAATGTGAATGCAAATTGTAATGTTCTTAACGTGGATCCTCCCCCTTCTAGGGAATATGATCATGCTTTTGTTAAAGATATTAATGTTGGTAGTTCTATTAGGAAGGATGATGGAAATCCCATAGAAGAGTGTGATCGCCCTTACTAGAACAATGCTCTCTATGAAGACCCTCCTTCTTCTCAAGATTTGAAAACACGTTATGGCCCTAGCTTTAAGCTTGTATCTAAGTATGGCTATGGGTGTAACGGTTGTGGGAATATTGAATAAGGCATTCAGGTCCCTATAGAATTTTTTCCTCATATAAGAATAATCTAGGGCTTGGTTGCTCAAATGAACAATCTAAGTAGAAACCATGGTTGAATGCTGACATGATGTCCGCTCAACCTCGTTCTTAAGGGTTGGTCCATCCTCCTTTTTCTTCTATCTGCATGTCTTCTTCTTGTGAGCAGTCAAACCTTTCTCCACAAGAGAAAGGGTTGCTTCCTGCTCCTCATCCTTTATCTGAGCAAGATCTTATCCTGTTGAGGCTTCTAAAAGCCTTCTTGATTACTCTTACTTCTCCCACACATAAGAAATTTCATAAGCATGATAAAGGAAAACACTTTTTGTGCATACCATCTAGTGCTTGGCCATTCCAATAGTGAATGTAAGGCCTTGAAAGATAAAATACAATAGCTTCATGATTCAGGTGCCATCACTCATTTAGTTGTTGGTGCACCTACCTCTTTTTCAAATGACAAGTGATATTGAGGTTTACCTCTATCTTGTATGTTTTAAGTATCTCACATGGTTCTCCTCCCCTATTTGTTGGGGGTAGTGGTAACTTTTTTATGAGATATGTATCCTTCTTAAGGACCCCGTCTCCTCTCTATGTCTTTCAAATGAAGTGTCCCTTGAGTGGACTCCCCTTTCTCTTTTGAATGGTTCCCAAGGGACCTCCTTTGAAAGTTTCTATCTCAAATGAATTCTACGGCATCTAGCTTGGGGGCAACCTGACTAGACCTCACTTTTGAAATAGCATGTCCCTTGAGTGGACCCCTCTTCTTTTGAAGAGTTCCGGAGGGACCCCTTTGAAATCCTTCCAATTTGTTGATGGTATGCATGACTATTCACTTGATTGCTTGTGAAGCCACTATCCAACTTTGTGGAGTCCCCTTCTTTGGGTTTCCTCCATGTGAGAGATATTGGGGGATGCCTCCTTGCAAGTCTGCAGGCCTGTAAGGTGCTTACATCTCTAGGTTTCCTCCATATGAGAGATCTTGGGGGATACCTCCTTGTAGGTCTGTGGGCCTGTAAGGTGCTTTCATCCTAGTTTCCTCCATGTGAGAGATCTTGGGTGATACCTCCTTGCAGGTCTATGGTCTTGTAAGGCACTTTCATCCTGGTTTTCTCCATGTGAGAGATCTTTGGGGATACTTCGTTGCAGTTCTATGGGCTTGTAAGGTTCTTACATCTCGGGGCTTCCTTCATGTGAGAGATCTTGGGGTACGCCTCCTTGTAGGTCTACGAGCCTGTAACGCGCTTTCATCTAGGTTTCCTCCATGTGAGAGATCTTGGGGGATGCTTCCTTGAAGGTCTACGGGCCTATAAGGCACTTCCGTATGAGTTTCCTCCATGTGAGAGATCTTGGGAGTTGCCTCCTTGCAGGTCTGTAGAGCTCTAAGGTGCTTGCTATTCTAGGTTTCCTTCATGTGAGAGATCTTGGGGGATACCTTCTTGTAGGTCTGTGGGCCTATGAGGTGCTTACATTTTGGGGCTTCCTTCATGCGAGAGATCTAGGAGGTCACTTCCTTGTAGGTCTCCAAGCCTGTAAGATGATTTCATCCTGCAAGATTTGTCCATCATTGGTCCAAGGGCCTTTGATGTACTATGTGCAACTTCATAGTTCTACAGAGATATAGAGTATTTATTTCAAAACTCCCCAGGGAGAATACCTATGGAGCCATCTCTCTTGGAAGGAAAAACCCTACCTAAGCAGGCCATTTGGCCACCTAAATTTCTTGGTGCACCAAAAATGACTATTGTGTGGAAGGCATTACCTCTTAGTGCAGTCTTAAGGCCTTCACATATTTAAATAATACATATATATTATCAATTATTTCAATCCATTTGAATGGATCATTTAAGGAATCAAGAATCAATAGTGCTATTCTCATAGTCCAGCATGATGGGGTCAAAGAGGAAGCATTTTAGGGAGCCCTAACTTCACCACATCTAAGCCCAAGAGCATGAAGTATATTAGGGAGCCCTAATCTAGATTTGTCTAAATTTATTTCATTCCATTATTTAGCACTTATTATTAATTCAAATTAAGTGTGAAATTGTACTCACCTACAAGGAAGTACAATTTCCTACACTATATTTTGTATAATCAATTATCATGTAGTATAGCCTATGCTAAAGGTCAAGTTAGAGATCAACTATTATTCTTCACAACCAAGGTACCTTACAACTTGTACTATTAATGGTTACCTTTCATTTTACAAGCATTAAACCTTATGCTCCAACACTCTCTACCAAGAACTAATATGAATCCAAGGGTTTTAAAATAATTGGTTGAAGACTTTAATGTATCAACCATTCTAGGAAATCGTAATCGTCAACTACATTGCATGAAATATTTAAATATTTAATATAGAATGTTAAATATTTAAATATATTTATATATATAAAAATAAATATAAATATTTATTTACATATATAAATATATTTATTTATTATATATATATATGTATATATTTGTTTATATATATCATTTTGTTCTAGTTATTTGTTCATGTTAGTTTGTGTTGGTGTATATTGCTTAGGTTGAATTTATATATATGTATGTATGTAGTCTTTTTCTTGTTGTGTTGGTGTATATTGTTTGGGATGAATATATAGGTATATAGACCTCTGCATGTTTAGGTATACTCTCATATATATATTTTTTGCATGGTTTTTATATATCTTTTTTTTTTTTTAGAGTAATTTCTACAATATCTCTTATTCTTAGTGGGTTGTCTTGTTTTTATTAATATATTTCCTTTATATTAATAATAAATATTCACTTTTTGCTCTGTATTCTTTTAGTATTTTAGCATATATAAATAGTATCTAGGTTTTTGTTCTTGTTGTTTCAGATATTGCTCTTATTTTTCCTCATTCATTTGTATTTATTTTCTTTTAATAATATTATTTCTTCAAATTATTTTCTTTTTAATTCCTTTCATTTTTCATTTTTCTCCTTTCTTTTGGTGGTCTCATTAATTTGTTGGTTTTTAGTTCTTTTTTCTTTAATTTTTTATTCTTTTTGGTCTTTTCTTCTTGGGTTGTGTAACCTTCACTCCTCTCCTCCTCCCTCCTCCCCTCTTTCTTTCTATTAGGTTGTTCTTGGTCTATAACTAACATTATTTTTCTCCTTGAGCTCTTTCATGCTGATGATGGATCATATAGTGTGATTTGAAATGTTGATGCAAAAAACTCTCACACAATCTAATCTAGAAACCACTACAACAATAATTGATATGGATTGTGGAAACTTGATATCATTAATAGAATGCTAAAGTTAAGGGTCCATGCAACATATCAACCCAAGATATTACAGCTTATAAAAAATATTTGAATTGATCCTTTAACATGAATTAAGAAGGATAAATCATTGCAAGACATAGGTCCAATCAAGTGATAGTAGTATAAATCAAACCACCACCAACCAATGATACATGAAGTCAATGAATAACAATGAATTAAATTAAGTACGAACTAATTTATTCTAATTACCACAAGTGTATGTGTTGGACTAACTATTACACTTCTAGAAATCAACCTTAATGAGTAACTATGACCATAAGCACCAAGGATTAATCACTCACTTGAGGTGATGAAATTGTGTTGGAGAAATTTACTAATATTGTGGGTTTTGGTGTAATGATAATCAATCAATGGATGTTGGAATGTATGCTCATCTTAAATTTTACTAGTACCTTGACACACAATTGAACACAATTTACCATAATAAGTTTATCATTTTTTTTTTTATTAATTCTAATAAATAATGTAAGAGGTGAAAGATCTTTCATCTCAACACTAATTTTGATGCATAGATTTGGATTGAGTTAACAACTTATAAACCCTAGTTATTCAAGATGTTAAACAATTATAAATTAAAAAACATAAAGACTAGGCTTAATTCCATAAAAGGACCCAACCAAATATTCCTACCTAAGAACATAGAATCCTTAGGGTTGGACCACGAAGGCACTTTCCCTTCAAAATTTTTAGCCATGAGTATTAAAATCTTAAGTGTTGTTAACTTGAAGGAATGCACAAAGAATAATATTAAAGAGGTTTTAGATTTAACTATTATTAAAATTTGTTTGAACTGTGAGAACCCTTAAGCTTCTATTTCTTTCTGGTTGCATGGGAGAGGCAAAATGGAGGCAATGGACTTAATTTCCAACAAAACCTATGAAAGGCATCCATTAGTTCTAGGGGCGTTTGGCTAGAATGGAAGATGGTAACATGTCCTATCACAAATTTGTTTCATTTCTTTTTTAGGAAGGTTAGGGGTTTTTATCCAGATTTATATTATATTTACCAAAATTCCTCCATAGTTTTGAGTGCTAAGCTGACTAGTAAGCCCAAGCCATTTCCATTTTTATACATATATATACATATATATACATATACATATATATATATATATAATTAATGCAGATGCCCTGTTAGGGTGGAGACAAATATTGGCAACACATTTGTTGGAAAGAGTTGGAATGGGATTTACGATGCATAGAGGGTTATAGATGTTGAGTTTCACTTGATGCATTTGCAACTATATCTGCCCTAAAATTTCTAAAAATGGAGACAAAACAAACATTCTTCTTCCTTCCTAAAATTGCCCACACATGCATGAGGTGGAAACTAGTTTCGCCCTTACTATATAATAGCCTACAATTTTACAACTAGACACTATGTGATAGCCACATTTATATATTCATATAGAGATTTTCTCAAACATATCTTATTGATTTCTTTTAAGATAGAGGTAAAAAATTCTTCCTTTGCAATATTATGCACAAACCTATTAAATGTGATGGTTATGAAATAATAGGTTAGTAGTGAGCTACAGATGTAATTGCTTTGGTCACCTGATAACTAATAAGCCAATGCCTAGAGTGCTCTCCACCCTACCAAATGGCATCATTGAGTCATGATAAACTCTAGTCAACCCCTAAGCGAAGAGATTAACTAAGATTCGGGTATGCATTCACAAGATTTCAAGGCGAACAATCACATAACAAAAAGAAAAAAGGTTTGCAAAACAATTCATGGAGGACAATACAAACAAAAAACAAAAACAATTGCACAAACCCAAAGGCCAACACAAATGTGGAAACCTATTCATTATCATGGCTATTTTCCTCAACACAAGAGTTTGTTAGCACAATAGTTAGGAGACTTACCTTATAATTAGCTACCCATGTCCATGAGAAGGTCTTCTTCTCTCCATCTCCCCTGCTCTACCTCCTCCTTTCTTCAACCTATTTTTGTTCTCCCTCCAAAATGAAAAGAAGGCCCCCAAAACATACTCTTTCCATGGATCCCTGGTTGAGGGGGTTTTTACACAAAAGGAAACTTAAAAATATAAAATTTTCAACTCTTTAAAATACTCTTAAAGGGAAATTCTAAATTTCTATAAAAGGATGCACACCAAAGGCTAAGAATAATGGTATCAAGTAAAATTTAAATCACATGAAAATAAAATTTATATGGTAGACACAACTATGATGATGGTGTAATTGTAGGAAATATTAAAACTTTCATTTCTTCACAACATGAATGAAAAAGGATGGGTAAGGTTCTTGGCTGATCTCTCATTCTCCCATTGACCAAATCATGAATATCCCTACACACTCAATGAACACATCAAATATATTGAAAATAGATAGTTGAAGCAACAATAATTGAAGATTAAAAAATACCAATTAAGAGAACTATGCGTGGAATATTATCTCGACACAACAACAATGAGATAACAACAATAATTGAAGATTAAAATACCAATTAAGAGGACTATGCATGGAATATTATCTTGACACAATAATCAAGCATTGATTTACATTACCACATTGATCATCTTAGGTATTTATTTGTCATTTGCAATTAACAATGATGGTGAATCATATCAAATCTTCATAACTTAGTGTTCATTCAAAGCACTTAAATCTTAACTTAGTCAACTAATAAGATAAACATTCTATAGTTATATTTAATTATGACATCATTGACACTATTTCATTCACCAAAGGAAATTTATATTATACATTTATGCATACAACTAACTTTACTCACAAAATGCCTACTCTACAAATGAGATTAGTATTTACACAACCACTAATTTAATTCTAAATACAACATAATAATACATGTTCAAAATAGATTTTAGTAATTCTTCAAAAATTTGGGTAATTGTCTTCATAATAAGAATATTTATTACTAGACTAATTTTTTCAATCATTCTAAATTTATTTTAGTTCAAATCAAGATTAAAGATTACTTTCTAAAAAATAAAATAGGTAATCATGTAGGCATAGTCCACTTTTAGTAGGAAATTATCCTAACAATACCAGATTGATTAAGTGTTAAGAGTTCAACTTACCCTAGTTGAAAAGGCTTAAATCACCTTAACAGTGGTCTCAGCGGACTTATTATCACTGCTCAGCTTTGTTGAAGATACCTTAGTAACTAAGATGAGCAAGGGTTGAGTTCTTGAATCTGATGATATACATTGTGTCATTATATATGCTTTGCATTGAGTATTCTGCTTAGATGGGTTATGGGAAAGTAATCCCCTTGAAAATGTGTTAATTATCTTATTCTTGTGTAAGCTTCCATATTCTACACAGTGACAATGCAAGGCATCTCATTATTTACATGGGTAGTTGCGTTAGAAAACTAGTCAATTTTTAATGTTGGCGTTAGTGTGGGAGGTTGTATGCTGGTTTTACTAAGTAGAGATGCACAAATATTTTGTTGCCAGCTGTGGTGGTGGGGTTGGCAATAGCACACTTGGTGGGGCTAGTGTAAGGGATACAACCCAATCAGACTTATCATATTCATCTTCAAACATTTCATTAAGTTCTAGGTAAATATTCTTTTTATGCAGTAATATATTTTAACTCTAATTTTGTGATTTTGCATGATTGCATGAGCAATAAAGATTTAAGAATTTTCTTATTTTTGATTAGCAAGGATGTGTTTGATTGTAGTTTTACTTCTACCCATTTTAGGCTGTTAAATGTTGTATTTCAGGAATGCCATTTCTTTTTATATTGCTTAATGATCTATAATCCAAAATATTTGATACTAGATTATGCATATATTTTGAATGGAAAAATCCTACTATGTATATATATATGTAATTTTATATAATATTATTATTATATTATACTTACATTTCATTTCAATGGATTTAAAGCTATGAATCGAATTGGAAAATGCTTGTGATGTTTTGGAGTTTAATATTAAATATATTGGGGAAGACATTAAAGCCCCCCCTAGCCCGTGCATCCCATAGGGGATGGCTAGCTATGGAGGTAGTCGATGCTCCATAGGCCACGACCTATGGAGAGGATGCTACCCTCCATAGGCAGCACACCCCCCATGGGGGTCGCTGGATATGTTTGGCCCAACCTACTGTATTTCACAAACTTTGATTCCCTTTAAAATTCATTGACTGTATTTTGATTCTTCCAACTACAAATATATATCCATAAATATGTAATTAACATATATATATATATATATATATATGTTTTTGAAAAGATAAGAAACATTTACAGAGTGTCGTACTTGTTGGAATTGTAAAATTTTGAAAAAATCTCATTGGCCATTCATGCTCATTAGTTTTCCAAAATTCCATACTACAAGTATAAAATTTTCTTCACATAACCTACTCACCAAGGTCCGGGTCAAATTTTTATCATATGATCACATAGAATCTATGTAACCTTGAATATTTGATATATGAAACATATTGGCATAAGATGATGCAGGTCTCACTGATACTAATGCACATCCTTTTCAGTATATCGGCAAGAAATCAGTTATGTCATGCCAATGAGAACGCAAGTCGGGAGTACACAGGTTCACAGTTTCTATTGGTGAGACAATGGCTATCGGCATGACGGTGTGAGGTCATATCAAGCACATATTCATCCCACCACTCAGAGCACAAGAACATGTATCGGCCAGACTGGAGCCATCAGAGTGAGGTTCCAAAAGACAGCCTACAACCTTCACTAGTCTTTCCAATAAAGAAAAGGAGGATTCATTTGATGAGACAATGATGTCAGGAAGAGTTTGGGGAGTCTTTCCGACCTCCCGTATCATACCGACAGGATTGGGTATCACATGTATGGAGATAAAAATTGTCGGAGGGCAGTGTGTGTGGTCTCACCGAAGAAAAGATATATCGGTAAGATAAGCCTCAGCAGGGAGATCTAAGGAAGGTCATGGTGAGTATTATTCCATCGAAAGGACAATTATTTTTCCTCGGCGATTTAAGTTGACAAAAGAATATCTCGGTGAGATAAAGAAATTTTGGAATAAAACAAAGAACTGTTGGCCTGATTCGTTAAGTCATGGTGATAGGTTTGCTTTAGTGGGAGTCATGGCAATATGAAAAATTTAAAGGAAAGTTGTCGGGGAGACTTGAGGTGTTGGGGGAACTACAAGATGTCTTAGCAGGTGTGTGAACGTTGAACAGAATGATAGGCCAAAGATTTAAAATGTCTTTCCGATATGCTACATGATGTGACAACGAGAATTTCAAAGATCCTCCTTCATTTGTATCACAACCAAGACATTAATGGTGCCATGAAACATAAAAGATTTTACAAATCCAGGAAAACTCAATTAAAAGCATTCTTCGTGGAATTGGCAGCAAAGGAGAGCAAAGGAACGAGTAGAGGATTGGGGTGTTTTTTCAGCTTGGAATTTCAGGCGAAGTATAGTAAGTTCTTCATCCCTTGAATTTTGTGAATTTCAAAGAATGGAAAGCACTAATTCAGAGAAATGAAAAGGTAGAAAACATGGGGAGAGTAGTCAATCAAAGGGAAAAAGGCAGAAAACCGAAATTCAGTCAGAGGGTACCGAATGAAAATTGAACAAAGATCTCATAGACCAGCTACCTAGTTCTAGACCTAAAGGTAGACGCTCTGCACAACTTAGGGCAGAGGTGGATAAATTAGATGATAAATGAAAATGCATAGGAGATGTTTGGACCCCAATTAGAGGCTATGAATTATTCAACTTCCATTACTATCAGAGGAATCATTTTGAGCCAGTATGTAACCCATGGAAGCTCAATTTAGGTAAAATGGTTTGCCCTAATGTTTTTGTCGATGTTGAATTGGTGAAATTGTAAGCTAGTCATTATAATCTGAAACATGAGGCCATATGTGATCTATTTGGGAATCCATTAATACATTTGTCAGAAAATGCAATAAGTGAGGTTTTCAAATTAGAAGGGATGTGCAATGAAAGGATTGGAAGTGAAGAGCTCGAGAATGAATTCAGAAGGATGGACACCATTTATAGGGGTTGGAGATTACCCCTGCATGGAATTAGGCATGGTGGCAAACCAATTCCAATGGAGGACAAAGAAGGACCACACCATTTCATGTGGATCTTTTCGAGCCTTATATGAAGTACACCTATTTTTTCAGTGGGACAGGTATTAGGAATGGAAGTTCCAGAGTATATGGCAATTGTGCCTATGGTGATTGTAGTAGATATTCAATATCATAACTCCAAGCCTTTGGATTATGCTTCATATATGTTTAAGGAACTTGATGCTGGGTTAATGGCAATAAAAAAATGAAGCCTATGTCCCACACCTCAAGAATTATTCATTATTGATGCATTTGGTGTTATACTTCAGACAAGAATTCGGGTTGTGGCCCCAGGAGTTGAGAATTTCACAATTTGATAAAGAAAACAAGCCATTGCCTATTCAATCATGGATTACTGTCTGGGAAAGTAGGTTTGCTAATTCTAGTTTTGTAGACTTTGAAGAATACTTTGTAAAACCCTTGTATAAATTCTATAATCATCCATGTGATTATTCCTTGTCTGATGGGATAAAAAGGTTTCTCAGACCTAAAGATTTTAATGGGCCAATCAGCCACAATTGGGGGGACTGGTATTGTTTAGAGCATGCCACCATGATTAGGGTTTATGGATTTGAGGATTCCCCATTTATCTTGCCTAGAACAGTTCCAGACTGAATTTCCTACTTAGAAACTGTTAGGCAAATGGATTTCTCCAGTGTCATGAATTTAAGCTCTTTTGGAAAACAGGCTTTTATGCCTAGTACACTATGCTTTGGTGATTTTACTTTGTTAGCAAAGGAAGGATACAATTTGATTCTTGATAGGTTGTTATAGTATAACATGAGAAGAGGACCATTGAGGAAAATTTTTGATCCAAAGGGGTATATTCATTCTGCTAAATAAAAGATAAACTTTGAAGGGTATCACCATGTGCCCTTCCAGTTTGATGATATGATAAGAAAATTGGAAGTAGAAGAGGCAAAGATGGTGATTGAGCGACATAATCAGGAGTTGCTAGATATAGAACTATTGTCCTCTAGTGAAAAAGCATCAAAGGCTAACATATCACAGGGTCCATCCGATAAGGTATCAAGGACAAGTACTCAGGGTTACACCTATTCTGACAGAGAAATAAATATTGAGGAAATTGTAGATACAGATGCAATACATGAAGAGTACAGACATTTTATATCAGATGATGAGTTCATAAAATCCTCAGAGTTTAAATCATTTTTATGTAAACAAAAGGGGAAAGAAATTAGAGAACAGGTTGATAATGTCACACCAGTAAATGAAGAACAGTTGTTGAAAAGTTTGCGAGATGATGTAGAGAAAGAGATGACAAAAACGACCCCTAAGAAAGGGAGGGAAATGTTGGAAAGAGCCCGTGTCATGATTTTTCCAGGACTAGACATCAATTTTGCACTAGTCTTCGATAGTTTCTTAAAAGATAACAATACTACACACAAGCTCAACATAGAAAAGGTGATGAAAGTTTATACAGGATCAAAATACAAACCCGATGAAGAGACATTGATGATTTGGGCCTTATATCCACCTCACAAGAGGTCAGTTGTCATTGATACTGAAAAGGCATTTGGACATGTCATGAATTTAAAGGCTGGGGAAGCTGATCTAGTTGCAACTGTAAAAATTGGGATTAATGTAGCTAAATTGAATAAAGCCCAAATACATGTATTGATCAAAGAAAAGGATATGTACAAAGAAAATAATGAAAGAATGTTGAGAGAAAATGAGCGTTTGAAGGACTTAGTGGATGTTACAACAGGGCCAACAAAGTTGTTCACCCAGGGTGAAAGTTCACAGATAAAGGACCATTGGGAGGGGTCAAGTGCATATTCTCAAGAGAAATATAACACACTCACAACAGTAATCAAAAGGAGGCAGGCCATTTTGGCCACTTGGTTAAATAAACTTTGGGGTAAAAATCACAGTACTTTGATGCAATAAAAGAACATAAAAGGGTGGATGGTAGAATCCAACAAAAACTTGAGGAAATAAAATGATGGGATACTCCTGGCAATGCAGCAGTTGAGGATGCTAATCGTGTTATGGATAAGCACAGATGATTCTTTGAAGAATTACAAGAGGATGCTCAAGAATTGATAGAAGCCGCCGAAAAATGGATTGACTAGGTTCTTTGATGATGGAGGAAAATTAAAAGAAATGGCTACATGGAAGAGCGAAAGTGAGTTAATACTCCAAGAGATTTTAAACACAACCACTACGAAAGATGCAACATTGGATGAAGCGTGTGAGTAGAATGAACAGATGGTGATGATGGAGATCATGATCCATAATGCATTAGGAGATACAGATACACACGAGCATCAAGACTACACAGATCACATGTCAAGAGTTCATTTATGGATTAACAGAGCTTAGTTAATGCTAATCTCGTTAGTGTTTCATGCTTAAGACATTTCCAAAAGGACGTATCTTTTCAGGAAGTTGATATATATAAATATCCGTTTTTGTAACATGGAAAAATGGGGAAGAGAGGAGTACAATTAGAATAGGATAGATTGCGGCAAGCATAATATTTTTAGAATTTTTGCATTCAAGAAGACTATGTTGCATGTATAAATTTTGAGGAAGATAATGAAAGACTATTGATTTGGTGGCTTCATTCTGGTATCAGTTGTTTGTTGGATTTCTCCAATTATTTGATTGTCTCCAATCTGATGTTTCTTGATTATTTAAGTTGAAATATCAAGTATATGTTCAATTTATCAGTGCACATTTGTTGTATCTATGTGATTTGATTAATTGGTTTCTTTAAAGAAGAATTAAATTCCTTTCAGTCAATTACAGTAGTCTGGGAATGTTATTTGGATCATTAAGAAGAATCAACTAGATAGGATTAATATTCTGCCTCAAGTAGGGTTTGTCAATCATATTCTTACATGTTTATACCAGTTATAAACTCATATTTGTATATCAAAAAATTAGAGATTTTGCTAGATAAAATCCACTCCTCTGAGACTTTCATTTGACTCTGTTTTACCCAACAAGGCACTGATCTCCCTTATTTTTACTTAGTTTTATTCATTTGATTTGACATCTGTTAACTGAACATATCAAACTTCACCTTCATATTGCATATACAATTTATACCAAATTTAGATCATATCTCTCCACTATCAACTTGCCATTGTGGATAGTTTAGTCGATCAGGAAGCATAGTTCAAAATCTACAACATTCATATAGGTATAGCCACCTAGGTTTAGTAGAGCCTTAAGAGTAGAAGGTTCAACTGTATTGGTTGGCCTTGTTAGTTGGCCAATAGCGTTGTGAGAGCTTGGCAACCTCTCATGGTTCAAACCTGCATTTTTGAGACCCAACAAATTGGTGACTCTACTGGGGAATAACTTGAGAAGAGTCTGGTGGCAAACAGCCTTTCCATATAGGGTCATTGAAGAGATTCACAGTTAATAAATTTTAAAATTGACTCCACTGGGTGAAATAATAACTTTTCTATTTTATCACTTTAAAAAAAAAAAGTGGGTGGCGACTCTGAATGAACAAGTGCATTGAGACTAATAAGATAAAATACAGATCAGAAAGAAATCATCCTAGAGTTCAGACTATCACAATTACTCACAACATGCATGGAAGAAGATATTTGTACAAAGATAGTGATGGTCCTAATGATAAAAGTAAGTGGAAATACAAAAATGATCAGGGCAAGAAAGTGTCTAATGACTTGGCCCCAACAACTAAAAAAAAAAAACCGAAACCACCAGTGGAAACACATAATGCATATGATGCATTAACAAATGAAAACAACCCATCTAAAGAACTTCACACACCAGAGGAGAAGAGAAACCCCCTCTGGAAAATGAACCATGAGAAGGATAATGAGTTCATGGCTGATTTTGAGGCTAAAAAAAGGAGAGAGTTTGAATATGAGCAAAGAACAACACTTTTTGAGGAGGAACTTGAATATGAAGAAGGATCTGAAGAAAACCATGAATTTATGATCCAAAATGAGCTAGATGCACAGTGGGAACGCATGAGGCAAGAAATAGAAAGATCAAGGATAGAATATGAGCAAAGGCTTTAGGCAATGAAAGAATTTGATAAATTGAGGTTGCAAAAGGCTCAGATTAAAACGCCAATGGCTGACTCACCTAAATAAATGCCCCCTCATAAAAATAACAATATGAGACCATACAATTCCCCACAAGCCCACCGAAATCAGCCAAGGAACCAATGTGGACATCAAAATGCTTCACCACAACATAAGGGTGTTCAACCACCTCCTTATCAACAGCACGTACCCCCACAAGGTCAGCAATATGTGGCAAATAGTAATCCATTATACCAACATCAGCATTACCAAAATCCTCCTCCACCATATACAACCATGATCAGGCAATTTGATTTGGCGAATTTCAGATATACCCTTACCCATTGGATAACAATTGGAGAAACCTAATCCCAAAATTCACAGGAAGTAGTGCAATCACAGCCGAGGAGAATCTGAGAAACTTTAAAGTAGTTCTTCAAGACCTAGATATGCAATATGAGGATGGATAGATGAGATTATTTATGATTTCACTGATTGAAGATTCCAGGGATTAGTTTAACAGTTTAACAACAACATTCATTGATTCCATTCATATATTTTATGAGCAGTTTCTCTAGCAATATGGGAATCAATGTGCATCAGATTTTGCTTTGCATGAGTTGGTAACTATCCAAAAGCATCAAAATGAGTCAGCTTATGAATTTAATCAGAGGTTTTCCAAACTACATAATAAAATACCTTGTGGATCCAAGTTGGTTGATATTGCAGCATTGAGCATCTACTTGAAAGCTTTTGATCCCAAGACAGGGTATGAGCTTAGGAACAAAGATCCTAGGAATTTGGCTGAAGCTGAAAAGATAGCACTCACAATTGAGAATAACAGGAAGGCTGCAGGGATGATTTATAAAAGGGAAAACCCTAGGGCTCCCCCATATGCTCCCCCAAATAGAAAAAAAAATACATATAAGAATGAAAGACCAAGGTTGCATGACATGCCTTACAATACAAACTGAAAGGATGGGAAGCCGGTAAGTGATAGACCAAGGAATAAAGAAACACCAGATCCATTAAAAAGGAAAGGAGCATATATGGTAGATAAGAGTCCCTGGTGCTCAGTTTGTTACACACCACATTCCTTAGAGCATTGTTTTATAGCTCAGTCAATACCAGAAGAAGACATATTGGAAAACAATGGTGGTGAAGACTAGAATGTCTATTTAACTTCCCACACTCTTAATTCTTTGGAGCAGGAATATTCATCTTCATATGGCAGAGCAACAGGTTTTTTCTGACTATGAAGAAAGTGAAAATGAGCAAACTCCCCCTATTGCATCATGTCAAACTAATAGATGCAGTATAAGGAGACCGAGTGAAGAAGAGATTGAAAGGTTAACTATTGCAGTGGTGGAGGAAGCTAGAAGCAAGTATCGGTTGAGGAACAAAATAGTGAACAAAGATAAGGGTGTTCCGAGAGGAATATTTATAAAAAATAAAAAAGTATCAAAAGAGACGTCTAAGAGGACAGACGATAAGCAATCTGACAAAAAGAAACAAAAGTGGGCTCCTAAAGAAGAAAGTAAAGAAGCCTCCATTGATAAAAAAAAGCCAAGTCAAACATACAAAGGGGAAAAGGAGGAAAGCAAAGGAGAATTGATAAAACCAAAGAAGGTGATTAAAACTGAAGGTACATCCTTTGATTTCATAAAAACCTTATCTCAACTAAAAATATATGTCCCATTACTTGAAATGATGAAGATTAAGGAATATAGGGAAGGTGCCATTCAATTGATGTCTAATGGGAATCAAAATATAAACCTTCAAAATAAGGAGGTCCCTGAAACCACTAATAAGAGGAAAGAGATAAAAGTTCCAGAAGCCTGCTTAATGAATACACCACAAATTGACCCATTTTTTACCACCCTGCTCATAAGTGGCAAGTTAGTGAGGAATTGCATGATAGATTCAGGAGCTTCCATGAATATTATGCCAGTAGGGGTAATGAAACAACTTGGTATGGGGGTAGATGTGGAAGGAGGTAAATGCTACACCATGGATAGCAAGCCTATTCTGGTTGTGGGAGTATTAAAAAATGTGGAAGTAAGATTAGCAACTTACCCGCAAGCTGCCTACAATATTGATATAACCGTAACTGACACACCTCCTCAATTTGGAATGCTTTTGTCAAGACAATGGACTGCAGCAGTAGGGGGTAATGTACAGTTTGATTTATCATATTCCACTATACCGGTAAATGGTGAAGAGGTGAAGTTATATAGGGAGCCAAGAATGAAGTAGAATCATAGCCTTGCAATAAAAATTAGATGTTTCACATGCAAGTCTTTGGGTCATTCTGCTAAGCAATGTAATGTTGATCAATAGAATAAACAATAAAAATCTATAAAGGTCTAGAAACCCAAAGCTGTCAACAACATAGAGCAGACCATGTTAGTTCAAACTGCCTTCCACTCCAAGAAAAAGGACTTATGGGTCTTGGACAGTGGGTGTTCAAACAACATGACTGGTGATAAAGAAAAATTTACTAATCTAGAAGACTATGTAGGTGGATATGTAAAGTTTGGAGACAACTCTGGAATTCAAATCAAAGGTAGAAGTTCTCTTTTTCTGAATGAAGACACTCCTATTTACAATGTGTACTACATAGAAGGATTAAAACATAACCTTCTGAGTGTTAGTCAAATCTATGACAGTGGCTATCAAGTCCTATTCACTTCACAGGGGTGTGAAATCAAAAATAAGATTGGAAAAGCTATTGTTGCTGGAAGAAGGACTAAGTGAAATGTCTACAATTTACTTGACACTTCTGGAAATGAAAACAATCAAGGTATGTGCTTAATGAGTCATCTTGAATAAAGTTGGTTGTGGCATAAGAGACTAGGTCATATTAATTTTGACAATATGGTTAGAATTAGTAAAAATCAGAATGTAAGAGGTCCACCTATTCTGAAAAGCCTGATAATGTAGTATGTAAAGAATGTCTCAAAGGAAAGCAAACTAAGGTAAGTTTTAAATCCAATTAGCATTCCTCTATTAAACCTCTACAAATTGTTCATACTGACTTATGTGGTCCTACAAGGACTAGACTATCAATGGTGAGAAATATTTCATGCTATTTGTTGATGACTACTCTCGTATGGTATGGGTTACCTTTCTCAAGAATAAATCAGAAGATTTTGAACATTTTAAAGTCTTTAGAAAAATGGTAGAAAGAGACTCAGATTTAAAATTGAAATGTCTAAGATTTGACAAAGGTGGTGAATTCACCTCACAAGAATTCATTGACTACTATGAAAGACATGGCATAAAAAGACAGTATGTTGCTGCCAGAACACCTCAACAGAACAGGGTAGTTGAGAGAAAGAACAAGACTGTAAAAGAAATGGAAAGGACTATGTTGAATGAAGAAAATATGCCAAACATGTACTAGAAAGAAGTTGTTCATACAGCTGTCTACATTTTGAATAGAGTCCAGATCATAGTGAAATCAAATTTCACTCCATATGAACTGTGGCATGGTAAATTTGCCTCAATTAAATATTTCAGAATATTTGGCTGCGAATGTTTTATCAAGAGAGATGATGATAAATTAGGCAGTTTTCAATCTAAGACAGATGAAGGTAAATTTTTAGGATACTCTACTCACAACAAAGCCTTTAAATGCTTTAACAATAGGCTAAATGAAATTGTTGAATCTGTTAATGTCAAATTTGATGAAAATCTTCTTCTAGATGTTGAACCTATGCAGGATGATGAGGAGGAAGAATTTGAACTTGATATAAATTCTGAAGGCTTTGAAACTTCAAAGACAAACAAAATCTGAAGATGTTGAAACCAACTCTGAAAAATGTGTAAGTAAAACTCCTTCAAAATCTCTTGCTAGAAACCATCCTAAAGATCTGATTATAGGAGATAGATCAATAGGAGTTCAAACAAGGAAAAGAATAGTTAACTATGATGAAAAATATCACATAGCTGAGCTTACTGCTTTTTGTTTAATCACTCAGTTTGAGCCAAAAAAATTTGATGAAGCTCTAACTAATGAATGTTGGCTTAATGCAATGCAGGATGAAATTAATCAAATTGAGAAAAATCAGACTTGGGAGCTAGTCCCAAGACTAGATGACAAAAATGTCATAGGATGTAAGTGGATTTTCAGAAACAAACATGATGAAAATGGCCATGTTGTTCACAACAAGGCTAGATATGTTTGCAAAGGATATGCTCAGCAAGAAGGTATTGACTTCGGTGAAACCTTTGCACCAGTTACTAGACTTGAATCAATTAGAATTTTCTTGGCATATTCTGTTTTCAAAAAAATTACTATATATCAAATGGATGTTAAAACTTCCTTTTTAAATGGGTATTTGGATGAAAAAGTTTACATAGAATAGCCTGAAGGGTTTACTTGTAAAAACAAACCCAATCATGTGAACAGGCTGAAAAGGGCTCTTTATGGCCTAAAACAAGCTCCTAGAGCTTGGTACTCTAGATTGGACAGTCACTTACTGTCAAAAGTTTTCATTAGAGGAGGAGTAGACAACAATCTTTATGTTAAAATTGAAGGGTCTGATATTCTAGTTGTTGAAATTTATGTTGATGACACTATCTTTGGCTACAACAATATTGCTTTAAGTCAAAAATTCTCACAGATTATGGAATATAAGTTTGAAATGTCCATGTTGGGAGAACTGTCCTTCTTCTTAGGTCTTTAAATCTCTCAACTTGAATAAGGTATCTTTCTCTCTCAAACCAGATATGCAAGAGAAATGTTAAAGAAATTTCAAATGGATGAATGTCATCCAGTTAGCACTCCAATGGCCACCGACTGTAAACTCAACAAGGTTGATGATTCTCCAGCTATCAACCCAACTGACTATAGGTCAATGATAGGCAACCTACTATATCTAACAACCTCAATATCTGACATAATGCAAGTTGTTTGCATGGTTGCTCGATTTTAGTCATCTCCTAAGGAATCTCACATTAATGTTGTTAGAAGAATTCTTAAATATGTTCAAGGCACTATTGATTATGGAATCTGGTATCCCAGAAACAATTATTTTTCATTAGTAGCATATACTGGTTCTGACTGGGTTGGTTGTCTGGATGATAGGAAAAGCTCCAGTGGTGCTGCTTTCTTTCTTGGTGATCGTTTAGTGGCTTGGCACAACAAAAAACAAGAATCCGTTTCTCTCTCTACTACTGAAGCAGAATATATTGCTACCACATCTTGTTGTACTCAGGTAATCTAGATGTCATAGAAATTATCTGACATGGGTATTGAAATCCCTAAACCTATTACTATTCTATGTGATAACACTAGTGCAATCAATATCTCAAAAAATCCTGTTAAGCACTCTCGCACTAAACACATCACTATTAAGTTTCACTTTCTTGGTGAAAAGGTGCTGGCTAACGAGGTTTTTGTGCAATATGTTCCTACACAAGCACAGGTTGCTGACATTTTTACAAAATCGTTGGCTAAAGATGTTTTTGAAAGACTTAGGTCTAGATTGGGAGTTGTCTCTCAATCTCTGTTATCTTAAACAATCTATCTTGGTGATAGGGGGAGCTGGTTAGCTCAGCCTGCAGCTCATACTTTGCTGCTCAATTGTTACATCTGTAGCTTCTTGGAATTTCACTATTGATTCTGGTTTATCTTTGTTGACTTCCCTTTATCCTTGTGACAAAAAGGGGGAGAATTATGAGCATTCGATTCTTGTACTTTATTTTGACTTGGTGGCTCATTTTTTGCCATCAAGGACAAAGGGGGAGTTTTTTGAATCTCTCTTGTGATGTTAATTTGTCCTTGATGACAATATGTGTTACTCTGGTATCTTGGTGGTTACTTACACAGTTGTTCTGCTTTTCGATTGGCATATTTACTATATTTCAAATATTATCTGTCATGGCACTGATATCTAATCTCCTTGTGCAGATCTTGGTTGAGGTATTCTGGTTACAGGTTCTTTGTTCCATTGATTAGGTGACATGTTTCTGGTTTAACAATTAATATTTCAGTGATGCACTTAACTATATGACTTTGGTATGAATCAGTACTCTACAGGTTGATATGTTGTGGCTTGATCAGTTTCTAGCTTCATGAAATTGTTAATGGTTGTTGATCATATTCAGAGTCATCTTGCTCCATCCTATTTCAGGTAATGATCTCTGGTTCTTGATGCTTGGATTTATGAGATACAGTTTACTTTTCAGTTTTAAGAAAACCCTATCGGGTTTCCTTAATCAACTAATAATGGGTTATGGTATGGGAGAATGGCATTCTGAACTTTTCATGAAATTAACCTTTTTACACTTCACAAGGATTTGGACACTTTGAGTATATATGGCATTTTTTAATGGTGAAAATCATTTTTGATCATTGCCACACATGTGATCATTCCTATGCATGTGTTTCAGTTTCTTGTTCAACACAAGTCTTTGGGTATACTTGAATTAATAAGGTGGCAATCGAACTTGGGTAAAGGTATTCAAATTGTTCTCTAAGTTGCATTTAAATCGGGTCTAAATGATTAATTTCTGTCACATTGGAAGTGACTTGGTTTGTTTTCTTGAAAACACATATGCCAATAGCAATCGAAATTTGGTAGCACTAATGCTAGGCATGATATAATTGGCATTTGTTTAGAAATGTGGTCATGTCAAGATATCTTTGAAGGCATCATTTGGTCGGCATTTTACTTGGAAATTAGTAAATGTTTTATGAGATTTTTGGTCAGCATGATTATCATTGATTTGCCTGCAGGTTTCAAAGGGTATTATGAGTTTTTGACTTATCAATGAGTGTCCTCTCAGACTCCAAATGATTATCAATCTTTGGAAAGGAAATCATGTGATTGTTAATGTTTAGGTCATTATTTCGCTTCTCATGATTCAAAGGGTTTGGAACCCTAATCTGGCCACCACCATGGAATCACTCTCTTAGTTGTTTCACTGTGAAATCTATTGGTATTCTACAACTCTTGGACAACGTATGGGGAAGCTTGAAATACCATCACCATGGTCGATTCTCTTGTCAGTTTCTTGGCATTAGGTAAAAGCTCGAAATAGAAAAGATGCACGAGTTACTCAGCTTAGCTGCAAATCTGGTAAACTCTTTTATGACAACAACTCCATCACTGTTCTCAGGTATTCTTTCAGTCTTCTTTATAGATCTGTTACTTCTTAGGCAAGGTTATTACGAGTTAAGTTTTATTTGCAAAAGGAAAGGTGAAATTAGTCTATTCCTTTCATGATTAGATCTGAAATGATTGCTCCAAAACTTTAGTCCATTTTTATTGAAGGTTATCATGTCAGTTTTAAAGGGATTGTGATTTATGTTTATGCGTAATCTTAAATTCTTCAAAATTCTTTAGATCCTTACCTAGAATCTTTGGTAACTACTCTTAAAAGCATGATTTCAGTTATGGAAGAATTATTCTTTCAGTTACTTCTTTTTGTAGTTGTTTTTCAGTGGTCATTATTTGAAAATTACATGCATGCCTTGATGTTGTTTGGTTAAAGCATTGCTTGTGCAGGCTGCTTGAGAGGACAAGTTTCAGTCTTCCTTCTAAATTTTCACAATGCTTGAGTATTCCTATTAGAAGACCTTATTCATATTGATCCTTCCCTCATGATCACGATAACATATGGCACTGTTGCTAGACAATAGCATGGTAACCTGATAATTATCTTTGAGTTATTCTTTGAATGTGAAAAAAATGAGCAACTGTTGTAACCCTTCATGGAATGTAATGATGTTTAATGTAAAAAGAGGAAAATAAAGAGATTAGTGCTTGATCATTACTAAAAAACCTGAAAAGACAAAAGATAACAGAAGTGCAAAATATAATAGTTTTGTATGAGATATAGGGTTTTATCCTTTTTGCTGAAAAATTTGGAAAACACAGTGTGTTAATTGTTTTGAAAAGTATCATGAAAAATGTATGAAACAGAGTGTGAGAAAAAGAAAGTTAGAACACACCACTTATAATACAGTTTGATGAGAAGTTATATTGATACTGTAAAAATATTTTCCTCAAGCTGTCTTAAGGCTTGATAATGGGTGGAACTCTGAAGTGTCATTATTGACATTTGAGAATTCTACACATTGTCTGTCAAGAGGCACTTGATAGAAATCAAGGAAACAGAGAGATCCTCTATATCATTGTATGTTCGATTGAAAAATAGAAAAGGGGTTGGTGGTCCTTTAGATTGTTGTCTCTAAAAAGAGGGGTTCGTGCTCCTTGAGTTGGTGCTCAGAAATCAGCCTACGAGGCATTGTCAAGAATAATTATTGAAATGAAATCCTAAAAAAGGCTGCAGGTTCAAGAGTGGTTTTTCTACCCCAAGAGGGTTTTCCACTCGGAATATCTTGTGTCTATTTGAGTATTTGTGGTTCATTTGATTAAGTTCTTTAACACTTTAAATTGCTATGGTTTACTATTCTCATTTCAGTTTATGTGATTGCATTCAATAAATGAATGAGTTTATCATTGATAAATGAGAGCATACATTTGGTTTATTTCAGTTTCAGTTAAATTTGATAAAGAAGTTAATAGCACTGATTCAACCCCCCCCCCTCTCAGTGTATTTTCACTCCAAAACCTACAACTCTAATGCCTTGCTTGAAAACCTCAACACACTTTCAACTTTATTCTTTTCTTCTTCTATTCCTCTCCTCAAGTGGCAAGTTGATTTTTTACAATTTTTTTGATGCAATCCTTTGGAGCAACTTGCAAATCCTTTCTTCAATCTTGCTTATATTGTTTGATATCTCTTAATACCATTAAATACTATATTTTATAGAGGTCAAAAACCTTGTGAGACATCGAAAAATTGGCACCCAAATCTACTCTTTCATTTCCATCAACTTGACCTCTAAAATTCCTTAAAAAAATGAAATAAAGCATAGTTTTTTTTTTCCAAAATGTGTTGTCAAGGTTCTTGCACCATATACAATGCCTTGATGTTGTATATGCCTCTAATAAACGAATAAAAGCATAAATCAATTTTTTCTCATTCACCCAAAATTATTTTCCCAAAAATCACTATTTTTTTCCTCCATAAATTGAAATAATAGGATAAGAATGGAATGTTAAAGATCACTTACAAGTTCACAGTCATACCATTTGGGCTAACTAATGCACCATCAATATTCATGAACCTAATGAATAATGTATTTAGGGACTGTTTGGATAGGTTTGTGTTGGTCTTCTTGGATGACATCTTGATCTACTCCAAGAATGAAGAGGAACATCTCAAGCATCTAGAGATTGTTCTTCAACGATTGAGAAAGCAGAGGCTATACGAAAAAATATCGAAGTGTACCTTCTTTAAAAATGAAGTATAGTATTTGGGTCACATAATTTTAGTTGATGGGATTGCGGTTGATCTAGCGAAGATAAAAGCAATGCTAGAATGGCTAGTGCCTAAGAATGTGCCAAAAGTTAGAAGTTTTATGGGTTTGGTTGGGTATTACCATAAGTTCGTTGCAAAATTTTCAAGAATAGCTTTTCCATCACGTCATTACAAAGTAAGTGGAATAAGATTGAGTGGTTTGAGAAATGCCAAGCATCATTTGACCAACTTAAGGAAAGGTTGACCATAACGCTGATACTAAAGGTACCAGATCTAGATGGTAACTTTGTAGTTATTATAGATGCTTCAAGAGAAGGTTTAGGTGGAGTATTGATGCAAGAAGGGCGATTCATAGCTTATGAGTCTAGAAAGTTGAAGCATTATGAACAAAATTATGCTTCACATGATTTGGAGATAACAAAAAATTTCCATGCATTATAGATGCAGAGACATTATCTATTGGAGAAACCATTTGAATTGAAGACTGATAATCATGGTCTAAAGTATTTTTTTACTCAACCTAATCTAAATGCATGAAAAGGGAGATTGTTAGAATTGATATCTGATTATGATTTCAACATCAGTTATATCAAGGGGAAGGAGAATCGGGTTTTCGATGCTCTATGTTTTAAAAGGCATATCTCCTCGATGATATCAATTCAAATTGACTTCAAGGGTCAAGTGTTGCAAGAATCCAAGGGTGATTATTTTTATGAACAGGTCAAGCAAGCACTCTCAGACAATTTGCAAGATCGAAGATACATAGGATATCACTTTGAACCTAATGGTTTATTGAGATTTAAGGGAAGGATTTATGTACATAACACTAGGGAATTAAGGAGCATGGTATGAAAAGAAGTTCACAATGCACCATATTAGGACATCCTAGCATAACTAAGATGTTGGCCAATGTCAAGCCATTATATTTTTGGAAGGGAATGAAAGGGGATGCATTGAGATTTGTAGCAAGTTTCTTAGAGTGTCAAAGAGTTCAAAGGTAGAGCATCATCATCTTGCAGGTCTTTTGTATCCACATAAATTTTTAGAAAGGAAGTGGCAAGTTATTATCATGGATTTTGTGCAAGGTCTTTCAATGTTGAGGAATAAGAACAATGCCATTCTGGTAGTGGTTGACAAGCTTACAAAGGTAGCTCACTTCATATCAGGGAATTTGATTGATGGAGCTCTTGTAATAGCACATAAGTTTATTTAAGAGGTATTTAGATTGCATGGGATTCTTAAAAATATTATTTTTGATAGGGATGCTCAAGTGACATCTAGATTTTGGCAAACCTTTTTTTCTTCACTTGGGACTCAACTGAACATAAGTTCTGTATATCATCCAGAAACAGATGGAAAAAATGAAAGGGTGAACCAAGTATTAGAAGACATACTAAGGATGTATTGCATGGATCAACAATACAAATGGGAGGATTACCTACCTCTGGTAGAGTTTGCATATAATCACTCCTATCATTCTGTAATCAAGATAGCTCCATCTGAAGCCTTATATGGTAGGAAGTGTCAAAATCCTATAAGTTGGGATAAGCTAGAAGATAGGATAAGCCTTGGGCCAGGGATGTTATTGAAAATGGAGGAACAAGTTGAAATTATCAAGCAAAGGTTAGCAGAAGCTAACAATAGGCTGAAAAGTTATGTTGATTCTAAAGAAGTACATAGGAATTTCACAATAGGGGATACAATTTTGTTGAGAGTTAAACCTCACAAGAGTTCTATCAAGTTTGGAAAGTCATCCAAACTAGCTCTACGCTACTTAGGTCCTTTTGAGGTTCTTGAAGAAATCAATCCTATTGCATATATAATTTCCTTGCCGCCAACTTTTTCCAGGATGCATAACGTCTTTCATGTCTCATATCTTAAGAAGTATATACTAGGCGATAACCATGTTATTGATTGAAATTCTTTATAGGTACAAGACCCATGAGCAGTAACAATGGATCCTCTCAAGGTGCTCAAAACACATAAGCTCCACTTATGTAACATAGAGGTTCTACAATGCAAGGTCCAATGGGATCAATATGCAAAAGATTATGCCACATGGGAAGACTATGTTGAAATGAAGCAAACGTTTCCAACGTCTTGTTATATTTTGAAAACTCTTGAAAAAATGATGTTTTGTGATGATGTGCTTTGTGTTATGATCATATTTGATACTTAAAAATCATTGGGGACGATGATTCAAAAGGGGGAATATGTTACACCATGTGTGTTATTACCTATTTACTATTACCTTTCTTGGTGAAATTACTTTAATATATGTGAATGTGTTTTGTATATGAATCTTGATGGAAATATGATGAATGAATGTTTTATAATTATTCTATATATGAAATGTATGTGATGCATATGAATGTATGGTTTTCAGCTAACTACTGTTATGATGTGCTAAGTTGAATGTATGAATAGGTTCAAACCTCCAGAAGAGAGGGGAAGTATCACTCAAGAGAAGAACTTGGTCTGGTAAACTTTAATTCAGCCTAACTAGGAATTCACACACTCACACTATAGTTGGTCTTAGTCGAGTCAAGTCAGTTTGGGTAAATGGTAAGTGATCTTTAGTTTAGTTTATGTTTATATTGTTTTGCGATCTTGTTTTATGAATGTTTGGATTGAGGAATATGATTAAGTCTTGATGTCGAGTGGAAGTCCTTCCTTGTTTGTTTATTTTTATATCGATGAGATATATACATAATATATATATATATATATATATGTATATATGTATGTCTACGATAAATTCATAAATGTGAGTGAATATGTACATGAGTATACGTGGGTATATGTATCTATGCATGCTCATGGACAGATTACCCATATGCATGGGAACATCGATTGGAATAAGGTGACATATATATATACTTCGTATATATATGTCAATCGATGGATATGAGAGTATGAGTGTTTTTATTATAAAGGTATTAAAATAATATTATGCATATATATTAATATAGCTACATATATTTTAATATATAATTTTGTGTATATATATTCGCTAATTGATAATTAATGTATTTGATAATCACAAGTAATAAGTATATATAAATGAAGAAGGATATATACATTTATATATATATTATATCTATAATATATAAATGATAATAATTTGAGATATTTACAAACACAATACATAGTGCTCAAGTTGATAATAGTGAAGTGATTTAAAGGAAACTTAGGCACATATAGTGCTACCTTGTTAATGCATTGCATAGTATAAACTTGTGCATAAACCAAACATAAGACCAAGTCAACTAAGACTATGAGGCACACATGAAATAGGGAGTGTTGTATATATGTTGCAAAAGGAAGTGAATGCAATTTTTAACAATGTAGAAACTCTAACCCACACTATCTTAAAGGGCATTGGAGTATATGAAATGTGGCACCAATGCTGAAGTATATGAAATGCATAAGAAGTCTTTTTACTGCTCTTAAGCTTGGAAAAATAGTATTTTAACCATGGGACTCAGTCAATGTAAACTTGGCATAAATATAAGAAGGAATTCAATTTTCAAACCAAGTAGGAAACCTATTTAATAGCTTGTTGTTCTTTTGACTCAGTAAAAGAGTCTTGTTGTCTCTTGAAACAAGTTGAATAAACCATTTTAAAGGTGATGTCTATTATGTGTTGCAAACTTGTAAGTTAGTTTGATGAGTCGTTGCATGGGGATAGAAAGGTGGAAAAAGTATTAGCTTGTTTGTAGTGTTTGGTTGCTCACATTTTAGTATATATAGAGGTGCTCATTCTACCATTTGCTACACTTTTCAATCTGCTTACTTTTTTTTTATTCTACTGCAATTTCTGTGCATAGTGAGTTGAGAGCTCGAGAGTTAGTGAGTTATTTTGTTATTTGCATTAGTATTGTTGAGGGATTTGGTAAGAGGCTATAAGTGGGATTTGGATTTTTCTTGAGGAAGTTACAAGCAAGCTTGAGCAATTAAGTTAGGAGGGAAGAATCATTAGTTGAAGCTTTATACAGACATGCTGGTTTCTACTCCTTTTATATTATGTTGGATCACTAGTAGAAAAACAACAATAAATGACTTTAAAAACTACTAAAAATTGGTCACATGACCATTAGCTTGGTCACGTGCCAATTAGTAGTTTATTGCCAGACATTTATAACACAACCAAATTCATGACTAAACATTTTTTAATCATTTATTGGTTGTTTTGATCGATCAATTTGTTAGTATATTTAGTCATTAATTTAGTCATTGATTTTTGTTAATTGGTCATATATTTAGTCATCATGGTCATTTATTTAGTCATGTTAGTTGTTTATTTATTCATGGTAGCCATTTATTTAGTCATGGTAGTCATTGTAGTCATTTATTTAATCATAGTAGTCATTTATTTTAGTCATGTTAGTCATTGTAGTCATTTATTTTAGTCATGGTAATCATTTATTTAGTCATGGTTTAGTCATTTATTTGGGTGAATCAGTGATTCAAGTTACAAATAAAATATAACTTAATTAATCCTCACAAATTTATGCATATAAACTTCAAGTATCATAGATATTCAAATGTTGAGAGAAGCACCATGATATGAAGTCTAAAATGCTTGAACAAATATGATTGATTACAAATAGATCACAAATCAAAAGGAGCCACAACACAATATTTATGAGTCTAAAATTTACTTCATTAAGCCTCATTGGTAAATCAAAACGTCAATGGTTATAGCCTCACTAACAAGTCAAAACATATAAATGATGTGCCTCACTGGCAACTTGTCTCACTAAATATTTTACAACATTTATTGAAGAATTGAAGAATTCAAAAGGGCATAAAAACAGAGAATCACTCTATATCAATGAACATTTGAGATGAGCTTCACTTCACTTTTGAATTGAAGTTAATGCATGGATAAGTTGAGAATGGGCTAATGATAGCTTCTTCACTGCCACTACTTTTCCATATTTCAACGTGCCTTGCAACCAAATAAATCATAAAAAAAAATCATCAAAAAATGGACCCTTTATATATGTAAATCTGCTAGTCACAAAAGAAAGGGTCATTTCTAATATGCTCGCCTTAAATACTTGATTGAAACCTCCTTTGCCCAGTTTATTAGCTGGGTGAAAATTGTCAGTGGCCTTTCTGGGGACGTTGAAATCATAATTTGTCAACCTATAGAACTCCATTTGGCCTGCAGTGTCCACTGTTGTAAAGACAATTATTATAATTCAACTTGGGTTTTGTTGTGTTCAACTAAGCAAAGAATATAGCTAGTTTTTTAATAAATAGTCTATATTTTATCATTTAGAAATCCTATTATTCATATTTAAAAAATAGTGGAAAATGACATTCCATGAGACCACATTTCTTTGAGGTATTCTGTCAAGCATTTCACGCGCCTTGTCTCTACCTCTGCTTCTTTCTCCAAACTCTTCCTCCCTAGTATTGACCTTTCACTTCTCTAATTTGGCGAGCTGCAACCTAAAAATAAGATTTCGACAAGGGTTTTTATTATGAGAGCCAAGCTTCAATGGAAAAATGGAAAGCTGAGAATGAGCACATTTAGGTTTTTACATTATGGAAAATACCAACAAAATCTGCATGATATGCATTGGCTTACCTAGAAACTTGTTAAGAGAAATTTGCACATTGCGGCAACCATTGAGTCTTTTCACATGATCGGGTGCATAGTGCGGCCACCATCAAGCCTTCTCACATCATCAAAAACTCTCGATGTGCGAAGCCCTATGCCGTTTTTTTCCGCTTTCCTTGCCGCTATTGGTTTCAGCTCATCCAAGCTCTTCCTCGATTATATTGACCTTTCACTTCTCCAATTTGGCGAGATGCAGCCTGAAAATCTCCCGCCAAGAATTGTCTGCATATTAAGGTTTTAGAGTATGTTTATTTAAATGAAAATTACGACCAATTTGCCTGCGCGCATTAGGGTTTATTGGCCCGCTAAAAAAACATTTCAAAATGGATTCGAAGGTAAGTAAATTACAATACATAAATCTCCCCACAATAAACATTATTAAATATATTATAATATAATATTAAATATAATATAATATAATATTAATATTATAATATACTAATATAATATAATATTAATATTATAATATATTAATATAATATAATATAATTTTATATTATAATATATTAATATAATATAATATAATTTTATAATATAATATATAATATATAATAAAATATTATAATATAATATAATACAACCCACTCCCTCAATTCAAAATACATTTTTTAATTATCCACTTTAATATCATATTGTCTAATTTTTATTTGTGACTAATTATTTAGTCATTTTTATTTGTGTGACTAATTATTTAGTTGTTTTTTTACCCGATGATCAAATTAGTCACTTATGATGATTAAATTAGTCATTTATAGCTATGTTGCAAAAAATGAGTAGAATTTAGTGAACTTTAGTTGCTGTGACTAAAAGTGTTAGTCACGTAGTCATTTATTTGCCAAATTCTACTAGTGGATAAATTGTTTATTCATGTTACCATGTTTGGAAATAATGTCTTTTATGTGTGCTATGATGCTTGGATATGCTTGCATGTTTCTTGATTGTTTCTTGTATTTGTGAAACCTTTCTTTTTGGTTTATACTTGTAATGACAGATCAAGGTCCCCCCTAACATAGCCTTGATTTAGTGTTGCAATGTCTCTAACATATTCACATTAGGTATTGGGCCCTTGTGAACTAAATGAGATAATTGACGCCTTATTTGGAGCGTTGTAAAGTGTTGTAACACACTTTCACACTTTTCTAGGGTTTATTTAATAATTGGGCTTCTTTATGCTTTAATTGGCCTTATTTTGTATCCACAAGCCTCATTTAATGCATCTTTTTGAGGATGATCCTGCCACAAATCAACATCCAATCATAATTCAGGTATTTTCAGGTTGTGTGGCCCATATTTGGTGGTTTGGGACTCATTCGCCACCTTGGGCGAATGAGTCCCACCTAGGTTTTAATTGGGTCCCGATCCTAGTTTTACACACTTCTAAGCATTTTTGAATTTGGTCCCGTAAATTATTCCTAATGAGACTCATTCGCCATCTTGGGCGAATGAGTTTCATGTGGTCTAAAATTAAAATTAATTCAAATTCTTGGCGAGATTTTGTCCTCCTAGATCTGATGTCGGGCTTGTAGTGTTGTAATTTTAGGAATTCTTACATAATTAAGTATAAATACAAGGTTCTTTCACTGATTTTAATCCTAACATCCTAGCAACTTGAGTAATCATGCATTATAGAAAATTTGTGTTCACAAGAGCATTCAAGGGTAGATTATCAAGCATTCTAGAGCATTATTCAAGCATCATGTCAAATATTTCATGCATCATGTTTGTTTTGGAGCTGACAATTGTGGTGTAGGGTTTCATGATTCAAGCTAGCATTTCATTCAAAATCTATCCTATTCAAGAAAGAGTCAAGATCTACATCCATTGGAGCCAGTTCATACATGTTTGCAACACTTTATTGTGAGGGTTTGGTGAGTTGTAACATCATATCTTGTTCATTCATCATTCTCCATTCCTATTTTATTTTATTTCAAGGTTTAATTACCAAAACAGGCTTTGACCAAGGTAAACCCCCATCCACTAACAAAACAACATTTAACCCTCTCTCTAGTGTGTGTTTTGTAGATCTAGGTTGAAGACTTTCTAAGGAGAAAGTTGTCAAAGTTGTCATCAAGCATTGGAGAACATTGGAGAACACCTACAAGTTGATTTACATAGATTTAGATCCAGAAACTTGAAGAAGCAGACTGGGAAGGCCGAGAAGAGAAGATTCAGACCTTGAAGTATTGGAAAACTCTAAATGGATTGATTCGCCACTTTTGGTGAATGAGTCCTAGTTTAGGTCAAAATTCAGATTTTTAGAGATTCAGATACCCATTTGCCAGATTCTTGTTTTTGCACAGAAACCTAGATCTGGGACTGATTCGCCCAGCCTGGTGAATGAGTCCTAGTCAACACTAAAGTCACAATTTCCAGCATTTCAGAGATCCATTTAGTCATCTTCAGATTCCCAGGTGCACACATTTCATCTTACAACTTTTTGTTTTGTTTTATTTGCCTTTTTAGGTCATTTAGTGAAAAATTGCGTTGAATTAGGGTTAAGCATTTTGATTTGCATTTCATTTGTCTTTCCAAGTCTTAAATTGGTGGTGAACCCGTCATTAGTTTACAATCATCCCCTAGGACTATCCTATTGCAAGATCTCTTTCTCTTTTGCATTGAGATCTCTAGGGTCCTTCCTTCAATGAAATAATTGGAGAGTGGGTGTGCTGTATGTTCTAATCCATATGAAAGATCCTAAACCCCCCCTTTCCATTGTTTCATTTTGGTGAAGCAATGCACGATGAGTTTGACCCTTTGCAACTACAACAAGAGCTAAATCCTTCTTTATACATTATCATTCAACCTCCTATTGTGATTATCTTGGATGATGATGAGATTGCTAAAATTGATGAAGAGGTTCATAACAAATTCAATACATTGTTTTCCTCTTCCGTGAGTTTACATGAAAATTCTCCTAGGAAGAGTGTAGAACCTAGTGATGGTCCTAGTTCGACACTTGCTATTGTCCCTTTGGCTACTTACCCGCCTTCTACATACGATAAACATGACTCTGATGCAGATGATCTACTAGATGATTGACTCGTGTTTTCCTTACTATTTTCTTGCATTATATATTTTTCATTTTTCTTTATGTGATTGCATGCAAATAATTTGATCCCCCATGATGTTCTGTATGATGTTCTATCTCTTTGTGTATTCCTCTATATGCACCTTTCATTCCTCTCTATTTTGTAAATCTTTCACAAATCTTTTCCTTTTATATTTCATTTATCTTGTGTTTTCCTGTTGGGGATGACACAAGGCATCGAGACATTCATGTCTCTTCCTTGTTGACCCAAAACGATTTTTCTTTGTTTTTGCTCTCTTTGTGTCATTATTATAGTTTTATGTGTATTTAGGGAATGATGATAGCCCTAAGCTCTCTTAAAAGAATTATAGAAAGAACATACTGACCCCAAATCCATAGATCCCTTATGTGTGTTTGACATTTTCATTTTGGGGGAAACCCCTTTCTTTTCTTTGCATGACGTAGCTTCATTTGGAAACATATGACTTGGCATAGGGCTTTCTAGGTTAGCTCTCATATCTTCTCTACTGTAAAGTAATTGCTCACAACATGGTGTTTAGCAATTTCTTTAAAGTGCATTATTCTTTTGTATTTTTCTTTTTCATGGTTCATGGTGTAGCCTTCTTGTTTTATGCAATGCATTTTTCACTTTGTGGATGACATTAGTTGTGATTTCCTTCAAGATCATGATCTATCTTAGCATATTACACTCCTTTTAGTGGCTTGATGAGACACAATGCATCCCCTAAGTTGTGAATCTTCTATTCTTTGACTGGTCCTCTCTTGGAGACATTAGGCACAATTTTTGTTAGGTTTTCAATGGTAGATATCTAAAAGCTAAATGCAGATTTTATCAAATAAACCAGAAATAAAAATACACATAAAATTAACACAGAGAATTTAACGTGGTTCACCCAATGTGGGCTACATCCACCAAACCACAGCCATCCAATGATAATATTAACCAGTGCAAAACCCTATTACAATATCCCGAATAATCGCCTATATCTTATGATACTGTAACTCTATCCTAAACCCTTTATAAATTAGGGTTATACAAAATCGGGTTTTTTTCCCTTTTTGTGATTTTTCCCTTTTTCAGTAATTTTGCGAAAAAGCGAGGATACATGAAGAGTGTACAGTATAGAATGATCAGTCGCCACATACCAACAATTTTCCCTAAGTTAAAGACCTCACATGAATTAAGCAAGACTCCCTTGAACATTCCTTATTGTTGCATTTGCATTTTTGGTTATATGGCCACCTTGCATGTTTGTGGAGCCATCTTGTTTTTTCATGAGCTCCAAGCATACGAAGTTTTTCTTGTCTCATGAAGCTCGAAGTTCATTGTTGCATGGCACCTTATCAAAGTTATCAGGAGGTATAACTTTGGTATGGTTTGAGCGAGAAGACCAACCGCGCCATGAATTTCCCCATAGTCACTTGCATGTGTGTGTGAGTGCATACCAACCATGTATGTATGTGTCTCAGCTTCTTGGACTTCTCACCCAACGAAAAACTTAGCATTTTGTTGCCTTAGAGTGAGTGTGCATTTTTTTCAGACAAACAACCTAGATTTGATCTACATCATGATGGACAAGCGGTCAAATCTTGATCCCCCTCTTTGGTTTTGTTTTATTTTCCCTTTGTCTTTGGCAGTGTATGCTAGTGTCTTGATTTTTTTCTCTTATATCATTTTCATGTGTGTTCTTTTTTACCCATGTTGGTTTGTCATAGGACCTTGGTCTCGGGGGCTTGCACAACCCTCTTAATCATGGCTGTCCTATCTTACTAGCATTGGTGCATTTGAACCCCTCTTGATCATGGCCGCCCTATCTTAATAGCATTGGTGCATTTGGTCTACTTTAGTGTGAGTTGGAAGAAATTTCCTCCTCTCACTAAAGTGGGGGCTAGATGTAATGAAAAAAAAGGTCCCCCCTAACATGGCCTTGATTTAGTGTTGCAATGTGTCTAACATATTCACATTAGGTCTTGGGCCCTTGTGAACTAAATGAGCTTATTGATGCCTTATTTGGAGTGTTTTAAAGTGTTGTAACAAACTTTCACACTTTTCTATAATCAGGCTTCTTTATGCTTTAATTGGCCTTATTTTGCATCCACAAGTTGCATTTAATGCATCTTTTTGAGGATGGTCCCGACACAATTCAACATCCAATCATAATTCAGGTATTTTCAGGTTGTATGGGCCATATTTGGTGTGGGAATCATTCACCACCTTGGGTGAATGAGTCCTACCTAGTTTTTTGGGTCCCGATCTTGGTTTTACACACTTCTAAGCATTTTTGAATTTGGTTTCATAAATTATGCCTAATGGGATTCATTTGCCATCTTGGGTGAATGATTCCCGTGTGGCCTAAAATTAAAATTAATTCAAATTCTTGGTAGGATTTTGTCTTCCTAGATTTGATGTCCGCTTGTCGTGTTGTAATTTTGAGAATTCTTGCATTATTAAGTATAAATACAAGGTTCTTTCACTCATTTTAATCTTAACATCCTAACAGCTTGAGAATTCATGAATTATAGAAAATTTGTGTTCATAAGAGCATTCAAGCATTTAAAAGAGCATGCAAGGGAAGATTATCAAGCATTATAGAGAATGATTCAAGCATCAAGCATCATGTCAAAGATTTCATGCATCATGTTTATTTTGGAGCTAACAATTGTGGTGTAGGGTTTCATGATTCAAGCTAGAATTTTATACAAGATCTATCTTATTCAAGCAAGAGTCAAGATCTACATCCATTGGATCCACTTCATAAATGTTTGTAACACTTTATTTCTAGGGTTTGGTGAGTTGTAACATCATATTTTGTTCATTGATCAGTCTCCATTCCTATTTTATTTCATTTCAAGGTTTAATTACCAAAATGAGGTTTAACCAAGGCAAACCTCCATCCACTGACAAAACAACATTTTTCCCTCTCTCTAGTGTGTGTTTTATAGATCTAGGTTAAATACCTTCTAAGGATAAATTTGTCAAAGTTCCTAGAGTTTCCATCAAGCACTAGAGAACATTGGAGAACACCTACAGGATGATTTACAAAGATTCGGATCCGAAAACCCAAAGAAACAAATTGGGTAGGCTGAGAAGAGTAGATTCATACCTTGAAGTTCTAAAAATCTCTAACTAGATTGATTCACCACTTCTGGAAAATAAGTCCTAGTTTAGGAATTTTTTTAGATTTTTAGAGATTCAAATACCCATTTTCCAGATTCCTGTTTCCGCACAGAAACCTAGATCTAGGATTGATTCACCCAGCCTAGTGAATGAGTCCCAATCAGAATTAAAGTCAGAATTTCGAGCATTTCAGAGCTCCATCCAATCATCTTCAAATTACCAAGTGCACACATTTCATCTTATAGCTTTATGTTTTGTTTTATTTGTCTTTCTAGGTCATTTAGTGAAAGATTGCATTGAATTAGGGTTAAGAATTTTGATTTGCAGTGCATTTGTCTTTCCAAGTCTTAACTTGGTGGTGAACCCCTCATTAATTTACAATCAGCCCCTAGGATAGCCCTATTGCAAGATCTCTTTCTCTTTTGCATTGAGATCTCTAGGGTCCTTCCTTCAATGAAATAATTGGAAAGTGAGTGTGCTCTATGTTCTAAACCATACGAAAGAATTCCAAACACCCTTTTCAGTTGTTTCAATACTTATATAGATATTTATACTATATTGGATTTTATACAATTGTATACTATTTGTACTTTACATAGATTTTCAGTACTATACATAGTATGACAATACTTTAGGTTCGTAGCATAAGATAGAGTTGTTTTGAAATAATTAGTAGCAATGTCATTTAAATGTGAGTTAATGAGAAGGTTATTCCTAGGGTTAGGATAATCTACGAGAAACAGGATAACTTTAGAATAGAATACTAAGTTAAATACAAATCAAACAATTAAAGTGGTGAATAAATGACCCTCACTCAAAGTACTGGGTGATGAATCTTTGGCCAAACTAGTGTAGGTAGCCACTATTTACACTACCAAGTCAATATGATCCAATTTACATTCTAGGCTGGGAATATCATACATATAGTTGTAGCTACATTATGGTAGCTTTAGATATGTAGGACACACCACTATGCTCAAGAAAGAATATATGAAGGATGAGGTTACCAAACCAATCTCTTCATTGAAGGGAGGGCCATATTACCAAGTTTGGTAGATGTGTGAGGGATTGCAGTAAGTCCATGGTTGGCAAAAAAACACTCGAGTGATGCTTCTCCTCATGCAGTTGGTGGCCAAGATTTGGGAGAAGGATATTCTGGACCATTTGTATTTCTAGTTCATGTAAGCTTGTAGAAGCTATGTATGTAATCATGTGTCCATCTATATGAAGATTGTAAATGTGAGATGTTATCTTGAATATATGTAAAGTGAAATCATTCTTTTATTAATGAAATGATTCTTTGATTATGCAATGGAAAAGTTTGGAAAGGTTATGTTTCAAATGGTGCATTTATTATTGAATAGAAAATATTTTTTTTATTGCTCATAATGTTAGATGCATAAACTATTCACTTGTGGGTAAAACATAGTAAAATTTATAGGTAGAACATTGGGCATGTTACACAAAAGGTGAATACAATAAGCTGAAAATGAAAAATATAGGCCCACGCAAGATTCTCAAAAAAAAATTCGTCAATTCCTATGGGATACTTCTTCCTTCTGACATGGGTATCTCGCCCATCTTTAATGTAGTTGATCTCTATCCTTACAAAGGTGAGGAAAAATATGGATCAATAGACACAAATTTGATTCCAAGATGGGAACAACAAGTGATCAAATCGGATTCGATCGAAATCAAGTGCATCTTGGAGAAGCAGTTGTTGAATAAGACGCGACGTAAGGAATATTTCCAGTACTTTGTTAAATGGAAGGATCATCCTTTGACGGATTCCACTTGATTAAAAATTATGAATATCTCCAAATATGGTCATCGTGTTGATGACCTTATGATTAGTGTAGTGTAGGAAAATGCATACCCTTGCATTTTAACTCTTGTTTGGGGCCGCCTTTCTTTATTTATCCTCATTTATGGCTTAATTGGTCCTATTTTGCATCTAAAATCTCTATGAATTACATCTTTTTCTGGCTAATCTTGAAATTCTCCAATGCATAAATGATAATCTAATGACTCTATCTATGTGTCCCTGATTTTTGGATCGGGACTAAAACACCACCTAGGGCGTCTTTGTCCCCCAATGGTCTCAGGACCCTCATTTTGAGGTATCTTAATTGGGCCCCTTTTTGGTTTTTGTGCCCCAAGTTTCATGACTTGGGACTAAGACACCACCTAGGGCATCTTAGTCCTCCTTGAGTCATTTTCGGGATTTAATTTCAAATTCTGGTGGGATTTAGCCTCCTTTATTTAATGAATTCATATGTCGGCTTGGTGTGATGTAATTTCAGGATTTTAAGCATAGATAAGTATAAATACAAGGTTCATTCATTCATTTTAATCTAAGTATTTTGTGAGAGTTTTTATAATATCAAATTAAGTTCACAAGAGAATTCAAGAGCAATTCATCAAGCATTTGGAGCCATCATCAATATTCAAGCATCATATTAAAGACCTTCTTGCATCATATGTGTTTTTGTGCTAAAATTTGTGATGTAGGGTATTGATTCAAGCAAGCAATTCAAGTCTATATCTTTGGTTCAAGATCCATATCCATTTCATCCATTTCACACAAGTTTGTAGACTTTATAAGGGTTTGGTGAGTTGTAGAATTGCATGTTGTTCATTCACCATTTCCCTTCATTACTTTATTTCATTTCAAGGTTTAATTACTAACAAGGGGTTTGACCAAGGCAAACCCCCATTCATTAACAAATAATTTTTTCCCATCTTGTGCATGTTTGTGTTTGCAGGTTTAGATTGAAGTCTTGAAGATCACTTGGAGTGCAAAGTTGTAAAAGTTGCAAAGTTGCATTACAAAGTTGTCATCTTCACGGAAACTCACTTACAGGCCGAATCTAGAAGTTTTAGAACTTGAGATCGGAAAGGAAGAAAGTGCAGACCTTGGAGCTCAGGACCACATTCATAGTTTTTAGAATGATACTAATACGCCACCTTGGGCATTCTAGTCCTCCTAGGCATATTTTTCAAAGATTATTTCAGATCCAATTTTGACATTCGAAGATTTTGTATTTTCCCTGAAAAATAGTAGCGACACTAATACGCCACCTGAGGCATCTTAGTCCTCCATAACACATTTTGGAAGCTTCTTTGCATTTCTGGAATCCTCACAACATCTCTAGACTTCCTAGGTACACATATCCTATCTCCCTGTTGCATAATTTCATTATTTGCATATCTCATTTAGCTTGCATAACTAGGTTTTGTAGGTTGAATGTTCATTTGTCTTTTTCAAGAATTTTCTTGGTGGTCATCCCCTTAAAGTTGAAGGAACAACCTCCTAGGTTCTCTCATTGTGAATTGACTCACCTTGTGAGGTTTCTATTCAATCCAATGAACTCCTAGGACATCCTCAAATGATTAGTTAGTGAAAGAGTGACATTTTATATGCCCTTTTCCACCATTAATCATTTTGGTGAACCCGACTTCTTTGAATATTATTTTTCTGATTTGGAGTCCATAAAAGTCCTAGATCTAGATTGCATTCATTCTGGCATTGCATCTTGCATTCGTGAAAGTGCATCTAGGATTTCTTGCATTTTACATTAGTGAAATTACATTTAGGGTTTCCAATTTTTGCATTAGTGAAAGTGAATATAGGTTGCATTTTTACTTTCTTGCATCATTTCATTTCATTGAAAACTTGAAAAAGTGCATTGTTCATCCTCTTAATTACATTTAGAAACATTCTTATTGCATTCCAAATTGAAAAAAAATTGCATTATGTAACATAGATAAAATGAATGTTGCACTGTAAGATGGTTAAATCTAATCTAACATGCATAAATCTAAATCAAACAACAAAGAACGAATCAAATGAATTAAAAAGAAAATAATGTAAAACATAGAACAATCTCACCGAATATCAATCCATTTCCTCGAATTATCTTGATTGTCCTTCTCCATTTTGCCATGTTGGTATTCTTGCCCTCAAATTTTCAGTATGTATACAAGCATAGCCTTGATGTATGTCTAAGAAAAATATCAAAGATTAAGTTCTTCTAAAAAGTGTATTGATTTCGAGAGGAGGAATACTAGAAAATATCAACCAATTTATAGAAAGTTGGTTTTTGAACGATCGACTCAGATTCAAAAGAGAGATCAACGATCAAGATTATTGAATGTCATGCGATGTGAGTTATGTGTCAGTTAGAATGTGAGTTGGGAAATTCTGCAGGATAAAGATTAAATTAGAATAATAATTTAGTCTGGTGTTAAGATTATTCAAAAATATTTAAGAATAGACATCAAGATTAAATAAATGATTTAACTTTTAGTTGAAAGTCTTCGAAAATAGAAGAATTAGACTTTGAATGAAAAGGATAATGTTAGAACTTGATGAATGATCTGTTCGAATGCACACATGAATTAATCCAATAAAGATATTTAATTAATAAATATGTTCATGCATATGAGTTAGAACTAGTTAATTGACTGGTTGTGATAGAGAGTCTCTTCGCAAAGACGATCTGATATTGAATCCAGAGATAACTGATGGATTCAAATAGATCTCGAGTCAGATGGTGAGTGAATAATTAGATAACTGAATGACATAAGAATGTGATAGAAACAATTAATCATGAATTAAATGTTAATTTAATTCAGCATTCAAAAATTGAAATGATTTAATTAAATAAATAAATAATATTTTATTTAATTGACTGAAAAGGTTAATTGAATAATTAAATAATTCAAAATGAATATTTAATTATAGTTGAACATATGATAAAGGGGTAAATTAAATAATAAATTATTTAATTCAGAAAGAGAATTAATTAATTAGCGACGTAATTAAATAAATAAGATTTATTTATTTAATCAGAGTTGAATAAGAGTCATAATGAATTAATCAAATAATTAAAAGGTTATTTAATTAATAGAAGAAAGATGTGTTTAGGAAATATTTAAATAATTAACATTATTTAATCATGACCATGAACATTAGAAAATTATACCGAAAGTGGTACTCGTAGGCCTAGACCAATTTTCAGTGTCTACAGTTTGCCCCTCTTTGATACAATGTCATTTATCGCATTGTGTCAAAGAAAATTAATAAAAAAAAATGCCCCATTGAAAGGGAGAATGACGAGGAGGTAGTGGTATGCCCCCTCGAGAGGATAGGTGGGTTTGAAGAACATGAGTGTCCTCTCAAAATGGATAGATAATGGTGGTGAAAATGCAAAAAAGTAGAAATGTTAGCGTGGATAATTCAAAATGTTAGTAAGAAACAAGAAAGGTTGTTTGAAGGACATATAATCTTCGATATTTTCCCATATATATACTAATATTTGCATTTTATCATCATTGGGCAAGACTAACACAAATGGATAGTACACACCATGATATGAGATAGACCATAGTGTACAAAGTCATCCACTTGCGAAAAACAAATAGTCGCAGACAAAGAGTATCGTAACTCATACTAAGGGAAAGATTGCCCTAGTCTTTTTGTCCAGACAAACCACAGACAACAAACAAATAAAAAAAGGTCATGAGACGTCATTGCTCCTCTAAATCCTTCATGGGACATGCTCGAGGAAACTAGTAACATGACTCAAAATCCAAAGTTAAAATGACAGTTGACAGACAACAGTCAAAGAAAAAGAGTCCCGAGACATCCTTGCTTCTCTAAATCCTTCAAGGGACATCCTTGAGAAAGCTAGTAATCAGACTCATGCACAAATCAATAAAAAGATAAGACAAAGTAAGATATAAGTCAAAAATACAAATAAAAGTATTTGCCAAAACTTGATCTTGTGTAATTGTTTGATGTTTGACATAGCTCGATGTGAGGGATGACACATACCATATAAGACGTTGAGTCTAGTTTCAAGCTTGTAATCATTTGTGTAAGGCATGACAAATCCTGGTTTCAGAATGACACATGTCATATAAGACGTTTGAGCCTGATACCATTGATGCGACAAGCTACATGAGGCTACGACGATTGACGATGTTCGTTGACAAGAAAGACATATCTTGCTTAAGACATAAGTTGATCACTTTGACAATGTGTTTGATTTTGACTTGATGATAGTTTTGAGATGTTTTCCTTGTTGATGCATGTCTTGTTTTGATTCCTTGACTATTATAAGTGTGTGTGTGTTGACAGTGTATGACTTGAGATGGTGTACCCTAAAGGACTGACCTAGTGTGGCCTCAAGGGCTTATCGATTGATAGCCTTTCCTACATTGTACACACAGAGACCTCGTAGTTTGACCAGACTTTAATTGACATAACTGACTGAAAATATGCACTTAAGTTGATGATATGTGTGTGATAGTGAATGTGAATAATCCTAATGGACTAACCTAGTGCAGCCTCGGGAGCTCATCGATTGATAGCCTTGCCTACGTTGTACATATAGAGACCTCGTAGTTGGACACGACCAATGACTTTGATATGTATAAAGAGTCATGAGACACCTAGACAAACAAACCTAATTCCTTTAGGGCACATCAAGTGATGGCCTTGCCTATGTCTAGTCGTAGAGGCAACGTAGTTCGACTATGTCTATGACTGACTTGACACGACTAACTTCAACTCTGTTTTTGGGATTTTTGACATGTTTTTGATTTTATTTAATCTTTTTGGAGTTTTCTAGTATTTTTGGATTTTTTTTAGGACATATTCTGACATTGGGTTGCTATGTACAAGGTCCACATGACACAGAACGAGGATTTTCCCCCAATCAAGAATACAACATACATGATGGAGTGGGGAGATGGAGTGGACTTGATGTCAATCATTCCAAGTAATGGATAAGACAACCATTTATTATGAGTGAAGGTGAAAAAATTTGATTGGAATGATGGTTGACGAAGGAGCAAAGTCAACTACACATGGTGCCTGTTTGCCAGGTTTCCACCATGGTAGTTATCCATAGCACCACCGAAGTGGTTTTCACTATTGGACGGATTATTTCTCTTTACTATTTTGTTGATTTTTCAATTTTTTTGGTGTTACAAAGACGCCTATTTGCCAAGTTTTCATCAAGGTAGCCATTTTTTTGGTTTTTTCCCTTTTTTTTTTTCAATTAAGACGTAGTTCTCAGAAGCTACACATAGAACCTCTTCAGATAAAGGCTGTTGATTGGTGACAAAAGTGGTTCTCCTTCAGGGGTAGAGAGTTGATACGCTCCTGATCCAAAAGCTTTTGTGACAATATAGGGCCCTAACTAGTTATGTTCAAACTTACCTGGTTTTTCTCATTCAACTTGATTCTTGGGGTTCTCCATTAAGACCAGGTCACCAATGTCAAAGTGTCAATTTAGAACTTTCCTATTATAGCTACGAAGAAGACGATTCTGATATGCTTGCAAATGATCTAGTGCCTTCTATCTTCGTTCGTCTAGGAATTATAACTCATGTAATATGGATACACAATATTCTTCATCGTTAATATGACCTTTCAAGGACACCCTCAGGGAAGGAATTTCAACCTCAATAGGTAAGATAGCTTCATATCCGGATACTAGGGAGTATGGAGTGGTTCTGGTGGGAGTACAAATTCTTGTGTGGTAAGCCCATAAGGCAGGATTAAGCTGTAAATGCCAGTCATGGCCAACATCATTGACAGTCTTTTTGAGGATTCTGATAATGGTTTTATTAGATGCCTCAGCTTGGCCGTTACCTTGTGGGTAATATGGAGTGGAAAAATGATGTTGGATATGGAATTCTTGGGTTTTGAATGGACGGCCATTGTCTGTGATAATGGATTGAGGTACACCATACCGAAAAATTATGTAGTTTAGGATAAACTTGGATATTTATGTGCTGGTTATGTAGGTCATAGGAATTTCTTCAATCCATCTAGTGAGGTATTCAGTGGCAGTTATGATGAACTTATGGCCATTGGATGATGGAGGGTGTATCTTATCTATGAGGTCAAGTCCCCATTGGGCAAAGGGCCATGGTGAAGTAATCAGACGAAGCTCCTATGCTAACACACATATCAAATCTCCATGTATCTGACACTGTCAACATTTCTTGACAAAGATATATGAGTCCTTTTCCATTGTAGGACAATAATAACCTAATCTCATAATCTTGTGGGCTAAAGTAGGACCGCTAGAATGGGATCCACGTATACCCTTGTGTACCGCTCACAAGGTTGCTTGTGCTTCTTCCACATCGAGATATCTCATTAGGGTGTTATCTAAGGTACGTCTATACAGGGTATCTCCGATGCTGGTGTATTTGGCAGACTTACTGATAAAGGTTCTACGTTGGTTGTTTGACAGGTCTAAAGGTAAGATTTGGTAATTTAGATAGTCATATATGTCCTTGTACCAAGGGGAATTAGGACCAAAAATCGTACACACCATCACAGAATCAAGGACATCATAGGTAGGGACCAACAACTATTCGACCAAAAACTCAAATTTAGGCACGTTGCTAGGAATATCCAATAAGGAACCCACAGTTACCATAGCATCTGCTGCCCTGTTTGGAATGCTTGGAATTTGTTGAAAGGTGATGTCATCAAATTACTACTTGAAACTATCGTCCATGCACTTGTAGGGGGAAAGTTTCTCATCTTTAGTTTCATAATCATCATTTACTTTCTGGACTACTAGCTGAGAATCCCCATAAACATGTAGACTCTTAATCTTCCATTGGGCTGCCATTCTTCATCCTATCACTAAGGCTTCATATTATGCTATGTTGTTGGTGCGAGGGAAAGAAATCCTGAATGATTTAGGAATAGTATTCCTACTCCTAAACCACGATTAGTATGTGACCTGTCAAAGTATAATTTCCATTTGGTTCTAGTGTCAAATTTGAAGATAAACTCATCAGGAAAATCTGCCACTAAAGGATGGTATGCCTTCATGGTTGCATCCGCTAACTGATCTACAATTAATTTCCCTTTTATAGCTTTCCTCTCCACATATTGGATATCATATTCATTAAGTATCATCACCCATTTAGCCAATCAGCCTGTTAATGCTGCTTTAATTAGGAGATATTTGAGAGGATCAATCTTTGCGACCAACATAGTTTGGCGGTTTAGCATATAGTGTCAAAGTTTTTGAGTAGAAAAGACTACCACAAGACAAACACGTTCTATGTTACTATAGTTTATTTCATATCCCACCAAGGTATGATCAATGTAGTACACTGCCCTTTCATGACCTTGATCATCATTTTGTGCGAGAAGGGCTCCTAATGCTGACTGAGTTGCTAAAATGTAAAGTATGAAAGGATCTGTAGGTGGAATTAACACAGGTGGAGCAAGTAGATAATCCTTGATCTATTAGAAAGATTCCTGATATTTAGGTGTCCATACAAATGGTACTCCTTTCTTGAGAAAATGTTGGAATGGATGTATTTTGTCTACTAGTTGTACTATGAAGCACCCGATGGACTGTAATCTTTTCTGTAGTGTTCTTAGTTGACCAATGCTGGCTGGAGGAGGCATTTCTATGATATCTTTTACCTTTTCTAGGTCTACTTCAATGCCTCTTCTAGAAATGATATATCCTAGAAGTTTCCCTGATTTCACTCCAAAGAAACATTTCTTTGGAGTTAGTTTGACTTGGTAATTTTCTAGTCTTTGGAAGAATATCTTGTTTAGAACTTTCAAATGATCTGCCCTTGTTATTGATTTAGCTATTATGTTGTCGACATAGTCTTCCATGAGAGTATGTACAAGGTCATGGAAAATAGTCATCATTGCACGTTGATACGTAGCTCCAACATATTTGAACCCAAAAGGCATAACATTCCATTAGTATGTTCCCCATAGACATGTGAAAGCTATCTTGTGTTGGTGTTCAACTATGATATTGATTTGGTTATACCTAGAGAAACCATCCATGAGGGATAGCATCTCGTATCTTGTTGTAAGGTCCATTATTATGTCAATGTTCGGCAAAGGGAAGTCATCCTTAGGACACACCTTGCTGATATCTCTAAAGTCTGTACAAATGCAGATGCCCCCAGTTGGTTTAGTCACTGGCACAAGATTTGAAATCCACTCTACATAGTCTATGGATCTTATGAATCCAACATTCAATAGGTTCTTAAGTTATGCTTTGACCAGTAGAGCAATTTGTGGATGCATCTTCCTTAGCTTCTATTTAACGGGCTTAATACCTGGCGGTAATGGTAGATGGTGCAATAGTAGATCTTGATCTAGCCCAGGCATGTCAGCATACGACCACACACAGTTTATCTGTCTTATTGTGAAGAAGTTCTGAAACTCAGGTTGTTCTGTCTCTATCAAGAGGTTGCAAAGTATATTACCCGAGGGTTTTCTTTTGTGTTTATGTTGACCTCAATAGACTCTTCTACTAACATTGGTGACTTTTCTTGAGCAACTGGGAGAATATTCAAACCTCCATCCTTGGGTGCCTCAGAGAGGTTTTCGCCCTTGGATACATCCTTTATTTTTACTATTTCTTCATCCAAAGGCGTGTTTCGGTTTTCACCTAGGGACTTGTCATTTTCCTCATTTTCATTATTTTTATTTTTATTTTCATTTTTGTGACTAGAGGTGTAAACAGACTCCCCAAAATATGCTTTTTCATCCAAGTCTATGGTAAAGCCAGCTTTATGATCCCCTCTTGGTATGCATTCTCGAAGTCTCATGAACTCAGCTATTGCTTTGTCGTTCTTGAATATGTCTAAGATGGGTGTACCTTGTTGATCCCAGTCGATAAGTTGGGGATATACGAGGGGCATTGCATCATTAGAGTTATCAAATGTGGAGGATGACAAGGTGAATATAGAGTGGTTAACATGGTCACATAAGTTTTGGACTAACTCTTTTTTGTTCTTTTTCCTATGGGTAGCTAAACTCTGATGTGGGACTACTGTAAGGGCTCAGTTGTCAGAAGATGGTTCATCAGGTGCCCAAGATGCAGGATCAAGGGTTTCCTAATAATAATGATTAAGCCATTCTTCTTTGGACAAGGGCTTTTTATGACAGGGGCTAGATGGATTTGCTACGAGTTTTATCATTCTGTCAAGTTCCCCAAATAACTTATCTAGGTTCATGGTGCTGGTAGAGGAAATGAAATCCCATTCATAGTCGCTTGAGTTAGGGGATTCATCATAAACTGGGTCAAGTGGTTCATGAGATATATCGATGTCTTCATAAGCACTTACTTCCTCTTGAAATGGTGACGAAGTACTAGGAAAGCCAATTCTAAGCGGTTGAAACCCTAGCCCTAGGACTTTTGGTCATGGTGAGATAATGATTGGTTCAGTCCTTCCATTTTGATGCAGTCCTAACCCACTATGTCCATCATAGCCTTTGATTTTCATTATCATAAAGCATTTCCATATTGATCCTTAGCTATTTGAATAGACGATGAGGGGTATTCATTGTCTTCCTGGTAGAACCAGGAGGTAATATCATCTTGGTCCACAAATTCTTCACTTAACTCTCCCCATTTTGTCAATGTCATTGTAGGAGGAACATGAAATGTGACTATGGATTGTCTCCTATCTACTATGGGTAAACCATATATCTTAGGTGGAACCAACTAACTAACACAATAGGATGCCTTCATATGATATTCTCCACAGCCCTTGTCTTGGATCTCGACCTTAGGAGTGGATGATGGTGGTTGTGCTGAAATGGACTTGGTAAGAGTTGATGGATCAATGTTTAGGGATAAAGTAGATGATGAAGCTTCTTGATTAACTGGCACCTATCATTGTGGAATTTATTGTAGGTTTGCACAATATTGAAAAGGATCTGGATCACCATCAAACGTGATCTCGGTGCCATTATATAGGAATTTAAGACACTAGTGATATCTGGAAGGTACAGATTTCATTGCATGTATCCAAGGTCTACCTAAAATAATGTTATATGGAAGGGTGAGATCCAAGACTTGGAAGCTAGTGTCCATAACTGCAGGGCCAATCTTGATAGGGATTGTGACAACTCCTTTGGATCATATTTCCTCATCATCGTAAGCCTTAATGACTATATGCTTAGTGGTTTCCACGTATGCTTCTGAGAATCCTAATTCCTTAACCGAATTCAAGGTACAAAGGTTCAAAGCTGCTCCTCTGTCTACCAAGACTCATTTGACTTTGGTTTGATGGACTAGGACTTCAAGGTGTAATGGGTCATTATAATCGGTCTTCTCAGTTGAATAATCTTGTTGATAAAATGTGGCATGATGGGATTTGGCTAAGTATCCTATCGTTTCTTCAAAATGATTGACATCTAAGTTGGTAGGGATAGTTGTGATCTGTAAGGCTTTGTTGAGAATAGATCAATGATCTGGTGATAAAGTCAGCAATTCCAAGATGGATATATGTGTTGGGGTCTTGCCTAGCTGATCAAGCAAATTATACTTAGACTTGGAAGACTGTGTAGGAGGTTCAAAAGGACCTAGATGAATTATCTTAGTTCTGCATGTATTTACAACATATTTAGGATGCTTCTTAATGGTGATGGTATGGATATTTTCATTTGCAGCTCGGAGGTGATTTATGATCGTACCTTTTCCATATTCATACTTGGTATTTGCATAAGTGGCCGATGTATTAGTCTTAGTTCCCGAACTGGAGGCCTTTCCTTTCCCATGGTCATGTAATGGGTTTGTGAAGACCTTATGATCACTGTTCTTGGTATGTTCTTTGTATGATATTCTTCAGTTGTCGAAATTGTTGTAGGTTATGTCCCTTTGTTTGATGGTATTCACAATAGGCGTTATCATCTCACCATGAGGGTTTAAACTATCTAGGATCATACTGTTTTGGTTCCAGAGGTTTTAGGAGATTATGTTTAATCAGCTCTTTGAAAACTGTCTCGATTGATTCTCCCAAAGGGGTAAATTCACATTTAGGAAATCTCCTTTGTGGTCGTTGTTGTTGCAAATTTTGGACAATTTTTTTTCTTTGATCTGGATTACTCGTCACTTCTTGATTGGGGTTGTAACCTCTAAGTGTGATGGCCGGTCCCGCATGTAGGGTCTTAGCATCAACAATATCATCATTTGTAACATTTTTGTTTCTAGACCAATAATATTTTCTATCGTTGGGAGTGTTTTGATGTTGAACAACAGGATTTCTACCTGGTACTTTAATGTCTCCTTTGTCAATAAGGCCTTTTTCGATTATGATGCCCTTTTGCAGCAAGTCTAGGAAAGAGGTACAAAAATGTACTCTTAAGTCACTTCTCAGTTTTGGATAAAGATTTTCAAGGAATATCGTGACTTTTTGTTTCTCGGGTATCTCAACTGGACATCTACTAGCTAAAATTCTCCATATCTAGAAGAAAGTGGTGAAATTTTTGTCTTCTTCTTGCGTGGTGTGACACAAGGTAGCTATTGTTATTTCATTGTCTATGTTGAAGGCAAAGTGTTCAACAAACTTCTCAACTAATTCACCCCATGATCGTATGCCATATGGTAGTTTAGAGAACTAGTCCAGTGCTATCTCGACAAGGGTTCGCGGAAATAGTCTCATCATGTATGTGGGGTCATATGATATGTCCATGCATGTTGTAGAGAATTCTCTAATGTGTTCTAAAGGAATCCTCCTACCATTATACTAAGGAAAATTTGGTATAATGTATTTGTGTGGGAAGGGTGTCATGTATAGCACTTTGTCAAAAGGACATGGACATAAATATTGCACTGAGATAGTTCATTTGCCTGACATAGAAATGTTTTCCATCTGTTGTTGAAGGATTTGCATTTGATTTTGGAGAACATCTACTTGTGTCAAGGACATGTTGTTTGCATTGTTACGATCAATGTAGGTGTTCTGAAATGCTATGTTCTATGATGGATTGTGATTTGGCGAGGGAATATATCCTGTTTGAATGTTCTAATTTTGTGTAGGGATATATCCTATCAGAATTTTTTGATTTGGTATAGGAATATTTCCTGTCGGAATGTTCTAATTTGGTATAGGATTATTTCCTATCAGAATGTTTTGTGTAACCCCTATTTGTGGAATGGCAGTATGTGGTATAGTTGTGTTCGTGCCAACTTTGGATCTTTTACCAGTAGTGTTTGTGCCAAAGGGATTTGATGAAGATGCTCCCACAGTGAATTGTAAACCTTGTGTTATATTGAATGGGGTTGTGTTTACAATTGATGATGTTTGAGTAGGTATGCTAGTTGGTATTGTTGCGGTAATTTTAGGAACAAAGACACTTGACGTCATGGTTTACGTTGGTTGAGTAGATGCTATTTTCAAAGTGTGAACATCAAATCCTGGTGGTAGTGTGGCACCTTCGACTAGAAAATTTGCTAGATATCATTGGGGATCATTTTCCAAACACATCCATAAAGGATGCAAACTCAACATCTTGTATGACAACGTCTATATCTTCAGTAAATTTTTTTCCATGTGTGTCTCTAGTGACGTGTTTTTCAAGAAAAGTTTTGTGTGGTCTCTCTTTCCTTGATGGTTGGTTTCCGAAAGGATTGGAAAATTCATGAGGGTCTGAAATTGCTCTATGTTTTTTCTTAGACCTTGTTTCAACCATGAAAAGTTGCTCAGAATGAGGTAATGCAAACTATGTCTAAAAATTGATATGTCCTATTTCTTTGTTTTTGGGATTTTCTGAATATAAAGGATGTCACTAAAAATTAAGGATTTCTAAAATGATGTATACTAGGATGACGTATGCTAGGATGGACAGTATACAAATTTTTTGAGTAGATTATAATGGTAAATGATTATAAGATGGGTATAACCTACCACCTATGGAATAAATCCAAGCAATGATCTAACTTTTCCAAGGAACCTGATTGTAGGACAAAGACAACTGACAAGGTGAATTTCCCAAACTAGACTGTTGAGCTGGAAAGATTCACTAATAAGATAAGTGACTAGGTTCAATGATAATGACAAATCGGAGCATGAACGTATCCAATGACATGAAAATTTGTTCTATTCTATGATATGCAACTTCTTATGGGGTGTCTAAATGTGTGCAACTTAGGATGACTACCGCTAAGACGTAAATGGTACCTAATAATGCAAGGGTTTTGAGCAATTTTTTCCAGTTTTTGTCCAAGGTTGATCATAAGAAACATAAGCAAAAAAGACAGTTTTGTTTTTGGACTGAGTTTGCAGTTTTTCAAAAAAATTCGTTGACAGTCAATTGCGGTTGGCGTTTCAGATGCGTTGATGAATTTGATAGATGCTTTTCAGTTTTCAGATGCGATTAATTGACCAAACTAGGTCTCGAATGTTGACAGATAAATGCAAAATTTTCTAACAAATGTGGTTTAAACTATGACAGATGTGACTCAAAAAGCAGATGCGACTTACAAAATAGATGCGACTCAAAAAGCAGATGCTACTTACAAAATAGATGTGACTCAGCAAGTATATGCAAATCAGAATTAAACTCTATGAAACTAAATCTATTGACAGACACATGCAGTTTTTCATTTAACAGTTGCGGCTCGTAAAAGCACATGTGGTTTTAAATATGAAAATTGTGACTCGTAAAGACACATGCGGTTCAAGATATGATAGTTGCGACTTAGTTTATAGTTGTGGTTTTATGATGACAATGTTACGACTGACTCAGTTTAATGATCAAGTTTCAACAAATAAAGAAAAAGCAAGCACATAATACAAAGTATTTTCAGTTTGACATGTATGAATCTGTTAAAATCAGAAGACAATTACAACCTAGGTTGTGTTGGATAGTATTTATTGAGTTCTCAATTGGATTTCTCCAGCTACGCATCTTCAAGGTGGATGACTAGTAGCTTGACCCCACTGGGTACCCTCCATGACACTCACTTATATAGAGCAGCCAAGCTACTATACCCATGAAACTCCCATGACATATAGTTCATCTCTACACATGAACCATAAGAATTTGAGACGGCTTCACAGGTCCAACCTATTGCACCAGTAAATAGATTGGGATTTTCAAAAAACTACAGCAAGGTTTTTAGTAAGGGCTTTCCATTCATGGGGCACCATCTAATACGGTGAGAGACCATTTCTGCCCTTCTCGTCGAAACAGTGAGCGTGATTTTTGGGGTTTCCCCCAAAAATCCACTTTTATATACCAGTTGGAAGTCACTGGCGACAAGCATGTTACTAGTCTGAGTCATCTTGGGGTGAGTACTTTTTCCCACCAAGATAGGCCCGAGTTCTAGAGTCAGTAACCATTTCTCTTACACCTAGGATCGTACGAATGTGTAAGGGGAGAGGATACTTTGATATACCGAATCGTAAGGGTAATTACAAAGTGTGCTTTCACACAAGACAAAGTAAACACTGGTTAATTTTAAGCCAAATGGCAATTATCTAACTACCAAACATAAAAGTTTATTTTAAATATTTAAAGTCTTTGACAACAGGTCCTACATGCAATTGATTAGTAGTTTATTGGTTGTCTTCGTCATTTGTCCTGTAGAAAAGAAGGGGTTTAGGTTTTCAAAGTCTTCTATGCTTCGGCCTACAAAAACATTATCCTCCTAAAACAGAGCTGTAAACAAAAGATTAGTGAAAAATAAAACAAAAACGAAAAACTATCAAAACACGAAAATACGAAAGTTAAAAAAATAAAAAATAAAATTAAAAATTATTACCAGCCAGATGTGTCATTTCAATTCACATATGCGTCACGATGTTGATAGTCAAATGCGTTGCGGGAGGTCTCAGATGCGACTCATGTCGTCAAATGCATCTCGTTATTTGTCAGATGTGGTTCACGAACTCAGATGCATCGTTTCGTTAGTCAGATGCGGTTTGTCGTATGATACCTGTAAAACAAGAAATGAAAAAGCGGAATGGAGTCACGAAGTTTGAAGTGTGCTTGACGTTGGGTTCACCAAATGTAACATAGATAAAATGAATGTTGCACTGTAAGATGGTTAAATCTAATCTAACATGCATAAATCTAAATCAAACAACAAAGAACGAATCAAATGAATTAAAAATAAAATAACATAAAACATAGAACAGTCTCACCAAATATCAATCCATTTCCTCGAATTATCTTGATTGTCCTTCTCCATTTTTCCGTGTTGGTATTCTTGCCCTCAGATTTTCAGTATGTATGCAAGCATATCCTTGATGTATGTCAAAGAAAAATATCGAAGATTAAGTTATTCCAAAAATGGTATTGATTTCGAGAGGAGGAATACAGGCAAAGATCAACCAATTTATAGAAAGTTGGTTTTTGAACGATTGGCTTAGATTCAAAAGAGAGATCAATGATTGAGATTGTTGAATGTCATGTGATGTGAGTTTTGTGTCAGTTAGAACATGAGTTGGGAAATTCTGTAGGATAAAGATTAAATTAGAATAATAATTTAATCTCGTGTTAAGACTATTCAAAAATATTTAAGAATAGACATCAAGATTAAATAAATGCTTTAACCTTCAATTGAAAGTCTTCGAAAGTAGAAAAATTAGACTTTGAATGAAAATGATAAAGTTAGAACTTGGAGAATGATCTATTCGAATGCACACATGAATTAATTAAATAAAGATATTTAATTAATAAATATGTTCATGCATATGAGTTAGAACTAGTTAATTGACTGGTTGTGATAGAGAGTCTCTTCGCAGAGACGATCAGATATTGAATCCAAAGATAACTGACAGATTCAAATAGATCTCGAGTCAGATGGTGAGTGAATAATTAGATAACTGGACGACAGAAGAATGTGACAAAAAATTAACCATGAATTAAATGTTAATCTAATTCAACATTCAAAAATTGAAATGATTTAATTAAATAAATAAATAATAATTTATTTAATTGACTGAAAAGGTTAATTGAATAATTAAATAATTCGAAATGAATATTTAATTATAGTTGAAAATATGATAAAGGGGTAAATTAAATAATAAATTTTTTAATTTAGAAAGAGAATTAATTAATTAACGATGTAATTAAATAAATGAGATTTATTTAATTAATCAGAGTTGAATAAGAGTCATAATCAAGTAATCAAATAATTAAAATGTTATTTAATTAATAGAAGAAAGATGTGTTTAGGAAATAATTAAATAATTAACATTATTTAATCATGACCATGGACATTAGAAAATTATGTCGAAAGTTGTACTCGCAGGCCTAAACCAATTTTCAATGTCTACACATTCAATTGCTTGTTCCTAGTTACTTTTTCTTGCACTCATTTGCACATTTTTCTGTTTCTAAACATCAGTACCCTAAATAGGCAATTTGTAAACACTGTAGACATTCCAAAATTTACTATTTTTCTAAGAAAAACCTCTACTAGGACTAAAATTCCCTTCTTGGCATCTTAGTCCCTCTCAAGGTTTTTTCTCTAGAATCCCCTCTTTGTTGTTTGTTGTTTGTTTCACTCCCTGGAACTTCAAAATGTCACTAGGAGGACCAAGATGCCCTTTCTGGCATCTTAGTCCCTATTGACTTTGACTCTCTAGTTTTTAGGGTCTGAAATTGCTTTTCTGTGTTTCAGTGGGCTTCCTTCAATTTTCTGTTTCAGTTTACAGAATAGCTATTATCTCAATTTATTTTATTTCACATGCATTTGTTCAATCTTGCATCATGGATATGTGCTTTGGAAAGTTGTGGATGTCATTGAAATCTCTAGTAGATGTATCAAATTGTGCCTTTGGTAATGACCCTAATGAAATTAAACTCACTCATGCTCACCCAACTCCTAATGCATGTCCTCCTCGTGATGTTGATATCATTGGAGAAGATGATGGCAACATGAATAAGTTCCTAAATTATTGTCTTGATAACCTTGAAGCTAATGCATCCTTCTATCCATCGATGAAACAACTAGATCCTCCCACAATACGACCTCTTGAGATGTTTAGTTACTTACATCCTGAAACTAAAGAAAAAGTTGACACTAAGTTCCCTACACCAAGTGAACCTAGTTCCTCTAAATAAGCACACACTCAACCATTTTATGATAACAAAGTAACAAACACTCCAATCAATCTCGAAGAAACATATGGCAAAGGATTCACAATCTTAAGCAAACAAGGATGTGATACAACAAGTGAACATGAAACTCATCAACTCCTAGAGCAAGTTCCAACTAATGAAAACACAAAAGGGTTAGGATATCAAGATCCCTCTCACAACGTAAGAATACCTAGAGAATACCTAAAGCTTCGTAGTGATGGTACGGTGATCTTTGATTCTCCCCCTAATATGAATGTCCTTCTTCCTAAAGAACAACCAGTGACTTATAAAAATGACAAGGATGATAGGATCACCTTAGGTCCTCCTCCTTCTTCAACTACATAAGTTGGTGAATCTAACAACAAAAAAGCACCTTACATGCTCTCGCACACCCAAACAGAAATCGAATGACAATTGAAAAATCTTATAGACACAGGTCAGCTTAAACTCCCACCTCGCACTAGAAGCAAATTCCCTAAAGATATTACAAAGTAATGTACATATCATAGGATTTTTGGGTACCTTACTGATGAGTGTCAAACTGTAATAAGAATCCTTCAACAATTTGACATTATTGAAATAATCCCTTAAAATGGGACCCCTTGTCTTGTAATAGTTGTAGAATCATGACATTCTCACTATTACATGGCCCTTCTCATCACCCACCTCAATCCATTCTTGTCTTGCACTCAGTGGGGGCAAGAAGTGGATGGCCTTGTCCTAGTAAGGCATTTGTTGTTCTCCCTTAGGTTCATTATCTACCTTCCACTTATACAGATTGAGATTGGGAGGCGAATGACTTGATTTAGGTTGACTCGTCTATGCCTTACTAGTCTTTTTTCTTTCCTTCTTGCTTTCTTTTGTATGATTTCATGTGCATATTGTAATCCCACATGATGTTCTATTTGATGTTTCTCTCTCTATGTGCATTCCTCTATTTGTAGCTCCATTCTTCTATATGTCATAAGCTTTTTCCTTTTCATTGATCTTTACCTTTTCATTTTCCTTTTTGTCTTGCGTTTTCCTTTTGGGGATGACGTAAGGCATCGAGACACCCTAGGTCTCTTCCATGTTGACCCAAAGGATTTTTCCTTATCTTTCCTTTTCCTTTCATTTCTATCTTGTGTTTTCCTTTTGGGGATGACGCAAGGCATCGCGACACCCTATGTCTCTTCCATGTTGACCCAAAAGGCCTTTTTTTTTTTTTCACTCTCTTTGTGTCATTCTTCCAGTTCTATGTGTATTTGGGGAATGATGTTAGTTCTGAGCTCTCTAATATTATTGCAGCAAAGAAAAATACTAACCCCAAATCCATATATTCCTAATGTGTTTCTGGGGGGCAACCCTCTTTTCCTTATTCATCTTTTGGATACTTTAAAGTAACTGCTCACAACATGGTGTTAACAATTCCTTTAAAGTAGGGGCATACATTGGCATTATTTTGATTGCATTTTTTTTCCTTTTTCATGTTCCTTGATGCAATTTTCTTATTTCATGCAATTTGTTTTTCCTCTTTGTGGTGACATTGGGAGTAATGTCCTTTAAGAGTGTGACCTATCTTAGCATATTATATTCCCCTTAGTGGTGATGTAACACACTGCATCCCCTAAGTGTTGAATCTTTTATCTTTTGACTGGTCCTCTCTTGGAGACATTAGGAACGATGTCCCCGAAGAGTAAGACCTCACATGAACTAAGAAAAATCCCTCTTTCTTGTTGCATTTTCCTTTTGTCCTTATTAAAGTCATGGAGGTATGCCTTTGATATGGACTTCCTGGGGCTCACCTAGTGAACAAGTAGCTTCACTAGCCCTTGTAAGCATGCATCTTTGTACCTTATTAAAGTCATGTTGGTATGGATTTGATATGGTTTCCTAGAGATCACCTAGTGAACAAGTAGCTTCACTAGCCCTTGTGAGCATGCATCTTTGTACCTCATTAAAGTCATGAAGGTACGGATTTGATATGGTCCCCTGGGGCTCACCTAGTGAACAAATAGCTCCATTAGCCCTTGCGAGTGTGCATTTTTGTACCTAATTAAAGTCATGGAGGTATGGCTTTGATATGGTCCCTTGGAGCTCACCTAGTGGACAAATAGCTCCCACTAGCCCTTGTGAGTGCGCGCTTATGTTTGCATAGTGGAAAACGCGTTCCACATGTAAACTTATTCAACCAAGAACCGGTCCACCGCATTGGATAGCCAGTTGAAGCTTGATTTGTTGTAGTTTTCCTCTTCTCCTTTTGCCTTTTTCTTGTCTTTGATGGTGTATGTTTGTGATCTAGTTATGACTTCATATATCATACACAAGCGTGTTCCTTTGTGCCAATGTTGGTTCTCCATAAGATCTTGATCCTAGGGGATTGACCACCCTCTTGGTTATTGTCATCCTATCTCACTAGCATTTGTACATTGGAACCCCTCTTGATTATGTGGTTTGCTACTTTAGTGTGAGTTTGAAGCAATTTCATCCTCTCACTAAAGTGGGGGCTAAATGTAGTGTAGGAAAATGCATACCCTTGCATTTTCACACTTGTTTGGGCCTGCCTTGCTTTATTTATCCTCATTTGTGACTTAATTGGTCCTATTTCACATCTAAAAGCCCTATGAATTATATCTTTTTTTGGCTAATCCCGACATTCTCTAATGCATAAATGATAATCTAATGACTCTATTTGTGTGTCCCTAATTTTTGGATCGAGACTAAAATGCCACCTAGGGCGTCTTTGTCCCCCAATGGTCTCAGGACCCTCATTTTGAGGCATCTTAATTGGGCCCCTTTTTGGTGTTTGTGCCCCAAGTTTTATGACTTGGGACTGAGATGCCCCTAGGGAATCTTAGTCCTCCTTGAGTCGTTTTAAAGATTTAATTTCAAATTCTAACGGGATTTAGCCTCCTTTATTTAATGAATTTATATGTCGGCTTGGTGTGATGTAATTTTAGGATATTAAACATAGATAAGTATAAATACAAGGTTCATTCATTCATTTTAATCCAAGTCTTTTGTGAGAGCGTTCATAATATCAAATTGAGTTCACAAGAGCATTCAAGAGAAATTCATCAAGCATTTGGAGCCATCATCAAGATTCAAGCATCATATCAAAGATCTTATTGCATCATATGTGTTTTTGTGCTAACATTTGTGATGTAGGGTTTTGATTCAAGCAAACAATTGAAGTCTATATCTTTGGTTCAAGATCCATATCCATTTCACACAAGTTTGTACACTTTATAAGGGTTTGGTGAGTTGTAGCATTACATTTTGTTCATTCACCATTTCCCTTCATTTATTTATTTCATTTCAAGGTTTAATTACCAACAAGGGGTTTGACCAAGCCAAACCCCCATTCACTAACAAAAAACAAGTTTTTCCCATCTTGCATATTTGTGTTTGCAGGTTTAGATAGAAGTCTTTTAGATCACTTGGAGTGCAAAGTTGTAAAAGTTGCAAAGTTTCATTACAAAGTTGTCATCTTCATGGAAACTCACTTATAGACCAAATTTGGAAGTTTTAGAATCTGAGATTAGAAAGGAAGCAAGTGCAGACCTTGGAGCTCAGGACCACATTTGGAGTTTTTAGAATGGGACTAATACGCCACCTTGGGTGTCTTTGTCCTCCCAAGCATATTTTTTAGAGATTCCTTCAGATCCGGTTCTGACATCTCAAGATTCCGTATTTGCCTCAAAAAATAGCAGCGGGTCCTAATATGCCACCCAGGGCGTCTTATTCCTCCATAGTACATTTTGGCAGCGTCTTTACATTTCCAGAATCCTCACATCTCTAGACTTCCCAGGTACACATACCATGTGTCCCTGTTGCATAATTTCATTATTTTCATATCTCATTTAGCTTGCATAACTAGGTTTTGTAGGTTGAATGTTCATTTCTCTTTTTTGAGCATTTGCTTGGTGGTGAACCCCTTAAAGCTGAAAGAACCCCCTCCTAAATCCTCATTGTGATTGACTCACCTTGTGAGGTTTTTAGTCAATCCAATTAGGACTCCTAGGACATCTTCAAATGATTAGTTGGTGAAAGAGTGACATTCTATATGCCCTTTTTCCACCATTAATCAAGTAGGAGCTCATAATTTTGTTTTACCTTTGAGGAAACTTGACACGGGAGCTTCATTCAAAATTTTGTTCGCTTGCTTTATTTTATTTTTAATTTTTTGTTTGCTTATTTTTCGGTGGAGTTTTTGAGTTTGGAGGCGTGGTCATGCAACATGGGGAAAACTCTTCTAACTCCCACGTAGATATTAACACATTCTAATAAATTTAGAACTTTGATTTGGTGAGCAGAATCCACGTGGCTGGGAAGGAATAAGTCAGTTATCAAATTCAGTTTTGGTTTGCATTTGAGTGGCCAATGAAAAAAACAACGCAGGAAGGAGGTAGTTATTTTTTTAATTCTGTTATCTTAAAACAACTTGGAGGGTGTGGAAGCGGGAGAGTAGCGACGTACAGTAAAAAGGAGAGGAGGAACAAACAAAGAAAGAGGAGAGAGAGTTTTAACACAACATTAAAAAGAAGTTGAAGGAAGTTAGTGTAGGAAAATAAAAGGATAAAGTAATCTATTTTTTTGGTTGCAGCTACCAAACAAAAGAAAAAAGGCGTCGATAGGAGGAGATAAACTACATGCAAAGAACAGATTGGGGCATAAATGATAGTAGATAGTAGTTGATGAAGAATATTTCATTGTAATGGTTGTGTATTGATGTTAATTTACTGCAAATAGGGATGCAATAGTTAGTTTTAGCAATCGATGTTGCTGACTTTCCTATATTGTTGTTTATGCTTTGGAGATTTCCTTAAATTGTGAATTTTTTCATGTAGTTTCAAGTTCTTGCAATGATTTTCTAGCTGCACACAAATTATTATTAGCACTGAATAATATTGAGGAGGCATTGAAACTCCAAATTTTCATTGAGTGGGAGTTTATTCAGTTCTTTCAATTATCTGTGTTTAATTCCAAAAGTAGCTACTGTGCAACAATTGGTGTGCTTCCTGTAGGAGGATTCTGAAAACTGATTTTTTTTTAGTTTAATCTTTGCCATCATTTAGCTAACTTAATTTTTTGTTGGGAGATTACATGTACGTGAATATAAATCAATTTTAAAAGATATGTTAAAAACCTAAATCTTGCCAACTATAGCTTACCATTATGAATAGGATTTTGCTTGTCTTTTTCAAACTTGACACTATGGTTGAGTCATTCCATGAATTTATTATTTCTTGTAGCAACGTGGGTGATATGTATAGATATATTCCTTTGATTTATTTTATATTTCTATCATTCTTATTAGTTTATTTTAGTTTCTTTCTATTTGGGAAAATTAGCATAATGTCTAGTCACCTCCTTTCACATTCATTTTTTAGCCGATAGGCTATATTATGTGGGAGCTTCCAGCCGGGAAATTGTCTCATGCCAGGAAAAATGGCCAAAAAATAGGACGGACTGCAAGTAAAAGCAATGGTTTTTAACCCTAATTTTTATCCCTGCTGGCAGTTATCTATAAGCCCACCTCATTGTCCTTGAACCTGCTATGGAGTTGTTTGCTCACCACCAAGATTTGTTGTGCAGCTGCTACGAACCTGCTTCATCATGGTCAATATTTGTTATTTAGTCGATAATGTGTTGTTTTGTAACCGAAGTGTTTATAGTAGTTGGCGCCTTATACCCACCTCATGCTCCCTATTCCTGCTACAAAGTTGTTTTCGACCGCCTAAGAGTTGCTTCGTCATGAGCAACATTCGTTATAAATGTGTTTCACACTTACTGTTATTAGTGTGGCGGTCCACTTGTGAACCGGGTAGGGTTTCTTCTAAGGCCTCAGAAATTTAGTGCAGAAGAAATGATCCACTAAATCAATTTTGAGATGAGACAATTGAGGCACCCTACTTTTTCTCATTTTGAAGGTTGTCTTGGAAAGTTTGAGGAACTAGAATTCTGCTAGGGTTTTTTGGCTTTTCACCGAGAATGTTGTATGCTGAAAGACCAACTTGCAGTAATTGATATATTTACTTTGGTAGATGCCAATAATGCACTGTTGGTAAGGCTTTGGTAGAAGAGAGCAAGCAATGGTATGGCAGTTCTTCACAATTGATATATTTACTAAGAATGTATATGTTTATGCCAAGAGTGTGTTGTTGGTAAGGCTTTGGTGGAAGAGAGCAAGCAACGGTATGGCAGTTCTTTACCATGCCCTAATCAATACCTATTGTAATGGCAACGACTTGATTTGGAAATTTCACATTCCCTATGGGATTTAGGTTATTTCCATCTCTCTCTTTAGCTTTGTAATGGCAACGACTTGATTTGGGAATTTCACATTCTCTGTGGGCTTTAGGTTATTTCCATCTCTCTTTAGCTTCTAGATGCATGGGTTCCCAGATGGTGTAACTCCTATATTTCAGTATGGGTTTGTCAAAATTATTAGAATATATTCAATTTCCTTGATATACAATTCAAAAACTCTGAACAGAGTATTTGAAGTTTAGATCCCAATTTTAAAAAATGTACTTAAATCTGTTTATCAGTTTCATGATGTGCTTAAATTCTATAAAATGAATTCTACCATCAGATTTTTTGTCAAATCTTGCAATCATTGTTTCAAATTTGTGCAAGTCTTCCCTTCTCTTAGAAGTGTCGTGAATAGAGTACAATCCATGGTTTTAGTTATTTTCGGCCTTCAGGTTCACTTGTCATAGTTCCTTGTAATAGTTTTATATTATAATTTGCAAATCAGACTTAATGCTTACATGATTTTCCTATTGGATTTTAAACACTTTTTCTTTTAATGGTATGATTATACTCATGCAAAAGGAGTTCATGTATAAATTTTTTGGAAAGTTGGTTGTCAGTTTCTAAGAATTGTGAATCTAATATAAGAAGTCCACAAATGATCTTTTATCGGAGAATTAAATATGATCCTCCTCATTGAAGTTGATCTATTATCAGAGAATTAAATATGAGCTTCCTCATTGAAGTTGATATGTTCCTCACTTGAATCTGATTCTAAATTTTAAATTACGTAGCTAATTACTTCCTCCATGAGCGGTTTCAAGGAGGTCAATCTATAAAATTTCTGAAACAGAGTATTTGAAGTTTAGATCCCAATTTTAAAAAATCTACTTAGAAACAGGAATTAGAACATTTTATGAATATGGCATATCTTTTCTTCATACAATGTAATTATAATTTGTAGAAACAGGAATTAGAACATTTTATGAAGCCATTATATAAATAATATGGAAATTATAGATGTATTCTTTTCAAAATGATTAGAATATATTCAATTTCCTTGATATACAGTTCAAAATATTTGAAGTTTAGATCCCAATTAAAAAAATTGTACTTAAATCTATTTACAGAGTATGGTTATCATAATATATTATGAGACCACATTTCTTCTATTTGTTGTTATACACTTAGAGATGTGTAAGCATTTCATTTCAAATGTTGTTGGTGAAATCTTCTAAGCCAATACTTCCATTATGTTTGATAACTTTATGCTATTTGTTATGTCTTAAGATTTGTTAAGGTTTTCATAGTTCGGTCACATACCACCTATCTTTTCCTTGAATAGAATTTGAATTACCTTGGTATCTTCAATCATTTAAAGACCGACCTCTTTCTAGCATTCTCACTATCACCAACATACCTCATACACTACTAACTTTACTAAGAAAAGACCATCAATGAAGATAGGAAGAAATGAAGATTGTAAGAGAGTGATTATATAACATTAGCTTGTACATATATTATTTTGGACTCTTAGCTATAAAATTATTCTTTTTGTCAATCTTTTTAGAGGAGTGAAGAAAAGAGTTTTCACAAAACATACTATTTCTTGTAAGCGTCCTGTGACTGAAGCAGAAAGGAACTAGGCCCTTGAGGCTGCTCATTCTTTCACACTGAATACACCGTTTTGTTTCATAAAGATGAAGCCAAGTCATGTATGCCACACATACTGGGTTGTAATATCTCTCTCCTCCACTCTCTCTATGGTTTGTGTAGAAGGGACTTTAATTTGATTCAGGTGATGTTCAAGTTTCAACTATCTTTTAAACCTAGGCATATCTCCTCGGTGTAACAACTCTGTAAAGGAAGTTGTAGCTGATAATACCATATATAATACCTATTTCCAGAAAAGAGGCTTGTAATGTACCATAGCTTGCAATATGAAATTTGATGCTTTTTGGTATGGTTCTTATTAGTTTTCTAATTAATAGCATATATAATACCTATTTCCAGAAAAAGAGGCTTCTAATGTACCGTAGCTTGCAATATGCAAGTTGATGATTTCTGGTATGGTTCTTATTATTTTTACTTTTCTTCGCTATAACATAGTGCAAGTTTTGTTCAGGTTAACCATTAAAGGTAAGAGTAAGGACACCATGGTGTTTATATATATCATAATTCTGATAGTGGTTTAAATTAAACAATCAGATATGAATTTTCTGAGAAGAAACAAACTTAGAGCTTTCTTCCAAGTAGTTCTCCTTGTCATCAAAAGAGAAGCTAATAAAGTCTATGATTGACAAAAAGAAAGAAATACACCTTGTTGAAGTTATCGTTGTCATCAATAAAGAAGCTAATAAAGTCTTTGATTGAAAGTAAATAATGTAATACATCTTCCTGAAGTTATAAGTTGGAGTAGATCTATGAAAACTGATTAAAAAATGACAACTACATATATGATAAGAAGAGTGCATCCATGAAACATTTTTTGCCATTTTGGTTTGTGGTTTACTTATATAGAGTAAGATGTACCTTTAGGTGAACTGATTGAAGGTAATGGGGGTTGAAAATTAAGTCATAAAATTGACCTTGTAAAAATAAGAAATAGATTTTCCAAAACCATCATCTTTTCTAGCTTCCTCATAGCCTTAAACATTAAACTACTTGCTACATCTTATAGATTGAGAAGTCTCTCTTCCTCTCCAAGAGATGTTGCATCATCATGTGCCATGCTAGTCAGTCTTCTTATCCAATATGTAGATTCTACCTCCTTACATAGGAAATAAATCTCGGTTCCAACTTGACCTAGCTGGTTTGATAATGTGCATCAACATTCCAATGAATTGGAAAATCCAAATTGAATCTGAAAAAATCTATAAGAGTGATTGATCCTCCCTACTTAAGCCTCTTTCTGATGATAGTGGCAACATGTCATTGAACAGACAAGCTCTTCAATTCCCTCATGCTAAACGTGTGAAACAATTGTGAGACTCTTATGTTACCAGCAATAAGCCTTTACAACAAATAATTTTAGTAACATTAAGGAAAAATTCCCACCCAGTTCAAAGTGAAGTTGTATAGTTTAATTGATTAGTCATTTAGGTTTGTAGTCGTTCCTATTTTATGGAGATGGAGTTATTAGTTGTGGGTGATAGTATTTGATATCTTAAAATGGGAAGCTTGTATGATAATCAGGGAATCGATATCTTGTTGGCTGAAAAAAATAAATAGATTGTTAAAATTTTGGATGGTAGTGGTTTACATCCATACATACAATATTCAATAAAAAAAAACTACTTTGAGATAACTAATATGTATAGATTGCTTGCCTCACCAGATGTTTAAGAGCTATTCCCATTACCTACTTGCTGTCACCAATAAGTCAATTGGTAATTTTCTTGTTCATGAAGTAAATTTATTGGAAAAGGCGCAGGACTTTAGTCTTCCATATATCATATATCCCATTCCATTTGATGACAAGGGACATCAACTATTTGAAAGAATGCCTCAAAGAAACGTGGTTTCATGGAATGCCATGATTGCAAGATATGCGCACAAAAATTTCAACCAAATGCAATTGGTAGGTGTGAAGCCATACTCCAGAACTTTAGCCAGTGTCTTGCTGCCAATGCCAAAATGGGAGCTTTTAAACAGGGTATAGACTTCCATCAAAGTGTAAAGGAAGGGGGGATTTTTGTTAGACTTTGACCGACACATCTAACTTTTATATATCATTGATTTCGAAAGGCACGTACCTTAACTACATATGGCCCAAATAGGTGAAAACTATACTGAAAAATAAATATCATTCCAGGGCGAACAAGAAAAAACTCAACAATCCAATAAAGAGATCTTCACCAGCCATATATGTTGGACCTCTTAACTTCCTTCTAATGATCACTAGACATGAATATGCCTTCATATTGTAGGTAATATTCAAAAAGTGAAAAGAATTCATTATGTACACATATTTGTAATTTGTTTCATAAAAAAATCACCTGTATAGGCAACTCAAATGTTGTACAAAAATCCATGAACCAAAAAATACAATAAAGAAATACTAGCTAATTGTCAATCAACAAATAGTTCCCATTAGATCTTATTGATATTTCCAAAAAATACAATCCAAAACAACACATATAGCTAATTGAAAACTTCTAAAGAATGCAAGAAGATGTCTGATATAGCCTTCTACCATCTGCAAAGACAGAGTCAATAATGTTCAACATATCATATAATACTATCGGTGTATTCCTTGCAGATCCTACGGCTGCAAGTGCTAGTCAATTATGAGATTTAAACTAGTTTTGGGAAAGTGAGTTTCACTAATTTTTGGGTGTTTCTTGTTGTTCTCCTCAAGTCACATGATTTTTTCCCCATTATTTCTTTGTACTTTTCATTGTGAATAGTAAGTCTATTTCTATTGGGGTTGCATGGACAATCCAATTTGGTTGATGTAAAAATAAAATAAAATTAAAGAATGCCAAAAGGTTCATTGTTTGTGTCATAGGAAAGAAGGGGACTTAGGTTCAATGCTATAAGTAGACAAAAATAATAAAGAATTATACTAGAGGATAAGATTGATAAAGAAAAGTGGAGTATGTTACTAATAAAGGATAGTGACTAAAGTCATTGAATAGAATTGAATAATAATATATGTATGTTTTGTTGATAAAACTAGACTATATAAAAGATGCAAGCTATAGAAGTTTCCTTTTAGTCCTTGAAGTATTATGTATTTTCTTTAAGCATGTTGCATTAAGCTATAAAAAGATAATAAATGAATGCAATTTAGTATTGTTGCTTCCAATTAGCATATATGTAAATTATTTTGAGTTTAGTTTATTGATTAGGAAGTTTTTAATTAAACCCTTCTTCGAGGTTGTGTCAAGTGGAATTAAAGTGATTTGATCTTTTTGGGTTATATCATGAAGAGAATTTAGAAAAGAAATTTGGGTGTGTGTTTTAAGTCTTACAATTATAGATATCTTGAGAAAACCACATGTCACAAAGAGGAAGACATAGAGAACTGAGCGTTGTAAATATTGTAGATATGGTGAGAGGAATTATAGCTAGGATGAATGCAATGAAGGTAGAACAAGGAAAAAGAGTGTGTGTAGAAGATAAGTTGAAGATGAAGAAGAAAAAATGCTAACAATTAGAAGTAGAAGATGTAATAATAAGTAGTAATTCGAAGTGGAAGATGTCAATAATAAGTAGTAATTCGAGACTAGATATTCCCTACCTTAGTGAAAGTTTAAGCCCAAAAGATCCTATAGACCAAAGTTGAAGTAATATTTTGTTTATGGATCATTTGAGCACCTAAATAAGGTAAGAGAAAGGTAAATATTTCCTACACAAAGTTAAAGGTTCATGCATCCCTACATTGGGATCATGTACAATTTGAAATATAAAGAATACAAAAGGAGAAAATTTAAATCTAGGATCATATGGTTGTAAAGCTAAAAGCAAAAATTAAGTTTTTTCGTAATTACATGAAGGGATTTTATAGGTTTAACATTCAAGTTGACTAAATAAAGGTTGACAAAGAAAATATCTCAAGATATGTAAATGGACTTCAAGTGTCAATTCAAGAATAATTTAAAGTATGATTACAGTGAGGTTAGTGGATGAGTCTTATCAATATGCTTTAAAGGTAGAAGAGAAACTAGATATGAAATAACAAAATAATTCTAGAGGAAGAGGGGGATTCTCCAAAGGAGAAGGGTAATATAGTAGTGGTAGAGGCCAAGAAGGAAAATGATAATCCAACATAATAAAATAATAATTACAATCAAAACATAAGAGAAAGAGGAGACTCATCCAGAGGAAGAGGTTACAATAGAAAAGGAAGAGGGAGTGAATTTATTGGCATGTAACAAATGTGGAGACATTGGTCACAACACATTTGAGTGTTTACTAGTACAAAAAATAGTGGGAGAGTAAATAATGCAAGAAATCATGTTGCACAAGAAAATTAAAGTGTAGCTTAACTTAATTGTATAGAATAACCTAAGCAAGGAGAGTTATTGATAATTAAAAGAGTGTTGTTGAAACCTAATAAGGAATGTCATGAGTTGATAGAAAGTAGAAATTTATTTAAAACTATGTAAATTCAAATGAATTTATATTTCAAGGTCATTATGGACAACAAGAGTATTGATAACGCGGTCTCTCAATAAATAGTAGAGAAGCTTAATTTGGAAAAGGCTAAACACATAAATTGGTATAAGGTTTTGTTGCTATAGAAATGATATCAACTCTTGGTAAGTGATCAATGCATGATTATTTTTTAATTAGTGCATATATGGATGGGGTTATATGTTATGTTATGCCCATGGATTCTTGTCATGTCCTAAAGACTATACATGTTTGACTAGGAGGATGTGCATGATGGTGCAATGAATACTTATACCATTGTGAAGGACGAAAAATAATTTATGTTGAGTACATTGAAGGAAAAAGGGGAAGATGTGGATAATAATCCGAAAGTGTGTTTGATTTCTAGAAAATATTTTTTAAAGGAGATAAGGGAGAAGACATGCTATGTTTTTATTTGTAATACCATGGAGGTTAGGACAATGGAAAAAATTGAATAAGTTCCACTACAAATAAAAGGGATATTGGAGTATGCTAAAATATTTTCAAATGGGTTGCTGCTCATGATAAGCATTAGTCTACATATGGATTTAATTCTAGGAGGTAGTTTACTGAATATGGTAGTGTATATAATGAAACCAATGGAAAATGAGGAGATGAGGAAACAAGTCTAAGAGTTAGTTAATCATAAGTAACAAGGGAATGTTTAATCTCATGTGTTGTTCTAGTAGTACTAACACCTAAAAGGGATAAATGTTGGTGTGTGTGCATGGATTCAATCACCATCAACAAGATAAAAATCAAGTATAAATTTATGTTACTCTAGATGGATGATTTAATAGATTGTCTAAGTGGAGTTAAATACTTCATAAAAAATTATTTGAAGAGTAGGTATCATCAAATTTTGATTAGAGAAGGGTACAAGTAGAAAAACACATTTAAGATGAAAGATGGATTATATGAGTGGTTGGTAATGCCATTTGGGTTGATCAATGCATGCACAAAATTCATGAAATTGATCAAAAAAGTGTTGATAACATTTCTTGGTAAGTTTTTCATTGTCTATTTTGATGATATTTTAATTTCTAGTAAGAAAAGGAAGAGCATTTAATGTATTTGAGATTAATTTTACAAAGAATAAAGGAAGATAATTTGTTGATCAACTTGAAAAAATATAGTTTCATGAAGAAGGAATCAATGTATTTGGGGTTTGTCAATTCTTCAAAAGGTATATGGATGGACCCAAAATGTATAAAGGCTAAATTGTAGAGTGGAAATCACCCAAAAGCACATTTGAAGCAACTTTTTTTACTATTTAGCAAGTTTCTATAGGAATTTATCAAAAATTTAGTGGCATTTGTGCACCTACAAAAAAAAATGAAGGGTGGTATGAAGGAGTTATAGTGGAAAATTACAACAAAGAAGACTTTTCAACTTTTGAAGGAAAAGGTGATTGAATAGCTAGTTTTATTATTACCAAAATTTAGTAACGTGTTTCAAGTAGATTGCGATGCAAGTGGGATATCAATTGAAGGGGTTTTAATCCAAGAGAGTTATCCAATTTCTTATTTTAGTGAGATGCAAAATGAAGATCAAAGGAAGAATTTTGTCTATAACTAAGAATTTTACATTATTATTTAATCACCAAATAAGTGCACTACTTGTTACCCAAGGAGTTCGATTTATACATATATCATTATCAAATGAAATTTATTAATGTAATGGAGTAAATTGCACAATAAAAGTATAATATAAATTAGTTTTAAAATACTTGATGATAACTAAGAATAACAAATCACTTCAATGGGGCAAACCTCCAATTAAATCTAATAAAAACACAATTATGATGATGAAATAGCACTCATTACCTCATATATACCCTACTTATTTATTTGATATCACCCAAGTTGACTTAAAGATTCCAAAATATAACACCTATGCCAACATAATTAGCTAGATAATAATATAATAATGATCATATGACTTAATTAAGAGTTAAGGTAGCCACAAGCCAACTAATCATAACCCTAGACACACTATAAGATTAAGGACACGTCAATTAATACCCAAGGTAAGGTAAGTCAAAATCACATCAAGAGGATTAAATTCCTTTAAAGTTACTCATTTGTCTTACATTATACCTGAGTGGTAGATCAAATATAGTAGTTGATTCATTATGTAGGAGGTATCTTATTGAATCAGATGAGGGTAAAATTTGTTATATTTGATTCTATGAATGACTTGTATGAAGAAGATTCAACTTTAGAGAGGCATAGGCATCATGTCAGAATCCTATTGAATGGTATAGAACTCAATGGATTGAATTTTTAATTAGTGTTTGTTTTTAGGGGAAACAATTATGCATACACCTCTCAAGGATCAATGAGGGAAACCTTAGTAAGAGAAAATCATATTGGAGGTTTTTCTAGACATTTTAGAATGGATAAACCATTAGCATGGTTGTATGAAGACTATTATTGACTAGAGATTAATGTAGATGTGAAGAAAATTATTTGAAGTTACATATTTTGTCACCTTACCAAGGGGAAAAGTTAGAATACATATTTATATCATTCATTACCAATACCAGAGAGATAGTGGTGTTAGAACTGTAAAATTTTGAATTTTTACAGTCTATTGCATTCATGAGTTTCCAACATTAAGTCCTTACCTTAAGCATAAAGTCCCCTCTTTGTATTGTCTTGCGTATTCTATGTCATATGACCCATTTTGGATCCATTTACCTCTTCTTATTCCATTAAAAAACCAAATCAGCAAGACATGGTAAAAGTCTCCCCGAGATATATTTTCACTAACATGTATTGGTTGCAGATAGTCGGCAGGACTTTTCCTTTTGTTTCGGTGACTAAGAAGATTCATATCGACATATGCTGGGGCGTCATCATAATGTCATAGTGAATTCAGTTGGTCTTGTCGACTAGTAATGTGGAGGGGTCATTTCAGCCAAACTAATGGGTATCGGCATGAAGTCATAGAGACATCATTGTGTCTTGCCGATTGACTTGTAAGCAAAGTGTTTCAGTAAGACTTATGTCTTCGGGGAAGGTCTTGGCGAGGTTACTTTTGTCTTGCCAAACTTAATGCAAGGGGATTCAAAAGACTGTTGGAGAAAGTGTTGGGGTCTTTCCGATTCGGAAGATATGCCGACAGAGATATATATCACCAGGAGATGAATCTTTCGACATAAGCCTCACCGAAGTTTGAGTGTTATACCGACAAGTAGTTCGGGGTGAGTCTCACCGAATGGGAGTAATCTATAGAGATGTTTTCGGTAAGACATTTGGTATCGGTATGAGTCTTCCCAAAGATTTACTGTCTTGCTGAAAGTGTGACTTCATTTGTAGATTTTTCGGCGAGACAACTTGATGGACATGCCGAAGTGATAATTCATCGGTGAAAGGGTAATTTTGTCTCAGCGACTATAACTTGAAAGAAATGCATATCGATGTGACACAATAAGGTCTATGTGACATCTCCCCAACTCAGAATGTTATAGCGACATAGAAAACATGAGCAACAGTCATCATTTTTTGGATCCCAGGTGTCGATAAGACTGCATTCTGTCCTGGCGAAAGGTGTAATAGAAGTTGAAAAGGGATTTCGCCCCAGATTTAAAATTCTCTTATCGAAAGGACACTTGATGCGACAGTGCCAGTTTCAAATTGGTGTTCATTCATGCTTCATTAATGGCGCGACAGGATATCACAGTAAAGATTGAATCAATTCTTCAGTTCCGAGTTGATTGCAGGTGAATTTGTATGTTGAACAGAGAACCAGGACAATTTTTAGTCTAAAGAGCTTGAGCAGAAAACTGTAAGTGACTATTCCTTGGCTTTTGCATTTTGATTCTATAAAGCTTGAGAATGGAGTCCTCTGGTTCTGGAAAGGGTAAGGGTAGAAAGCTTGCTGTGAGTAATTTTCCAAAGGGAAATAAACAAAAGGTTGATACAGAACAGGAGGGCACTGAAAGGAGGTTAAATCAGGACCTTATTGATCAGTTACCTGGCTCAGGCCCTAAAGCGAGAAGGTCTGCACAGCTTAGGGTAGAGGTTGATAAGTTAGATGACAAATGTAAGTTCATAGGTGATGTTTGGACTGCAATAAGGGGTTATGAGCTTTTTAATTTCCATTATCATAGAAGAAACCGTTTTGAACCAGTCTACAATCCATGGAAATTAAATGTAGGGAAGCTGGTGTGCCCTAATGTCTTTGTAAATGCAGAATTGATAAAACTGCTTGCTGATAATTATGATCCAAAGCATAAGGCTATATGTGACCCATCTGGAAAGCCACAGATATATGTGTCCAAAGAAGCAATAGGCGAGGTCTTCAAATTAGAAGGGTTTTGCAATGAGGAGATCAGTTGTGAGGAGTTAGAGAAAGAATTTTCAAGAATGGACACAATCTATAAGGGTTGGAGGTTGCCTATCCATAGGATTAAATAGGGTAACAAGTCAGAACCTTTGCAAGATGGTGAAGGGCCTCCTTATCATGTGGATCTGTTTGAGCCTTATATGAAGTACACATACTTCTCAGTGTGTCAAGTGTTGGGGATGGATGCCCCGGAGCTCATGTCAATTGTACCAATGATTATCACAGCAGATTTCCAGTATCACAACTCCAGGCCATTTTATTATGCTTCATATATTGCCAGGGAGCTTGATTTAGGATTGGTGGCCATAAAGGGTGGAGCTTCTATTGTTCATCTAAAACATTATTCATTGTTGATGCACTTGGTGCTGTATTACAGACAAGAGTTGGGAGTGTGGCCTCCAGAAATAAGAATTTCTCAAGTTGGTAAAGAGGGTGAAGCATTTCCTGTTCAGTTGTGGACTGCTATTTGGGATAGCAGGTTTGCTAATTCTAGTTTCATACATTTTGAAGAGTATCTTGTGAAAACATTGTACAAACTGTATAGGTATCCTTGTAATTATTCATTAACTAATGAGATTAAGAGGTTTCTTCGGCCAAAGGATTTCAATGGGCCAATTGATCATAACTGGGGTGACTAGTACTATTTGGAAGGAGCCACAATGATCAGGGTATATGGGTTTGAAGATGCCCCTTTCATTCTGCCAAGGACAGTTCCAAATAGAATTTCTTATTTAGAGATTGTTAGACAAATGGATTTCAGTAATGTGATGCTTTTCAGTTCTTATGGGAAGCAAGCTTTTATGCCTAGTACATTATGTTTTGGTAATTTCACCGTGTTAGCTAAAGAGGGATATAACTCAATTCTTGATAGATTATTGCATTACAGTATGAAAAGGGGGCCACCCAGGAAAATTTTTGACCCTGAAGGATACATTAACTCAGCCAAGGAAAGGATTAACTTTGGAAGGTATCAGCATGTACCTTATCCTTTTGATGATATGATAAAAAATTTGAATGAAGAGGAAGCAGAGGCAGTGGTTGAAAGCTATAACCAGGGGTTGTAGGATACAGGAAATTTGTCTTCTAGGAGTGAGGAAACTCCAATGAATAAAGTGCCACAGAGGAGAACATAGAAAGTAACTAGGTTGAGGACTCAGAGGTATGTTTGCCTGATTAGAGAACAGAGTCTTGAAAGTGGTGATGTTGATGCAAGACATATGGAATACAAATCATTTGTCTCAGATGATGAATTTATAAATTCTCTAGAGTTCAAAGCATTCTTGTACAAGCAGAAGGGGAAATAAATAAGAGAAGGTGTTGGTGCCGTCACTTTTGGGAATGAAGAGCAACTATTGGATCAATTAAGAAGATGTGTGGATGATGAAATGACAACTATGACTCCTGAAAAGGGGAGAAAAATGTTGGAGAATGCTGGTGTAATGATATTTCTTGGACTTGATTTGAATTCTGCATTGGTTTTTGATAGCTTCTTAAAAGATAGTAATACTGCACACAAACTAGATAAGGATAAGGTGACAGAGGTGTATGCAGGCTCTAAGTTTAACACTGATGAAGGATCATTGATGATATGGGATTTGTACCCACCCCACAGGAAGTCAGTAGTGATTGATACAAAAAAGGCATTTGGTCATGTTATGACCTTAAAGGTTGGAGAAGCTGATCCTGTGGTAACTGCAGAGATTGGTATAGATATTGCAAAACTGAATAAAGCACAGATCCAGGCATTGATAAGGGAAAGAGAAATGTATAAGGCAAATAATGAGAGACTACTAAGAGAAAATGATAGATTGAAAGACTTGGTTGGTGTTCCAGTAGTTTCAACCAAAATACTCACTCAGGGAGAAAGCTCTCAGACAAAAGATCATTGGGTTGGGTCAAGTGCTTATAATCAGGGGAAGTATGATGCCATTGTAGCCATTGTTAAGAAAAGACAGGTCAATTTAACATCCTGGTTAAATCAATTATGGGGGAAGTATTCTTCTACTCTGGATGTGGTGAAGGAGCATGAAAGGATGAATGAGCGGGTTATGGATAAATTTCTTGAATTGACCACACATGATGAGGTTGGCAGTACTGCAATTGAAGCTGCAGATCATATTATCACTCGTCATCAAAAATTCTATGATGAGTTGCTCAGGGATAAACAGGGATTCGTTGAAGCTGCCAAGACAACTGTGATTGCATTCTTTGATAATAAAGGGGAATTGAAAGATGCCACTAGGTGGAAGAATGAATATGATACAGTGCTGAAGGAAATCATGAAGACAACTTCTGTAGAGGATACGACATTAGAGGAAGTGAGCGAACAGATTGAGGAAATGATCAAGATGGAAACCACGATCCGGAATGCCGTTGAAGATGCAGATACTTTTAACTACCAAAACTATTTGGATTACCTTGCTATGACTCACTTATGGTTAACTAGAGCTTAATATTCTCTATCTTTGTTTTATATTCTTGTTTTCTTCTATTTCCGAAGGGACGCGTCCTTTCATATTCTCAATGTATAAATGACCGTTTTGAAAACAATGTAAAGTGGTGCGAAGTAGAATTAGATAGGGAAGAGAGAAGATATAGCAATATACAATTTTTGAAAAGGGATGAGACTGGTAGCATATGTAAATCATGGAGATATCAATGAAAATTTAATATGATGGTGCGATGTTTCTGGTATCAGTTGTTTATGATATTTGTTGAAGGGTATTATTGAAGTTGTCTCCGTAATGGTGTTTCCTGGTTATTTGAATTAGTGTAAACAAGTTTTTACATAGTTCATCGATGCACATTTGCTATACTTGTATGATCAATTAATTGTCTCTTTCCAGTAAAGCTTAAATTCTCTGAATTGATCATATTAATTAGGGAATATCAGTTGGATTATTAAGAAGAACTCAGTAATCACAATATTGCATGTTTATACAAGTTATAAACCAAATAAAATGCTAAACAACTTGAATGTCTGCCAGAACAAGTAAACTTGTTTTAGATTTTCTTGACTCCGTAAACCCTATAAGGCATTGGTCTTTTCATTTTCATCCTCTAGTTTTACTCACAATCTTTTATCTGTCATTTTCAAGCGTTTTAGTTTTGAATATTATTGTGCTAGTTGTACCAAAATTGTTTTATTTTATCCATTTCAAATTGCCATCTTGAATAAATTAGGGCAATAAGAGAAGATCAAAAGTCAAATCTGCTTAATTCAAATAGGTATACCCGCCTAGGTCTAGCAGCATCTAAAGAGTAGAAGGTTTAATTGTTCCAAAACCTTGTTCTGTTACCCTAAAACGTCATGGAAGCTTGGCAACCTTTCATGGTTCAAACCTGCATTTTTGAGAGCTAACAAGTGGGAAGAAATGAGCATGGATTTTTTTCTTGGATTACCATGAACTTAGGGAGGCAATGACTCTATTTTTATTGTAGTAGATCACCTCCATAAAAAACAAAGATGGTGCACTTTATATCATGTAAGAAGTCAAGTGATACTATTCACATTGCTAAATTATTCTTTAGAGAGGTAATTAGATTATATGCTTTGCCAGAGGGCATTGTCTTAGATAGGGATACAAAATCCGTAGACCATTTTTGGTGTACCATATGGGGGAAATTAGATACTAAGTTGGGTTTTACTTCAACCTATTATCTAAAAACGAAGGGGGAAATGAGGTTGTTAATAGAAGCCTCAAGAATATGTTGAGATTATTGACTCGAAAGGAGCCAAATTAGTGGGCTTTAATATTGATACAAGATAAATTTTCTTACAACTCCATCAATAGGAGTACAAATAATAGTCTTTTTAAAAATGTCTACAACCTAGGAGGGGTAGATGAATTAAGATATACTATATATTTTGGAAGATGAAGTGCTATGGCAAAGGATTTTGCTAAATATACACGAGAGTTATATAATGAAGTAAGGAAGAACTCAAAGAATAATATAGTGAAATACAAATAACATGCTATTATTAAGAGGAGATCTAGTTGTAACTCATCTGTGAAAGGAAATATTTCCTCAAGGAAACTACAACAAGATAAATGAAAATAGATTGGACCATGCAAATTCTTTAAATTTTTTACATCCAATACATACAAGATTAAACTTGTAGGAGTGGACATTTCTCTAATTTTCACTAGTGTTGATTTGTATCATTACTATGAGGGATAAACAAGTGAAGGAGAAGTTTCAATTTTTGAACTATCAATAGAAGAATGGATATGATAGTTACCAGAAAAAGAGATAAAAGATAAAACTGAGATAGTGATAGTCTCTAAGTGATCAAGAAGAGAAGGGTAATTCTTTTTTAAAAATAGACTACTACAAAAAGTACAATGTGTTAAAATCTTTGTGTATGATACTATAAAAGTTGAGTTCCATACATTTTTATTGAGTGTATATTTTTTAAAATGTATTGCTTTGGATTATAATTACATCAAGATATGTTACATAAAAGAAACACTTTAGATACTTGATTTGGCTAATTTTTATTGAATGTATATGCTTTAAAATGCATTACTTTATATTATAATTGCATCAAGATATGTTACATTTAAAAACGCTTCAAATATTTGATTGAGTTGATTTTTACTTGGAAAATTACATGTATTAATATCTATGATATAAATTAGATTTAAAAGATATGTTGAAAGCCTAAATCTTGCCAACAGTAGCTTACTACTTTGAATAGATTTATTTTCTGTCTTTTTCTAACTTGGCCTTATGGTTATGGTTGAGTTATTCCTTGCATTTATCATTTATTTTGACAATGTGGGCGATATGTAGAGGCATATTACTTTGATTTATTTCTAGTTTGATTTCAATTTCTTATTGTTTGGACAAACTGACATCATGCCAGGTTGCCTCCTTTCACATTCATTTTCCAATGGTGTCATTTACCTGGCCCTAGGAAAGTTAGTTTTGTAGTTTTTTGGACATTTATTATTCTTCTTTAAGTTGTGTGGGTTTTTACTCATTCTTTCTTGGATTTTGTACTGTGGATGGTTGTTCTACCTTTGTTAGGGTCATTGGGTAATCTTGGCTGGCTAGCAAGTAAAACTGAAAATTCAGGGAATTCCTAAAGGTTCCTTGGTTGTGTCAAAGAAAGAGGAGTGTTGAGAAAAATTGCAGCAATAAAAATGAAAGTAGAATTGCAGAAAGAAAAAAAATTAAAGATCTAAAAACAAAGAAGAGAAACACAAGGATTTTATAGTGGTTCACCAATAGGCTACGTCCACTCTCTAGTAGGGGATTGCCATCTTATTAATTCTCAATACATAATACATTCACAACAACAGCTATATAAAACTAGTCAAGTCTCCAAACCAAAAGCTCAACCAAAAAGGTCGACACACCAGAATTAGCAAATGCATGCAAAGAAAGGGCAGTTGCAAAAGAAATCGGTACAATAGGGAGATTTTGTTGTTACAAGGTAAAAGATACTGCCATTACATTGGGTAGCCATTACAATGACTGTTACAAAGACTTGGCTTCACACATACCTAATAATCTCCCACTTGAAGACAAGTCACTGCTGCAAAAGAAAACATCCACAGAGAGAAATCCCCTTTTCCATGCTCATTGTCACATCCGCCCTAACGAAGATTTTAGCTTTGCCAAATTTTTCTCAAGAACGCTTCGGATGAGTCTCTTCCAAAGCACGTCGGATTCTCATCTTATTAATTCTCAATACATAATACATTCACAACAACAACTATATAACACCAGTCAAGTCTCCAAACGAAAATCTCAACCAAAAAGGTCGACACACTAGAATTAGCAAACGCATGCAAAGAAAGAGCAGTTGCAAAAGCAGCCGGTACAATAGGGAGATGTTGTCGTTACAAGGTAAAAGATGTTGCCGTTACATTGGGCAGCCGTTACAATGACTGTTACAAAGACTTGGCTTCACACATACCTAACAATCTCCCACTTGAAGACAAGTCATTGCTGCAAAAGAAAATATCCACACAGAGAAATCCCCTTTTCCATGCTCATTGTCACATCCGCCCTAACGAAGATTTCAGCTTCGCCAAATTCTGTTCAAGAACACATCAGATGAGTCTTTTCCAAGCCAAGTCGGAATCAAAAAGGCTATTGTCAAAACCATCTTGCTCTAGCCTTGCTGCTTGCATCCACAACTTCACATAATTCAATTTTTCCTTCACATTTTGTGCAATAACAACCTTGGCCTCATCTGGACTGACCAATAGGAAGGCTTCCTCATATTTTCCAGTCAGGTAAAATAACACTCCCATCTGAGCCTCAATACCACCTAGTGCACTCTGCTGCCCAGGAGTTTTCTCCATTGTTTCAAGAGATTTTTGTAGTAGACTAAGTGCCTATTTATTTTCACCCATAGATTCAAATAGTCCAACAATTTCTATCAATCCTGTAGAAATCTCATCACTGGAGTGAGCAGCCCCTTGTCTTCCATAAATGATCAAGGAATTTTCACAGTGGCTCTTAGTTTCACTAAATTTTCCAATTCTCAAATAAAGATCAACAAGACTTGCATATACAGAGGCTATTGTGGTATGCCCTTCTCCATACTCAGACTTGAAGACCACAAGTGGTTTATGATAATAAAATATGGCCTCATCAAAATGACCGAGAGCGACTTAAGAATCTCCAATGCTATAGTCCACAAATGCCACTTCAATCTCTTTTTTGTTTTCTAACAGAGCTGCAGTGGGTAGAACAAGATTCTGCAAGGCTCCCTCGTGGTCACCTTTCCCTGAAAGAATCAATTCCATTTGCCTTCTATCTGCAGCCTCTTGCAATGTAACAGTTGTATTGCATTCACCATGAATGTTCAAAGCTCAAACAAATAGCTCCTCTACCTCTGTGAACTGCAAAACCTGCAAATGTGACTCTGCAATATATCTGCATGTTTTTGAAACTTGAGGATCCATCACTCCTAAAACTAGCTTTTGAATTTCAAGTCTTGCATGATAAGAATTTAGCGCATTTTCATACTGATCCACCAAAGAAGAAGTGTCCCCAAGTTGCATGTTCCTAGCAAAGGTTTCAAGAACATCTGACTCAGACGGCCCAGTGTCATACAACCTATGCCCCGACTCACCACAAAGGCAACAAAACTCATTAGAAATAAACCCCGACGTCTGGACATCTTTGCCCACAATGCCATAGCCCAGCTTGTGTGTCTCATCCTTGGGCTTTGGTGCATTAGCCAAAGGTAGAGAGAGAGGATTGTAGTCAAATTGCTCTCTGCACTATGGATCATTTCCAGATTGTCGTACATACTGAGAGTCATTGACAAACTGACCTGGGACATTGCCAAATTCACCTCCAGTCTCTGGGTTCTTGCCATACTGCCTTACAATTTGCGGGTCAATGCAAATCTCTGATTGCAAATCATTAGAACCTCGTATCTCATCTGAAGGACACTCGACATTGAATGTCCCGTTCTTCTTCGTGGAAGACCATCGCTTCTTCCTATTTTCACCACCATGAGCAGAGGGCATCCATGTGTTGGTCACAAAGCTTGCAACCTGTAATTTCTCCTCCCCCAAATTTAGCAGGTGCTTGGGGATGCCATGCTTGGACTCCCACACGAATGGAACCGCCCCAGGGGCTTTCTTCTTGGAGTCCTTCAAATCGACCACCAAGATGCTCTCCTTGTTGAAAGAATAAAATTGTAAGTGGGTGGCTATGGGAGCCTCAGCCGCCTTTGAAAAATCACCCAAATGCCTCCCTTGGACACTTGCAGCCATTTCTTGCAACGAATTATCTTCTGTTTCATGCGATGCATACTGCACCTGCCACAACTCCCTCTTATTTCTGAGCCTGTACTCATCCTCAAGCTTGAGTAGAGCATTAACTTCTTTAGCCGTGGTCATATAATCCTCAGCCTTCGTGTTTACGACGTCAAGGTCTGACATCTTTCTTGCTGCTGGATGAATGTTTCGAAAATAATTGCTAGTGATTTTTGCCTAAGGACGATGAGGCTTCTTAAAAATGTTATAATAGTTGCAATAAAAGCTAACTTGCACCATGGTTGCTGCAGAGGCTCCTCTGCCTCTGGCTTTATCTCCTCCGATTCTTAGTTTTTACCTTGCTGATATAAGAGATTCAATGGCCTTAGTCTCAACCTTCGTTACTCTCTCAGCCTTTCTGAAGTCTTGAAACAACTCTTCCACAGCTATTACCTTTGGCTGTTCCTTTGCCTCTGAGATTATGACAACATCTTCACCAACCTCCTCATCCAGGGTTCGAACTAGAATTTCTACCTGCACATCTTCATCTTTTTCTTCATAAATGGTGATACCCAGCTTCAACATCCTAAAAATTCTTGAAGCAAAGGTATTTGGATCATCGAGGCGGAAACCAGAAATGTGAAAAACCATTTCATAGAAGAGCAATACCATGTCCTTTATAGACATAACACTCTTATCTTCCTTTGCCCTCTTCTGCAACTCCTCCATGATGGATTTCCTATGTTGTGCATCACTGGTGCGTTCAAGAAGTGCTCTAAGCTCGATCTTGAGATATTCTAAAAACTCTTCTGATTGAGATTCAACTCCAAACCCAGCATCCTTCTCCTCTTCAGTCGAATCCTTTTCATTTGTCCATCCATCCCACCAATGTACATGGTGTTTCCTTTTAGCTTTCACATCAACATCTATTGTTGATGTATCCTCTGTTTCCTTCAGCCTTTGAAGGCTCTTCGATTCTACGAGCATGTCAAAATCCTCGCCTCCCAAATCCTGTGGAGGCTTTTCCCACACATACCTCGCCTGGGTAGTGCTCAAGGAATTAGGAGATTCATCTACTTCCATTAGCACAGTTTCATCTAGCTCTAGGTCACTGTCTGTAGTTGTCACTGCAACTCCCACTTCATCAAAAATCTCTTCATGGCCACACAACCAACGCATGAGAGCTCGAGCCCAATCATCCAAAGTTTCCATATCCATTTTCTTGGAAATTCTTCAGGATTTCCAAAACAACTTTCTAACCAAAGCTCTAATACCAATTGTTGAGAAAAATTGAAGCAATAAAAATGAAAGTAGAATTGCAGAAAGAACATAATTTAAAGATCTAAAAATAAAGAAGAGAAATAAAAGGTTTTTATAGTGGTTCGCCAATAGGCTACGTCCACTCTCCAATAAGGGATTCTCATCTTATTAATTCTCAATACATAATACATTCACAACAATAGCTATATAAAACCAGTCAAGTCTCCAAACCAAAAGCTCAACCAAAAAAGTCGACACACCAGAATTAGCAAATGCATGCAAAGAAAGGGCAGTTGCAAAAAAGCCAGTACAATAGGGAGATGCTGCCGTTACAAGGTAAAAGATACTACCGTTACAATGACTGTTACAAAGACTTGTCTTCGCACATACCTAACAAGGGGGATTATAGTTCAATGCTGGAAGCAAATGAAAATCTACTTATTTGGTCTTTTAACATCTAACATAGACCAAAGGCCCGCTCTCGTCATTCCACTTTGGCATAGAAGGAAGAAGCTTTGCTCCTTTCACAAGGTATTCAAAGTTTCCATTCACGTATTCTACCTTTTGAGTTGACATTTGAGAATGACTTTCAGTGCGCGACTTGATAGTCAGAGGCAAAAGGAAGCCTCTGAGACTTCTCCTTGATTATTCGTCATGACGCCATTGATGGTAATGCATTGTACCTGGATAAATTTTGAGTTATTAATTATACATTGACCTCTTTTTGGTGTCAATTTTCAATGCTAGATGGAATCTTTAGGTTGCGTAGCCGCTTTAAGTTAAAGCTATAAAAATATATACAAAAGCAAACCTCAGCAACCCTATCTCACTAAACTTAATTCGATGGATTAATTTTGAAGTAAGTTTGGAGTTAGACGATTAACAACCAGGTTAATTAACACCCCTGTTAAGGATTGAAGACTTACAGGAATTCTGTGGGTATAAAAATATAGTTTTCTTGGGAATTCCCATCACAAAATTTGTCTGATGGATTCTTCTACTGTCAAGAGTATAGTTGCATCATGGCGTGTTTTGTTTGTGTTAGTTTTTATCTTCTTCTCGAACAATTCAATAGGAGCACAATCCGGTATTTCTATTCATATTGTTGGAAGCAGAATTCATACTTTGGATAGCTTCAGATTGAGTCATGAAAACTAACATTGTATCAAACACAAAAAGTGTAGTTAAAGTGTGTGAAGCAGAGGAAAAAGTAATATATTAGTATGCATCATTTTTGGATTTGACTGTATGATTTCTTGAAGTTTTGGATCAATTTTTAGGATCCATCATTTTTTTCATTTTTTTTTTGTTTTCTGTTAATGGATCATGGTGTATGATCCAAAATGTGAGTGTTTCATTTTTCTCTCTTTTCTTATTTGTTGTATTTTGATAATAGATCATAGAGTTTAATCCGAAATATCAAAAAAACTCATAAAATCCGATTCAAAAACAATACATACTAATATCATAGACTGAAAATTATGTATCTGCTTTAACATAGTATCTAAGGGGGGTTTACTCTAAAGTCTCTGTACGTTACCCATTATTTACAGTGGAGAACAGGTCCCTAAATAAATAACCAGCATGACGTATATGCTGTTTAAGCCTTTCTATCAAATAAGTATGGTTTAAGGAGGCATTGAAAGAATAACCCACAACAAGAATCCTTCGATTCTAATATTGGCTAGTTAATTGAAATTAGTACTTGCCTTTAATAGATTTGCTTGAATATATGGTATGATAATGTTTAGCTTCATGTTTTCATTGTAGGTATTGATAAGGGAAGCCCAGCCTTGGCTTCACCACTGGGGATATTGCCTAATACAGGTGATTTTGCAACAAGATTAGCTGGAAGATTTATAGGCCATTCAGAAAATGTGTTACCATTTCAGGGTGGAAAGAGTGTTGTTGAAGTGAGATTACTTGGAAGAAGAAGGGCTTTAGTCCCACCTCCTCCTAAGCCTAATGGCTCTGTGTCTTATGTTCTCCCAATTTCTCCTCCTCCATCACATTAAGAGTATGAAGAAGGCCAAGGATGACATGTCATCTTCTAAAAATCAGGGACAAAGCTTATGCTTGTAGCAGCAGAGAGAGAAAGTTGGAGGTCAGGCCTGTATGAAATTTTATACAAAACAAAGTAACAGAATAAGATCTGAAGAGTTGTTTTATGGCCTGTTATATTTTACTGATGCAAATGTCTACTACGCTTGAAAACCTTTGCTTAAATTTTAATGTAATTTTCTTATTTAAGTTTACTTTGTAAATTCCATATATATATATAACTTATTTTCAATTGAAATAATGTTAAAACATCCAAAATACCCAAATATAAGGATCAAGGATTCACTATTTGAATGGAAAGAATATCATAAATCTGAAACAAATAGATCTAAAATATAAATCCACAACATGTCTCCAAGGGTTGTTTAGGAGCTCCAAGCTACAAAAAGATCAACTCCATAACCTCTATGCCTCTCCATAACCTCTATGCCTCTATGCAACCAATAATCTAGTGGCCATTCTAGGAGCTTCCAAGTCACCAAAATATTAATTCCAGAATCTCTACACAACCAAGTCTGTAGGAGTTGATCTAGAAGCTTCTAGATCACTAAAAGACAAACTCCACAACCTTTGCATGTCCAACTATCCAAAATCCACTTGTTATGAATTTTTTGATCTCATTTTTTCTCTTGAAATGCTTGCCATTCTCCTATGCATGAAAACAATTCAACCTATAAAAAATACTCCCATTGGTAGCCAAGATTAATACGAGGCCAAACCTTCGTCCCATGGATCCTCCATTTTAAAATCAACTCTAATACTAAATGTAAGAAATTTGGAAGAGGTACTAACCCTCAACAAGCTAACATTATTACTAATTGAAGGAAATCATATTAATCTAACATATGTATACTTGCAATATATAAAAAAATCAATGCATTAAAATAGAGAAATAAACATAAAACATAAGATATAACATGATAAAACTCTTTGGCCACGCCTGCAGGGAGAAACACGGTTCAAATCTTTGAGACAACAACTGCAAGCATTCTTCTTCAGGATAATAGTGTGTTGGCATGGCTTGATAAGGCCGCACAAGTGGAAGAGGGCTGGATTACTATAAAGGGCAAGAAAGTGAAGTCCTCTAAGCCTCCTTTTGACATGACTCTCCGCTCCCACAAGAGTAATTCTAAATGTAAATCTTAATGGTTCTTATTTGGGGGCTGGTTTTTGGCTAGCTGTTGGTTGTTTTCTTGCGGCTTCGTAGTCAGTTGTGGTTCTTTGGCCTTGGTTGCCTTTTTATCCTTGGTTGTCTATGCTTTCTTGTCTTTATGTTTTGACAACCTACTAGTTGTGGGTTCCAGATCCATTCAAAATCTGTTTGTAAAAGGTTTCGGGTCCCTTCAAAACCTATTTTTTCCTTCATCAAAAACATGATAAAACTCTTTTAGGAAAAAACTGACCAACAAATCACACTTAATATATTTATTAACAACAAAACTATTACAACACAATATTAGAGTATCAATGCTCTATTAGTAGAAGGAGAAGATCTTTAAGATAGAAGATAATTTGTCACCTCCAACACATGCTCTCCAACCCATGAACAATCCAACATCACAACCCTACATCCCTATCCATCATGCAATTTCATAACCAAAACTAACAAGAGATCAACACTATTCAACCATGGGATAGATCTAATAGTGTAACTTGTCTTCTAGCCACTCTTTTTTAATATCCCATACCAAGCATGATATATACAAGGACTAACAAGAAAATTTATAAGTTTTATAGGCAATGCACCTAAGTGCTATTTTCAAGGTGGATTATAAAGTTTGACTCTATATTTGAGAGTCTTTACAACCTCCAAGCGAAAATCCATATGTTCCTTAGTTAATTCTTGTGCTCAAGATGACATGTCTTAATGTGATCCCCTGTATACATGAAACACATTTTTCTAATATTACATACAAATTCCTGCTAAAATATTGATCTACACAATGTGTGATGTTTCATTTCAACATCGACCATAACTTTATAAAATATTAAGTATCTATGTGCAAGTTGTTCAATGTATTCTCCAACAATAATGTTAGGTAGTGCCAAAGCATGGGCCACATAGAGTTGTTACTTGAGATCCTCAATTTGGTGATGTTGTGGAGAGTCAACCAATCTAGAATTAGCTCGGCTTTCTCTAGATCTATATGGATGCGTAAATGATAAAAAAATGTAGCTCATGTACTTGTATATTTTCATGATAAAATTGTGTTGTGTATGAAATATGCAAGCTATCAAAGTTGCCTTGTAGTCCTTGAGGCACTATGCATTTTCCTTAAGCATGTTGTACTGAACAACATAGGGATAATAAATTATTGTCATTTAATATTATTGCTTCCAATTTCTACATATGTAGATTGTTTTAGAGAGTTTGTTCGCTAGATTAGGAAATTCTTAATTAAACCCATTCATCTAGGTTGTGTCAAGTGACATCAAAGTGAGTTGATTTTTTTGGGTTGTGTCATGAAGAGGCTCTAGCAACAAAATTTGGGTTTGTGTGTTAAGTCCTATAATTGTAGAGAGCTTGAGGAAAATATGTCACAAAGAGGAAGACATAGAGAACCAAGAGTTGTAGATATTATAGAGATGTTAAGAGGACTTATATCTGGAATGGATGCAATGGAGGCCGCACAAAGAAAAGAATCACATGTAGAAGATGTTATTGAAGATGAAGAAGAAACAAAATACCAACACTTGGAAGTAGAAGATGTGGTGAATGAACCAAAAGAAATAACTTTTGGGGCTATGTCAAATATAAGTAGCAAACTGGGACTAGATATTCCCTACTAGAATGGAAATTTAAAATCAAAGAAATAATAGACCAAATATGGAATTATTTTGATTATGGATCAATAGAGGACTTGAACAAGATAACAAAATTGTATACACAAAATTAAAATTTCATGCATCCCTATGGTAAGATCATGTACAAATAAAAATATAAATAATCTAGGAAAGGAGAAAACTAAAATTTAGGATTAGATGGTTGCAAAACTAAAAGCCAAATTCCTCTTAATAGGTTATTAGTTAAGTTTGTTTAGAAATTTAAACCAAAAAAGGAGAGGAATGTCAAGGATCGCGTGAAGGAATTATATAGGTTTAAAATTTAGGTTGGCCACATAAAGGATGACAAATAAAAGATATTAAGATGTGTAAATGGGCTTTGAGTGTCAATTAAAGATGAATTCAGTATGATTAAAATAAGGTTAGTGGAGGAGTCCTATCAATATGCCTTAAAAGTAGAAGAGAAATTGGCAAGAAAATAACAAAATAATTCTTGAGGAAGAGGAAGAAGAAGATTCTCTAAAGGAAAAGGTTAATCTAGTAGTGGTAGAGGACAACAAGGAAAATGAGAATCCAACACAAAAAAAATTATAATCAAAATACAATAGCAAGAGGAGACTCATTGAGAGGAAGAGGGAGAGGATTTATTGGCATGTTATTTAAATTTTGAGACATTGGTCACACCACATTTGAGTGTCTATTAGTGCAAAAAAATAGTGGAGAGTAAATAATGCAATAAATCAAGCTACACATGTAGACAAAAGTGTAGATTGACTTAGGTTTACAGAAAAAGCTAAGCTATAGGAGATTCATTGATGATTAAAAGAGTGTTGTTGAAACCTAATAAGGAAGAACATGAGTTGATACAAACTAGAAATTTATTTAGAACTATATAAATCCAAAGGAAAATGATTCAAGGTTGGACACCAAGAGTATCAATAACTTAGTATCTCAAGAAATGGTAGAGATGCTTAAGTTGAAAAAGAATAAACACCCAAACTAGTACAAGGTTTTATGGCTATAGAGAGGAAGTAAAATCTTAGTAAGTGCGAAATATATGGTTAATTTTAAAATGAGTGCATATAAGGATGAAGCTATGTGCACAATATTATGCCCATGGATGCTTGTCATGGCCTAAAGACTATAGTGGTTTGACAAGAACTTTGTTCATGATGGTAGAATGAAAACTTATACCATATTGAAGGATGAAAAAGAATTTGTGTTCAGTCCATTGAAGGACAAAGGGGAAAAAGTGGATAGTATTCCAAAAGTGTGTTTGATTTCTAGAAAACAATTTTTAAAGGAGATAAGTGAGAAGACATGTTCTATTTTTATTTTTAAGCCTATGGAGGTTAGTACAATGGATAAAATTGATGAATCTTTATTAGAAATAAAAGAAATATTGAAGGATTATTCTAAAATATTTCTAAAAATAATTTTTCAAATGGGTTGTCACTTATGATAATCGTTACTCTCAATATGGATAATATTTTTAGCACAAGAAACAATCCCCACCCATCTAAACAAGCACCTATAAGACAAGCCCGAAAATCTAAGTTTATCACAATCAAGTAAAGATTAAATCCTTATAATCAATCATAGTAACTAGAAAGTATTAATTGGATCAATAAGAAGAATCAAATAATTAGGGTTGGGAACTATATAAACCACTACTATCACAACTATTGAAACATGCTCAGGTACTGGGTCCTCTCCCCTAGATTAAATTAAGGAAAACATTATTGTAAACACAATATGTATAGAAGAATATGAATGTAAAGGAAAATGGATATTAGCAAAACATAAATGTAAATAAAAGTAGTGTGAGAAGAAAATGAATCCGAATTGGTCTTGAACAAATAAAATCATACCCAATTAGCTAAGTTATACTAACCTTGTACTTATTGCCATTGTCAATCTTGAAGGTTACTTTGATCCCTTCTATAGAAACTCTTTGGCCACAAGGCAAGAGAAGGCAAGAAAACCAAGTGTATATTGATGACTTCCTGACAATCGGAAAGAAACAAGCAACTAGTCAACCCTATTAGAACATAATAATCTTATGAATTGATTTTATTTGTTTTACAAGCTAATGGATAGTTGACCTAGTTCTCTTGAATTGAGATACTACTAAGATGTGTTGATTGATGATTTTAGACTACCGATATTATGCTTCAATATCTATAAGTTACTTTTGTCTTAAATATATTCAAGATAACTCTACAAAAAAAAACCTTGATCTCTTAGAAATTATGCAGATTATTTTGTTAATACTTCTCCATTTTGATATTTTCTTTCAAAAATTCATAGAAAGATATGTAATGTCATATTTGAAACTTACATATTTTAATTTTACTAGTTCTGTAATTATAGGATATGATTCCAACAATTGTGAAACACATTGGCGATATGCTAGATGAATGAAGTAAACTATGCAATTGGAAGGTGTAAAGCCAAATTCCTTAACCCTTGCCAGCATCCTTCTTTCCTGTTCTAAAACATGTTCTTTGGAACAGGGCATGAAAATCCATCTAAGTATAATGAAAAGGAGATTTTTGTTAGATATTATATTACAATAAGTTGAATGAATGTAAGTAGAGAAATTTTTATATACCTATAGATGGTACAAAATTTCATGGTTAAGTGGAAGCCTCCCGTCAACAAAAAGATCCAAATATTTGTGTATTTATCTCAATTGAGCCTCTAAACCCTTCAGAGCTACCAAGTTTTCCACTAACCTGTTATGCACAAAAGTCAAATTTTAGAGACCACTAAAAACAAAAGAAACAGAGTTTTGAAACCAAATCCACACACAACACAATGTTCATAGTGAAAATTTAGCACTTTCTTTCATCTTTGCATATTGGTTTGATGCTTCAAACATGCATTTCTTATATTGAAAAGTGCATTACCTTATTGAGCTTCTCTTTGTTTCGAGAATAATTTAATATTCTCTACTTAACAGGGCCAACCACGTGAAGGTGGAAGCTAATTTGGCCCCTTCCCCCCCCGCCCCCCGTCCTCACATCACTCTCAATTCCCCATACCCGATCATATAACATTAATCTTTCATTCATCCATTAATAACATATAACATTCATTCATTAACATATAACATTCATTCATTCATTCATTCATCCATTAATAACATATAACATTCATTCATTAACATATAACATTAATTCATTAACATATTCACATTCATTCATTAACATATAACATTCACTTTTTTAGTTTTTACATATTATCAAAAATATGGTTGTCATAATATGATTACAATCACTTTTTTTTTTGTTTATTTTTTGCAACTAAAAAAAGCTGAAGTGGAGTATCATTTTCTAAATCATCTGTCCCCCCTTCAATTGTTCTGAGCTCTTCTCATGATCTTAATGTATGCCTAGTTGTGTACTCACAACGTGGACGCCGCTGCAAGTGGGCGTTTGCTGCAATAGCAAAGAAATGTTAAATTGATATGTTTTATTATTATTGTTACAATTATTTCATTAATTAAAAGAACATTAGATTGGTGCTATTTACCTGATGGGGCCACATCATGTTCTTAATATTGTCTTATAGCCTCATGCTCAACATGTTGAACAACCTCTAAATCCTAATCTGGAGTTGAAACACGAAACGTTATATTAGTTAATACACCAATTGCAATTAAATATGTTTAAAAGAACATTAGAGTGGTCGTCTTTACTTGATGGGCCACATCATGTTCCTAATCTTGTCTAGCCTGATCATGCTCAACATGTTGATCATGCTCTACATGCTCTAAAGTTGAAACATGAAATGTTACATTAATTAATACACCAAATGCAATTAAAGATGTTTAATTGTATTAATCCATACTACGTTTTGTATAGCACATGAATACATACAGTACCGGGATGCACACCATGGCCTTCATTTGCAGGTTGTGCTCCACCCTCACCAGGCTATATTCCAATGTCATGTGCAGTATTATCATTGCTTGTCTGTTTAAAACAAATAGGCACATTATTATGCTGGAAATTAATACTAAATAGATTGCACAAGTATTCAATTTTAAATCAGCTTTATTGAGTTTATTTACCTACGTGTTGGATGCAGTGGAAGATTGTTTTTGCCTAGTCAAGACTCTTACGTGTTCAACCAGGGCTCCATAGCCTTGCTAGAAGGAAATCTTCAGGTTCTCTTCTATGGGCACTCTATTGAAATTAGAGCCCTGCATTTTTTGCATAAGATAATAAATTTTTCTTCTATGGTGTGATAAAACCAAAATTGTTTGCAATTTATTATTTGGATGCAATATTTCATTTATTGATACTTACAATTCATGTGGCTAATTTCATATAACCACCAGAGCCAAGTTTGTGCTGCCCATTTTTTTCTAGTCTTGCCTTTGTTTCCTTCGATGTGTCGGGCAGCCTATGAAAAATTTGAAATACATTATATTATGTAAAAAGAAAGAGTAATCAGTATATAATTACATTGTTGATAGTATCACATACCTTCCTTGGCCCAATGGTGTCTTTCCTTTTTTCTTTTCAGCCTTCTCATTTCCATCCGACACCAAGTCCTTCCACTACCTCTTCGGAATCATGGGGGGACACTCGTACTTTCTGTTCTTCTCTAAATGTGACCTATATTGGTCCCTCACATACTTTAGATAGGTACCAGATTTCTTAAGGACCTTGGTTCGGTTGAATTTTTTATCACCGAACAACACAACTAAACGGTTAATGAGCTCATCTTTTAAATCTTGATTTTGGGCATTCTAGCATGTACGTATGGTGGGCCCGAAGAGCTCCAATGTAATATCACTTAGATGCTTATAAAAAACATCATTTCTTGCAAAATGATCATGGGATCATTAGTCTATAAAGAGTGATCAGTAAGTAAATTTCAATTGGATTATATAATAATTAAAACATTTTAAAGTACCTGGGACCTTCTTTATCTTTATGGGAACAAAATCCTCGGTCACCACAAATGTGATCGACAATGTTCCCGTACTACTAATACAGGAAGATCTAGGAAATGCTGCTAAAACATCACTAGTACTAGTGGCCTCTACATCCCCAGGTACATGTCCTGATGTACGATCTGGCATGTGTTTGCTGCTAGAGGTTGCACTACCATATGCCTGCATGGTATGTGTTGCCGACATTTCAGTCGACAATATAGGCACAGATGATGGGGTCGGATGATGTGATGTATCTACAGGAAGATCATGATCGACACTTGTACCAACCCCTACTCCCCGGGCAGCACCTACAATACCCTGGTCATGGCCAATAGCATCATGAGGACACAAATAATCCTGTAAAAACAACACATATTTTAGTTCATGACATAAAATAGTACAAAATATAAAACCATGAATGAACTTAAATTATAATTAAAGATCTCATGATAGCTTACTTGCAAGCTTTGTGCTCTCTCAGACAATATTTTAACCCTTTCTCTTATCTCATCTATTTGAGGAACTTTGAATACCAACTTAAGGATTTCTTCATTGCATTTTTTTGGGCCTTCCTCATCATATCCACAGGGTTTGTGGAAAATGCGATGTCATCATCGCATAATAGTGACTTCACCTCCATATGGATTCTCTCCTCTACTGTTGGTGCCTTTCCCCGATCAGCCAACTGCAACAAGAATATTAAAAACATTATCGAAATTAACCCAATAAACTCATGAAAAAAACATAATAATAAAACATTTTGCTCGTATCTAATTTGTACAATTACAATGAGGTAAACCTATCGGGTAGAAGCACCTGAAGATGGATCATGATCTGTGCTCTAGGCCAAAGCCTTCCTTGTATGATCAATGTCCCACTATGACAAAAATTAAATATAAAAAACATTACCGAAATGAAACCAATAGACTTACGAAAATAATAATAATAATAAAATTGTATATTGGAGTTGTTAATTGGAGGTTGGGTAAAATGGTATATAGAACATACCACCCCCATAGTAATTGTTAATCTATCTAAGCGATTCAGATTGTAATCAATTAGTAACTCTTCCCCTGCAGTTATTGATTTTATCACACATATGAATACACAGTTTCCCTCTCGTGCCTTGAATATGCAATTGGGTTGCTTATTTGTTGACCCAGGCCGTGTACTATTTAAAAACCCTACAATATTACCTGATGCTTTTTTCCTTCTGTCAATGTACCTAGCCACTCCTTTATTTTGATCCTTATCTTTTAGCTGCATATAATTTGCTGACAGTGCATACCTACGCATACTTCGTGTATATCGAACCAGCTACATCCAATCTTTGTAACTGTAACAGGGTCCAACATACTCCATCAATTCAGTAACTTTTTCATAACAAACCTTTATGTCGTCCATGCAAAATAGGCTCAAACCATGTAATAACGATGGTGCTATACGATATATCCTCTCATTGACACGAAAATCAATGTTTATTGGAGGAAGTTCCTTGGGTACCCATTATTTCCATAGATGTTTGTACCTCAAGGGCACCTCGATGTTGCCTGTGCTCTCATCATCATAAGAACATGACTCCCTTCAGCAAGAAAAAATTCCATGCGTTTACGGAATTTTCTTCTAATCTTTTGACCTCTAGTTGATCTCCGTCTTTTTGACCTACTACATGTCTTGCTTTCCTCTTCTCTTCCTGAATTTCCCTCACTCGAGGAAGATAGATCTGCCAAATACTTATTTGGTGGTACCTGCACTCATAAGGATGTTGGATGAAGTTCTTTCATGGTGATGTGATCCCAAGGTGACATTATGATTAATCTATCATTTCATCGCTAGAATTTGACAGGTTATAAGGTAATCAAGTCTTGATAGATTGTAAGTTATTGTTACTACCGTCCAAATGTGTCCATCACAAATCAAATCTACTTAACATTTTAACTCCCAAACTTTGTAACAAGTGTTAAATGCGATTATTGTCCACCAGTTACACAACCAAGGCCTCAAATGTATTCTCTAATTGTAATCAAAGGACTTTTTCTCTTCATTCAAGTAAATAGACTTGAAGGGAAACGCCACCAAGTGGTTTATTGGACACCTACATGACTAAAAATAGCAGAAAATTTACATTTAATTTCCATATGTCTAAGTGGTTAACGGGGAGGGAGTGTGTACTAGGCCCAGTAAAGTCATCATAAGTTTATGATTTGGCAATAAAAATTGTTTAAGTCATCTTAAATCTTCCTATGTCTAATTGTTAGGAGACTTTTGGTATGTTTTAAGGTAGGATGAGTGGTTGCATCAATGTTCTAATTCTCTATGACAAGGTTTCAACATATTCAAAGAATTTGATTATGTATGATGGTAGGATTTGATAACTTAAAAGAATTGGCTACCCAACAAACTTAAAGTTAAAAGAAACTTTTTCAGTTTAAGGGGTTAGCACTTTCTTTCATCTTTGCATATTGCTTTGATGCTTCAAATGATGCATTTCTTATCCCACTTCTATCATATTGTATTCCCATCCCATTGCAATTGTTGGAGGAGTTGGTACCAAAATTTCATATCAAATACCACGTTATTGAAGCAATTTTCTATGTTTTACTATTTTTCTGAAGTTCTTTTGTGTTGTATGGATCTGTACAAGCTTGAAATGCTCTGAGATCATTGGTGTAGATAAATATATGTGTTCCCTTTTATTTTCATTTGTTTTGAAGTTCTCAATCATTGTTTTGTGGGAGAAAACTATCAAATATAGGGACTGCCCTGTTTTGCGTATGTAAGGGTTTGAAGGCTAAATAGAAATGACATCCACCAATCCACCCACTGTCTTGGAACTATAACTCGGTGGATTAGTGTGCATCATGGTATGATAGAGGTTCATTTCATTTAGGGTTCTGTTAAAGCAATAAAATTGGCATTGAATTGATGCCCTAGGGCTGATAGGGGCAATTTTCTTGTGAATTTGTGGTTGTTAAGTTAGGGTTTATCAATTTGTTGGATATCTTGGTAGAGTCATGGTGACACTATTTGATGGTCCAGTCTCTACTTCAAAACAAAAATATCTCTAACAACTCTAAGAGCTATAATGGATGGCATTAAAGGAACCTTCATATGAAGGATCTTCTAATGAAGGACCTTTGAATTAAGGTCTTCATTTGAAGGTCCTTCATGCAAAGGTTCCTTTTATAAAGCATTTTGGACATGAAATATTTAAAATAAAAAATACCTTCATTTGAAAGTCTTGACATGGCATCATTTTTGAATGAAGGTTCTTCATTCAAAGGTCATGACGACATCACCTTCAAATGGAGGTTCTTCATTCAACTGGTATTTTGTAATTTTGAATGTGTGATAATAATTTAGTATTAAAAATAAATCCATTTGAGCCTTTTATAAATGAAAGGACATTTGATGCAATCATATGCCTTGTAAAACTTTTAACTTAATAGTAAGGGCATCATGAGTAGTTTGTTGGGCCCATTCAACAATCTCTGATGCAAGGATTGAATTGTTTAGAATATATCTACTATCAAGAAAGCCAATTTGTTTACCTATATGACTATATCTCAAGCAATAGGTTTAATTGTGATGGAAATGATATTGACAAAGATTTTGTAATCTAGGTGTTGAGAAGCATAACTGGCCACCATCCTAGGAAAGATTCTTCATTCTCACTTTTAGGTATTAAAATTTAACAATACCTTGATTGATGAAAGAGCCCAAAGAGCCTTTCTCCATGGTATCCAAGTACACATAGCAGCGGGCTTCTGTTATATGGTTGGACATGATTTAAAGAACTTATCTAGGAATTATTAATTCAACCTAAGCTTTTCTCATAATGCCATCATTGGAAAAGTATGATCAAATTCTTCTATTATGAAGAATTGGTCTATGTGCCTCTAGTAATCACTATAAATGTTTGTAAGGATAAAATGACTAATTGCATCAGGTAGGAGAGAATCAACTTTGAGTTCTTCAAATATTATATTCCTCTATTCAAGGGTGATCCCACAATAGTGGTTTACAATTTTTGGCCGAACTGGACACTGCAATTATTATTTTTAACTAGATCTTCACATTCAGGCACCTATAGCGGCTAAACCATGAGGAATTTGAAGATGATGAAAACTAGAGTCTCATCACATTTTGTCTATAGATTCTAAAAATATTTTTTTCAAAATTTTTGGAATCAAATTTCACTTCTTTTTCCATCTCCCACGAAAACTGGTTTTTTTCAAAAAACATCATTTTTAAAAAGTGACACTCATCGTATACAACATAACTTTTTTTGTATGAAGGATAAAATTCTATTTTTTTTGAATTTAGATTTGTAACTACAATATCTATCACTTTCATTTGGTATCATAGTTTTTTATTGAATATTTTTTCCTTAATCAAGTTTCGAAGTCAAACCAATTGCAATTCAGACATAGGCAGAGTGTATACAACATAAATTTTTCTGTATGTATTGAAATTCAATTTTATTTATTTTTAATGGATCTAGGACATCAATACCCAACACAAATATATTTTTAAAATTTTTATTTTGATAATTTTCTATTTTCCCACATGTGCAAAACATAGAGCTTGATTTTCGGTGAAAAACCTATGTTTAATAAAACTAAAAAAACACATACACAATAAAACCAAAACATATTAAAATTATATTCATTGCATAGCTGATTCTGAGGACTACCATCTTCTAGTTGGGTCTGTGAATTCTCCTCTATTTTCATCCTCAACTCGTGCTTCGAAGGGCAAAAATCTAGAGTCTATTTTGTGTCAGAGGGTGGGAAGGTGGGAAAAGGGGGGTTCGAGCGAACCTAATGGGTTCGCTTGAACCCTTGCTCGGTCGATTCAGGGTTCGGTCGAACCCCCTTTCCACAATTGGAAACATGGGTTGCAACATGCAAAGTGGTTTGCTCGAATCCTGGTTCGAGCTAACCCATTTTGGGTTCGTTCGAACATTGAGTTCGCTCAAACCGCTCAAAAAGATTTTTTTTTGCATGGGTGAGGTTTTTGGAAGTTTTCCTTCCTCACTCGAATTGTAAACCACTTTTGTGGGTTCACCCCATAATTTTTAAGGGTTGTGTGTGGAGGAGGTTATCACTACCAAGAAGGGAGGAGACCTTTGCTTGCATATGTTTGTGGTGGAGGTATTAAAGAATAATTGTATGCCTCTATTTCCATTCATTAGATCTAGCTTAGCCTAGCATATACGTGGGCTCCTTTTCCCCTATAAACTTCCATTTGTTTGAGTTTATGTTATGTAAGCATAATTCCATGCTATGTTGAAATAGAAGAGGTGGATGAGGCCAAAAGGAAATAACCCTTTTTTAGTTGTACCTTCGAATTTTTTTTTATTGTTTTATGTTTTTAGCAACTTTGTGGACATAAGATTTGAGGTAGGTCATACATCAAAGAATAACATGTTCCCACCAACAACCAAGATGTGGGTAGATTATGAAAGTTTTTCCAAGACCTGAGGCTGGTCGATAAAAATGTGAAAGACTAAGCTATTTTTTTTTTTTTTTCTTATCTTATACCATTTTACGAGAATGGGGGTGCTAATGTACGAGAAGATCTTTGGAAACTAGGCATGAAAACTATAGGTTAAAGAGAATGGGGGTGCCAAACTTACAATACTCATTGTCCCTTAGTCGTCAATTTTTCTTGAGTGCCCTCAACCTCGTCCTCGACGCTGGTTTTGACCTTGTTTTCACTCCTCCATACTCTTCCTCGACGCTGGTATTGATTTTTTTTTAACTCCAAACTCTTCCTTGGTGCTGGTATTGACCTTGTTTTCACTCCTCCAAACTCTTCCTCAGTGCTGATATTGACCTTTCACTTCTCCAATTTGATGAGCTACAACCTAGTTTCGTTAGGTTTTAGAGTATGTTAATTAAATTTAAAATTATGGCACCATTTAGAGTAGTGAATATAAAGCAAGCCAAGCCTAGTATAGTCATGAGGGAAATAATAAAACTCCTAGGATACTTTGTGAAACCATTTTCCTTGGTTAAAGGGAGGCCATAAAATATACCTTTGGATTTTTTCAATCTTCAAATATGAGGATTTGCAAGGTTCATAGCAAGATGAGTAATGGAAATGTGTGCAACAAGAATTTTTGAACACACATGGAATCTCCTTGCCAAAGAAAGGGGCTTCATAATTTAATATGATAATTTTTCTCAGCCCTAGAAATTATATGTTTCCTTAAAGAGGAAGGAGAAACCTAAAAGGTAAAAGAGATGCTTAGGAATCTCAACACTTCTTTATGATCAACCCCCTTTTATCCATAGGAATTGAACCAATTAGGCTTGGCTAAGAAGGATTGCCTATAACATCGAGCTTTATGCCACTATATATTTGACCTTAAAGCTTTCCAAAAAATATATAGGCATTGAATATCCTAAATAATTTCATGTTTTTCCTCTAAGAGAGTAAGAAAGGAGTCATTAGAAAAATGACCATTGAATAGTTGGGCTATAGAGTTAGGAAAAGTAGTACCTTTAATAAGGTTCCATGAAATACTATTAGCCAAAAGATATCCAAAGGCTTTGATAAAAAACACATATAAAGTAGGAGCTAAGGGGAAAACATGAAAAATTGAATGAAAACACCCAAAATCCTCAAATTTATGTCCATTCATGGTAATACAAGTATAACCATTATAATTTTTTTTTGAAAAAAGTTAAAAAAATTGAGGAACAAATCCTAGATGACATAACTAGTCCAATTCAACACCAGAGGTAGCAAGAGATTAATGAAATTACCACAAGTTTTTAAGTAGAAGTAAACTACCATTTTCAAGTACTAATGCTAGTATGAAATTGTGACTAGCTAAATGGAAAGAAAATTAGAAAATTGTAACCAACATTTAAGTGGAAATAATTAAAAGTAACCACAATTTTTGCATGGTTGAACCAATTTAAAAATTCAGCCAAAGGTGATAGTAAGAAAATTAAAATGCACCTATATGAAATATTTAGTCTAAGAGCCAAATTTGGATGGCAAAGTTAGTAATAAGTAGTGTCGAAAGTGGAAAATTAATCATGAAATCATGGCTAATAGAACATAAAAAATATATTGGAAAAGTCAAGAGAACTTATATCTGTACATAAAAACACTCAAAATAATAATTATATCATGCAATTCATTTGGGAATATATTACAATATGGCTTTTACAAAGCCTTTCAAATATACCTTCCCATTTGAGCTACTATCTTATAAGAATATAACTAATTATTTAATAACAAAAATAAACAAGTTAGTAAGGTGAATTTATTAATGTTAATCTTTGTATTCCAACACCCTCCCTTAAGTTTTACATTCCACACAACAAAACATGTTGATTGAAACAAACAAATATATATAGGCTAAGCTAAAGTCATTTGATTTTTCTTTAAATTCTCCCTCAAGAACATCACTGGCTTGAGTTCTACAAGTCCACACTATGTGATCCTTTTTCTTACAATAGTAACATTCATTTTTATTTTTTAATTATTATTACCTCATGAGTATAATACATTCTCATGTTGAGAATTAACTTTTAAATCTTTTCCATTGTTCTTTTTTCTTCTCCTAATAGGGCCAAAATCACATCTTCTTGTGTTTGAGAAGTTATTGGAATAAGAATAGAAATACCATTGTTGTATTTTCAAACTATTTAAAAAAATATCCTTAGCATCTTCATCATCTAATAGAGCCTTGACTTCTACCAATTGTCTAATGAGAGATCTCAAATTTCTTATGTGATTAGACATAATGATTATATCTCTCATTTTGAATCTAAATAGTTGAAGTTTTAGGAAAAACTTCACATTAACTATTTTTGCTCCAAATATTTTATTGAAATTATCCCAAATTTCCTATGATGATTTATCTAAATCTATATAATAAAATTTAATGTCAGAAAGGGAAAGACCAATAATATATTTGACTTTATCATCTATTTTATGTCATTCCAATAAATTATTTGCATTTGTAGGTGGTGTTTTGTTCCCATGCATGATTCTCTATTATTCATTTATTGCATTTGTATTTTTGTTTTCCAAGTATGAAATTTAAAACATTTTTTTTTTGTTTAAAAGAATCTTTATCTTAAAAATATGAACTAAAAATATTTCAAAAGTTTAATGTCAACCTTATCACTCTAAAAAGTACAACTTAAACATCCCTTTCAAACCTTGTAACCAGTTTTGAACCACTCTCCAATTCATTTTTCCTCATCACAAACATTGAAACCATTTTATTGTTCTAAACAACTTATCGAATCCTCTTATGCATCAAACTTATTTAATTGTTTCAAAAAAGATAAAAAAAATAAATTTGAAAGTATGACTTTTCAAAATTCACACTTCCTTCTTATTATTACCAAATGCCATTATTTTAAAGGAAAAACACATGAATGTTATAAATGCATTATTTCTATAAGGAAACAAACCATATCTCTTTTTAATGACCAACTTAAAGTAGATTGTAAATAGAAACTTGACCGTTGTATAGAACATTGAAAAAATGATAAGAAGGAATTAAAAAAACTACTACAAAGACCTAGGATAGGCTAGAGGCCCACAATAGAACATTAATCACAAAGCAACTAGCCTTTACAGTGATTTTTCACTCGTTGATTCCCTAAAGAAAACCTTATCTTGAGTATAATCCATCATAGTCACATATGATCACATCATTCTTGACCAATTGATATCATGAAAAACCTCCAAAATCTAGCATTCAAATAACCCATATCATCGGCAAGACAAGTTCCATCGGGGTGAAATGAAAAGGTCATACCGAGCATATAGGTCTCACCGATGAAGTTCCATCGGCAAGAAACCTGTCTTGTCTCACCAATCAAAGCATAGGGAGTTGTATCGGCCAAACCAACGCCATCAGAGTAAGATCCCCGAGTTAGCTCGATTGCATTTGTCTTGCCGATGAAATATCATCGCCGAAACACTTATCTTGTCTTGCCGACAAAACAAAGAAACATACTATCACCAAGACAAACACTATCAGAATGAGTTGAAAATTTCCTCTCTATCCACTATGTCATGTCGATAAAATTACATTGGCAGGAGTCTTGGTGACATACTTGAGATTGAAGGAATAATCATCGGAGAGGCTTATAACATTGGCAAAATTACTGTATGTCTTAGCGATACACCATGTCTTGCCGATGAAGACACAAACAGATCAAGATAGTCATCGAGGTGACTCTTGGTGACATTTATATGAATCAGATGGATAGATTATGTGATATTGGCGTAATGTCTCCCCGAAAAAAAGAATGTTTAATGAACATTAGTCAAGCCTAAATAAAAGGATCGCCCAAACTTTCAATTGTCTTGCCGATAGAACATTTGATGTGACAGTGGGTAAATTCGAAGATCAGCTACGCTTGTGTTCAAAACTAGGACATTAATGGTAGTATTACTACCAAATTTGTTGAGGATTTCTTGAATTGAGTATAATCCATCATAGTTGTTGGTTGTTTTTATTGCAACCAGGTTGATCTTCTAAACTACCTATAGAATTTCCAATACCAATCAAAGGTAACTCGAAGGACTTGGACCAACTGACGAGGATTTTAACAAACCTAGTACACTTTAGGCTCTGCAAGACCTGGGAGGGTGATCCATTAATGTGTTTACAACCTCTGCACCATTATTATAAACAACATTAGCAAAAAAAGATAATCTCATTTAATAGCTCAACATAACAGATAATACCGTATAGAATTGGTTGTTTATCAATATTATCAACTATTTGGAGCATGAGATAATTACAATAACATTTCACAGTATAAGATAGTCATTGACTTGTAATTTGTAGCAAGCTCTAAGCAAAGACAAACAAATACTCAACCTCATGAATAAGTACAACTTAGACGAGTGCCATATACCATCGGAGGAGCCAAATTCATGAGCATTTAAGGGTTCATGACAGATTCAACACATAACATGTAAGATACTTGACAACATTGCTTTACAATCTCATCAACATGCATTCTAACCCAATACTACTTATCAAATCCTTACACAAAAAATATCCACCTACAATTCTATTCAAGCATTTTAATTAATTCCTTGAATTAAAGTTAAAATGAGAATCATACACACCACAACAGTGAGATGAATGAAACAACCCTTGATCATTTTATTCAACATTCAAATATGCTTGTACAATGGAGAGACATGAGTTCAAAATAAATAATTTCAATTCAAATGCTAGTACTATCATAAAACACAAAATCCCCATGAATTCAAGACCTACTACAGAATGACTCAAAACCTAAATTACATTTTCTCTAAAACCATCAGACTTTACAATTTTCTCTGCAACTTCACCTAGAATCAACCAAAAATGTCTAACTTGCTAACTCGTACTTCTGGCCTTGAAATCCTTCTTATATAAAATGAAGGAGCAAACAAGCATCGGGCCAGAAGTACACATGTCACCAACATCTTGGACCGCCTTGTGATATTTCAAAAACTTGTTATAACAGCTGATCCCTGGAGAATCTTCTTGTTCATCCTGCCCGCTGAGAATGGTTGATGCAGCAACAAAAACTTCAAGAATCCTGGGCCAAGACTGTCATAAAAAAAAACTGGAATCTATTGTAACTGCAACAACTAAGTTGTTAACCGCTAGTATCCAACTCTGGTTTACTCTTCCTCGGTTAAGTATACATTTACCCATCTCTGGTATTCTTCATCAGTTTGCCAATCAAATTTAATTACCTCATTCACCTTAACACTATAAGGTGTGTACTTAATCGCCACCTGGTTTGCTTCTCTCTCAAAATATTCCAAAAATGAGCTGGTACTAATGATATTGTCCATACAACTCACCAATAGGTCATAATCTAAATCATCACAAATTAATTTAATTTTTGCATTGATGACCTCATTTTCTCTATCCTACCACTATTGCAGTGATTTAACATTTCCTTTCTCATCAATTATATCAGGTAAATAGGTATCACTCCAATCATCAAAATCCTTTACCAATTCTCTAATTTTCATACTCAAGTCATTTGGCAAGGCCTGAAAACCTTGCAGTGACTTAACTAAAACTTGAGTAGGCCTCAATGATTGGGGCCTATTATTTATATCAAACCTCGAGGCTTTGTAAATTATGTCTAAATCATTGGCTTTGGGGATCCACTTCTCAATTAAGGGTAATACTACCTCCTGATCCCTATTAATATTCTTTATTGAATCCAATAACAAAGAATATAAAGAAAACACTGATGGCCATTTGCCATCAACCATTTCATTCAAATGTCTCAAAACTGTGTCAACAATCTCACCTTGTTTTACATGTGCTCCCTCCTCACTTTCCTTCAAAGCTGCCTATAACTCTATAATTTGATGCATTAATTGCTTCTTTGTGGGATCAGTAGATTATTCAATTTCTTCCCCAATTGGCTCTAATGCAGGATTGAGGGAAGGAGTTTGGCTAGGGGACCTTGGTGTAGAAACAATTGGAGAAGCAGGAGGCACTAATCTTGATGTGGAAGGAAATGTCATAATACCTAGAGCACTTGATGTCTCTCCCACTTGTCTGTATTTCATCCTATCCACCTCAGTTTGCAGCTCAACATTCCTTTGCTGCACCTTGTTGTACTCTCCAATTATGAAATTATACTTCTCCATTAGGCTCTTCTTTTCAGCCTCCTCTCTCTTAGCAATCTTCTGGGCCAATTTGGCCACATTCATAATTAAGTTAGTAGCCTCTATAGTTGAGGTCTCTAAGGCTCTCTTTACTATTAACCCTCCCCTTAGGTTTGGGTTAATGTCAGTGACATCAGGATTTCTTCCTTGAGGAGCTAAAGCCCAAATTGCTAAAGTCTCATATTCTTCACTGAAGGCAGAATCCTGCAATGCTGCCTTGACCTCTTTCTCAGAATCCTACAGGGGATGCTTGGACTTTAGAATAGCATTAAATGCTATTGCATCTACTGTCCCATTCAGGAAAAATCAACACACCAGCCTGAGTCACTAGTTTTCTCCCCTCCTCAGGAGTGATGTTCTTAAACTCTTCCATCAATTCAGCTTTCACTTCATCATCATTCTCCTAATTTGACCTTTCAAGTCTTAACTCTCTTCTCCTCTTGCATTTGTCTTGATATTCCTTTAGCCTCATTCTCCATACCAATTTTAAGAAGACTAGAGTCTTGACAAATGCATCATCATCTAAAAATTCCTTACATGCCTCCATCTTGGCATCTTGCACACACTTCCCTTTCATATCTTAATCAGACAAGACCAAATCAGTTGGCCTAGGAGAAGGCATACCAACTTGCATATCTTGGTTTGTGACCACAATTTTATCCATCAGATCCTCCTGTACTTTCCCAATCCTTATCCTCTTAGGGCTTGGCTCTGATGGTGGTGGCGAAGGACTATCCTCCGGTGATGAGTCCAAATCAATGATTTTGATTCCCCTAGGTTCTTTGAATTTTGCACCTAGTTGTGTTGATGCTTTCATGATTTGTTTTCCTTTTTTATCTTCTTCTTCCTCATCACTGCTGTCATTTCTTTTTCTCTTATAGAGAGGCCACTTCACTGTAGGTTGGTATCTTGGCCTCATTTTAGTAGGCCTGGCATCTATCTCCTATGTACCTTGATCCAACTCCAAGTTTATATTTTTTGTCGTTAAGGTGCCCATGGTTTCCTTGAAGTTATCCATCAAAAAGTTAAATTTCTTGTGAAAAGGGCTAAAATCCATCAATGGATCGTATTTGGGATCCATTTTTTGCACAATGGCTAATAGCTTGTCATAAGCTATCCATTTCTCCTTGCTCAATTCTTGCTTATTTAGATCAAACTCATTCCTAATCAGATCCTTAGGAAAGTTGAATTCATGCACAAACTTTCCACCTTTTATTCGTTGTCTGAAAAGGGAAAATAAGCCCTCGGGATCATGCTACCACTTGGGACCACACCTCAGATGGTAATCTTCAAAAAAATTCCCAAAGTGGACCCAACCTCCCTTAGAAAACACAAATTCTGACACCATAGTGTAATCAGGGAAAAAGGTTCGTTTAACTTTCCCTATAAGGTTGTCCTCATGGATACAACCAATCTGTCACATAACCTCTGTAAATCCTAGTCTTGGTGGCACATTGTATGGAAAGATATGTGGAGTCCCTTGGAAACTATACACTCTCAAGATAGTGCTGACTGGGTATGGGATAATGTCACCCTAGTTGTGACAAATTCTCAATTCAGGCTTCCTTCTCTTTGGTCTGAGGAAGTCATGTAACTCCTTAGGGATTCTAGGTACATTTACCATCAACCTAGCCCTCAATCTAGAGGAAAAACAGTTATCAAACTACACAAAACTGACACTCTCCCTATTATAAGATAGGTTTGCAGTCCATGCCTGCATTGGAAATCTTTCTCCATTAACCATTTGCCTTAACTCCATCTTCTCAGAGAAGAAATCAGAATTCTTGTACAATAACATGTACATCAACATGGAATACTAGAAGAATGGAGTTCCTACATCCTTTTGTTGCAACTTTAACAACCCTTCATGTATCTTTTCAGCCAAAAAGGAAGCAAAATCATAGATTACTGAGAATTTTGGGTGTTGTATTTGCACCCCCATAAACATGTAGGCAATTGGAGTCACTGTATTAGGGTTGAAACCCAAAATCTGGCACAATGAGTAAAAGGTGGCCAAGAAGTGATTTGCAAAATAGTTTAGCCTGAAAGGCTCTTGGTCACTAGGGCTGATATAGAACTTTGAACCTCCTACCCTTGTGAGATGAGGTGGGAGCAGTTTAACCCTGAAAAGTGCTTTTGACCTTGCATACTCCTGTTTTATCTCCTCAAGATCAATATGAACCAAGAACGGGCTAGGCTCACTTAGGTCAAAAACTTATTGAAATTATTCCTTGTTGATTCTTAGCATAACCCTTCCATCATTATCTCTAATTACTTGTGTAACAGGGTCATAATGTGCAACCACTGCCCTAAGAAAATCCACATCAGGGAATACATTAGGTACCATCAGCTTCCCCATCTCATACTTCCATCCATTTGAAAAGGGGTGGGGAAAATTCCTCTATCCATACCCCAGCCTAAACATCTCCAGACATGTCATGGGAACCCTAGCATCGGTAATGTTGGAGAAGTTATATACTAACCCCTCCCCTAGGGCTCTTCCACACATCAAAACCAACCCCCTCTTCCTATCATTAGTTGATGATGGGAATTGATCCAGGAAGTCATCATATACATTTTTGTGTAAATATTCAACCTGGCTAGAATGTTGCTTTGACGATGCCATCCTAGGTAAACTAGGGCTTCCTTGATATTTCAAACCTTTAAACAAACTAGGGCTAAACAGAAAAATGAGACTATAGAATAAAACCTTGCAATATCTCACAATTCAAACTAACCTATAGCGCTAGAATAATTATCAATAATCTCTTTGACAAGTACACCACAATGTTCCCCAAATTCTCAATCAAATTAGCCAAGAAGTATAGAAAATAACTCATGGCTTTATGCTTTGTAGAAACCCAAATCCTTGCTGTGACAACTCGTAACTTCGTCCTTGGCTCTGAAACTGCTTCGCAAAGACGTTTGAATGATTTGTGAGAGCAATAAGGTAGAAGAATAGTCTCTTTATGTCGATCAAATCAAGCCAGTAAATGTATCATCCGCCATTAAAGCTTGCTTGCGCGCTAGACAAATGGCTCCAATTGCATTAGATGCAAATTCAAATATCAACTATCGATCTTTCACTTTTGTCAAATCATCAAACAGTTGCCAAAAAAATCTGAAACGATCTCCATCACGACAGTAAGGGCCCACCATATTATGCATCAACAAAGAAATCCACGTGGCGCTCGCCCATGATATCGCGATCAATAAAGACCTCACAAATTTTGATCACACGATGGAAGGCAACCATAGATTTCAACCATCGGCAATCTTGTTCACTCAACACAGTCGCAAGCCTTGTCACTAACCATCGAGCACCTTTTCCATCCAGATTATAACATCGCCATTTATTTGAAGCACGTGCATCTTGTAACCACTTTAGTAACCTACTATATAACATAGTAAGCACGTGCATCTTGTCTCATCTGCCATTAAAGCTTGCTCGTATGCTAGACAAACGACTCTAATTGCATTAGATGCAAATTCAAATATCAGCCGTTGATCTTTCACTTTTGTCAGATCATCAAACGGTTTCCAAAACAAGCTAACATGATCTCCATAATGGCAGCAAGGGCCCACCATATTATGCATCGCCAAATAAATCCACATGGCACTCGCCCATGATATCGTGATCAATAAAAACCTCACAACTTTTGATCACACGATGGCGGGCAACCGTAGATTTCAACCATCAACAATCTTGTTTACTCAACATAGTCACCAGCCTTGTCACTAACCATTGAGAACCTTTTCCATCCAGATTATAACATCATCGTTGATTTGAAGCACGTGCATCTTGTAAACACTTTAGTAACCTAGTATATAACATATTAAAACCCGACAGATATATTAAAGCACTTTCATCATCCCTTCGACACTGCTAGATGAGACACGTGGTGCTTGCCTTGGATATCGCAATCGGTTGAGACTCTGTGGTGGGGTCATTGCAGGATGGCAAGGAATGATTGTGATCAAATGATGGTTGATCAACGGTCATTAAAAGTTATTCCCTACACAATATAAAACATTTATTAAAGGCATAAGGCGACATCACCTAGGTCGATGACAAAAAATGTCTTAAGTTATTTTTAAACATGGGGGCATGGGGCCAGCTTAGACTTAGGGAATAATAAAGTCAATGGTCGATCTCCAAGCTAGAAAATTGGCTACTGGGTTGGACAGATAAAAGCGATACTTGGAAAACTGGATAACTACAAGATTGGGCACACTTACATAGAAGCTAATAAGGCAGTGGACTGTCTGGAAAATGTTGGAGTCTAGTAAATGGATAAGTTGATTGTTGACTCTAAATTGCAGAGATGGTATGGGCTAAAGGACATCGTTGAACAAGACATGATAAAAAGGAACTCATAATCCCAACATAGAGATGGGATGGTATAGTGTCATTGATGGTCTGAGGTGGTAGGATCTGGTATGGGCGGCGTATCTGAGCGTAGTGTCAGCCTTTGGCTGTGTCCTAAAAGATCCTCTCTCAGTGGCGGTGAACAAAATCTACAATGTTCAAGAACCTAGTTACTTTGTCATGAGGAACTCATTGCAAATTAGTGAGGCTATAAGTGGTGGATAGTCAAAGTATTTTTCATCTAAAAATGGTGCATATTTTTGGTTTAAGTTGCTCATGCCAAATGGAGATGCGGGAAAAACAATGTCATAGGTTGTTTGTCTCCAACAATGCACAGGTAATGAGGGCAGTGCAAGTATTGGCTTCATGGGGCGCGGTCGGTGGAAGACACTAGTGCGATGGACAATACTATGAGGCCGTCATGAAACCACTAGTAGACGTGGCTGGTTCACGAGAGAGGGTAGTGGTGTGGGTTAATGGCTTCATCTCTATGGCCAACTATAATGCGGTTTCCAATGCAATAATGGAGCTAGAAAATGAAGAGGCTTCGAGCCTTCTTTGATTCCAGTCTGCACGAATCAGAGGAGAATTGGGAGGAGCTAGAGGAAGAAGAGCTCATCCGAAGGAATGAGGAATGGAAAAATCAGATTGGGGAAGCATGGGAGGTGTTCCAGGTGGGGATAATGAACAATGAAATGGGCTCCTTCTAGTGATTCATGCACGAGGGCAACAGTTGGCTCTCAGCAGATAGCCTATCAAGGTTGGTCGAGTTTTGTAAAAGCTTGGCAATAGTGTATGGCTCTCTCTCCAATGACTGATTTGGGGCCAGGAGTGGCTTTAGGATCTTGTATGTAATATCCCAACTATGTATTCGGGATCTGGGGCCAGGAGTGGCTTTAAGATCCTCTATGTAATATCCCAACTATGTAATCAGGCGCTATCCGCTTGATAGCACTTATCAATAAAAAAATAAAAAATAAAAAATAAAAAAATGTATAAAATAGAAATAGAAATAAATTGTAAATTATATGTAAATAAACATATAATTTAAAAATACAAGATAAAAACTTAGTAAAAGTAACAAACAAAAATAAATAAATAAACAAGCATAAAAGAAGTAAAAAACATGAAAATAATAAATTAAGAGAAAAAATAACTAAGTAAAAGAGTATAATATAAATAAACAAAAATTAATAAAAAATGTAAGTAAATAAAGATATAATTATAAGAATAAACAAAAATTATAATAAAGGAAATGTAAATAAATGTATTGATAAAAAATAGTAAAAATTAAATGAACCACAAAAAAAAATATTAAAAATCCAAAGTTTAAAAGAAAAATATTTTATAAAAAACATAACAATAAGTTAGGAACAAACAAAAACTTAATAGGAATAAAATTTAAAAATAAACAAAAATTATTATAAATAACAAGAAAATAAACATATAATTTTAACAATAAACAAAATAAATTAGACGAAAATAACCAAACAAGAAATATGTTTTAAATTATAACAAATTTAAAAGAGATTATAAGTACATAAATTATAATTTATAAGTAAACATAAAATTTATAAATTATATGTTTACATATAAATTATAAATTATAAATAATTAATCAGAAATAAATTGTATGAAAATATAAAATTACAAATAAGAATATATAAAAAATACTAAAATTTAAAATAAATTAACAAGAAAATTGAAAAGAAATTAAAAACAAACAAAAAATTTAAAACTAACAAATAACTAGAAATTGCACATTGGTGTGCAATGGGTACGCCAAAGAGGTGTGGAAGATTGATTAGAGAAAAATTGGTCTATTTTTTATACATTTGTGTAGTACTTGAGGTCAATTGGTAGGTTATTTAGCCAATGATATGTTTTAGCAAAAAATGTCTCAATGGAGAAATGATAAGTTGAAACCAACTATACATCCACTTACAAAACCTCTGAATTAGGAAGATAATCAAGCTCCATTACTCGAATCATATTAATTTTGCAATAGGAAGAGAGGAAGAGGGAGAGATAGGGATATAAAAAGGGAGAGAAAGAGGGGGGAGATCAAGAGAGGGGTAATGGGATAGAGATAGAGATGAAGATGGAGATGGAGACGGAGATGGAGATGGAGATGGAGATGGAGATGGAGGAGGGGGATATGGAGAGAAGGAAAGAGGGAGCGAGAGAGAGGGGAGAGAGAGAGGGCTGGAGAATGAGAGAGTGATATATAGAAAGATACATATATAGATGGGAAGTTATATACAAAGAGAAGTTGAGTGAGGAAGATATATATGGTAGAGAGGTAGAGGGATAATGAGATAGAGAGAGAGAGAGATAAAAGAAGAAATATGGAGAGATATAGATTAAGGGGAAAAGAGATATAAATATAGAGTTCTAGGAATAGTGAGGAGAGAGAGACATGTCTAGAGATAGAGGGAGACAAATAGATAGATAGGGGGTAGGGAGGGAGTGAGTGAGGGAGATATGGGGAGAGATAGAGAGAGGGAGGAAGAGAAAGGGGGAGAGATAGGTAGAGGAGGGATATAGAGAAGAGGGGGAAGAGAGGGAAAGAGATAGGTAGAGAGGGAGAGGGAGAGAGAAGAAGAAGAGGGAGAGAGATAACTCAATATATAGAAAGCGAAAGGGAGATGGATAAATATAGATAGAGGGTGATATAGAGAGATAGAGAGGGATAGGGAAGGAGAAAGCGAGATAAGGAGATAGAGTTAGAGGTAGAGAAAGATATGGATATGGAGAGAGATAAATGGGGAGAGAAGAAGAGATAGCTCAATAGATAGAGAGGAGAGAGGGAGTAATATAGATAGAGGGAGATATAGAGAGATAGAGAGGGATAGGGAGAGAGAGAGATAGATAGATAGGGAGATGGAGGTAAAGATATAGGGATAGAAATATATAGAGAGGGGTGAACCCACAAAAGTGGTTTACAATTTGAATGAGGAAGGAAAACTTCAAAAAAATTCCCCCACTCAAAAAAATTTCATTTTGAGGGGTTTGAATGAACTCAAGCTTCGAGCGAACCCAAAAGGAGTTCATTCGAACCAGGGTTCGGTCGAACCCCTTTGAATGTGGAAACATGTGTTTTCCATTGTGGAAGGGGGTTTGCTCGAACCTTGGTTCGAACGAACCGGGATTCGAGTGAACCCCTGGGGTTTGATCGAACCCTTTAGGTTCGTTGGAACCCCCCTTTTCCCACCTTCCCACCCTCTCTCACAAAAAACTTCCAGATTTTTTCCCTTCGAAGCGCGGTTTGAGGATGAAAATGGAGGAGACTTCATAGACCCAACTGGAAGATGGTAGTCCTTAGAATGAGCTATCCAATGAATATAATTTTAATATGTTTTAGTTTTATTATGTATGTGGTTTTTTAGTTTTATTAAACATAGGTTTTTCACCAAAAATTAAGCTTTTTGTTTTACACATTTGGAAAAATAGAAAATTATCAATTTAAAAAAAAAAAAAATGTTTGTGCTGGGTATTGATGTCCTTGATCCATTAAAAATAAATAAAAATAATTTTGATACATACAGAAAAAGTTATGTTGTATACAGTCCGCCTATGTCTGAATTGCAATTGGTTTGACTTTGAAACTTGATTAAGGAGGAAAAAAAATAAAAATATGAGACCAAATGAAAGTGCTAGATATCGTAGTTACAAATCTAAATTCAAAAAAATAAGAATTTTATCCTTCATACAAAAAAAGTTATGTTGTATATGGTGAGCATCACTTTTTAAAAATGTTATTTTATGAAAAAAACTAGTTTTCGTGGGAGATGGAAAAAGAAGTGCAATTTGATTCCAAAAATTTTGAAAAAAATATTTTTAGAATCTATAGACAAAATTTGATGAGACTCTAGTTTTTATCATCTTCAAATTCCTTAGGATTTAGCCACTATAGGTGCCCGAATGTGAAGATTTAGTTAAAAATAATAATTTCAGTGTCCAATTTGGCCAAAAATTGTAAACCACTATTGCGGGATCACCTCGAGAGGAGTGAGAGATATAAATAAATAGAGATGGAGATATAGAGTGGGATGTATGGAGTGAACAAAAGAGAGAGGTAGAGATAATTAGATATAGATAGAGAGGGGGAAGAGATAGGGAGATAAGGATAGAGGGGTCAAGAGTGAGAGAAAGAGAGGAGAGAGGTAGAGAGGGGAAATAGAGAGTTTTCGTGTGTATGAGTGAAAGAGAGAGATATAGATGAAGATAGATATGTATGAATAGAGAGAGAAGGGAAGACAAAGATAGAGAGAAATACAAGAGAGAGAGAGGAAGACAAAGATATAAATATCTCTCTTCTCTTTCTCTTCTCATCTCTTTCTCTCTCTCTCCATATATATATATCTCACTCTTTATATGCGACTATATCTAATAAAAATTTAGTTTATGACTCTCTCTCTCTAACTTTTAATTTAGATTTTAGATTTTAGAATGATAAAGAGAGGAGTGAGAGATATAAATAAATAGAGAGATAGAGATATAGAGTGAGAGAGATGGGGTGAACAAAAGAGAGAGGTAGAGATAATAATAAATAGATAGAGATGAGGGGAATAGGGAGATATGGATAGAGGGGTCAAGAGTGAGAGAAAGAGAGAGGGAGAGAGATAGAGAAGGGAAATAGGGAGTGTTTGTGTATATGAGAGAGATAGAGATAGAGATAGATATGCATAAATAGAGAGAGAAGCATAGACAAAGATAGAGAGATATAGGGGAGAGAGAGGAAAATAAATTGAGAAATAATGAGAAACATAGAGATAAAAAGGAAGACTGAGATATAGATATCTCTCTTTTTCTCTTTCTCTTCTCATCTCTTTCTCTCTATAAATATGTCTATCTCTACCTCTCTCTCCATATGTATCCCTCTCTACCTCTCTCTACATCTTTCTACCCCTCCATCTCTCTCTCTCTTACTCTCTTTTGACATCCCTATTTATCTCCCCCTCTCCCTCTTTTATCTATGGATATCTCTACCTCTATATATATCTTTGTCTCCTATTTCTCTATATCTCTCTCACTCTTTCTATGTAACTATCTAATCAAAATTTAGTTTTGAATCTCTCTCTCTCTAACTTCTAATTTAGATTTTAGATTTATTTTATTATACAAATAAAAATAAAAATTTAAAATATAATTATTCTATAGTTGGTATGAGTTTTCCACAGTCCATAACATTGCAGTATATAGCTTTTGGATTCAACTGTGTAATTGTTTTTGTTGACGTTTCGGATCACACACAATGATCCATCATCAGGAAGAGGAAAAATGAAATGAGATTGCAGAAAAAGTCTTAATAAAGGGAGAGGGAGAAGAGAAAGGACTACAAAAAATTGAGAAAACAATAAAATAATACCATAAACAAAAGAAAAAGAAAGACTACAAAGAAAAGCAAATAACAAGAGAAAAAAATAAAATTAAAGGCAAAAAGATGATCTAAGATTAGAAAAGTTAATGATATATTTTAATCTTTATGATGATTAAAATATCTCATTATAAGGAAAATAAAATAAAAAGAGAAAATAATAAAGACAAGATTAAATACATAAAGATAAAATAAGATTATAATAGTGATATATTTTAATCATTATAAATATTAAAACATCGCAATGAAAAAAGTCAACTCAATGCATTTAGAATTAGGAGGGAGGGTTGCAATGGAGGGAGTTTAGAAGGGGGAGCCATGCTAGACTTAATTGCCAACCTTTGTCCTAATTAAGATTGATGGAGTGGTTTCTGATGGTGATGAATTCTTGCAATTTACGCTTGAAAAAGTCATCTTCCTTAACCACAACCTCAGTGTTCTCGAGGCAAATGTGGTGCTTAGTTTGGTGGGAATGCTCTACAAGGGCTGACTTAGAGATTCTATCATGTCTGATATCAACACTATTTTCTTTGACTCTAGTGTTGATTGATCGCCTTGTTTCCCCAATATATGGGGTCCCACAAGTGCAATCAATCTTGTACTCTCCAAAGTGCAGAAGAGGCGGTAAGGGGTCCTTGGTCGAGGGGATGAAATTTCTTGTGGTAGATATAGGTTTGAAAGCATAGGAAATACCTTTCTTGTGAAGAATTTTGGAAATCTTATTGGAGAGGCCTTCAATGTAGGGGAGGGTGGAAAATTGGGAAGGGGTGGTTCCATAAGGCTTGGGGGTTGGATTAGCTCGGTTTTTGGAAATCACAAAAGCTTTGAGGATTTGTTTGTCACGATAGCCATTGAGTTTGAAAACACAGTAGAGATGAGAAAGTTCAAGATCAATGTGGTCTTTATCACAAATGCGATGAGCTCGAGTTGCAAGAGTGTTGAGGACAGTAGCCTTTTGTGGTGGATGGTGATGGGAAGAAGCGTGAAGATAGAGGTATGTATGTGTGGACTTTCTAAAGACATGACGAGCTAGGGAACAATAATTAAAATTTTAATAAGATAAATATTTGTAAATTAAATTAATGCTAATAACTTTTAATTATTATTTGTAATTGCATAAAAAGACATAAATAATTAAAATAATTTTTAAGCTTAAATCTAAATTAAAAATTTAAATAGAATAAACAAAATGTAAAGTCAAAATATATCAAAATCCAAATATTAATAATAAAAAATAATAAACTTATTAAGTTAATAAATAATTAAATAAAAAATAAACTTAATATATTAATTTTTTTTTATAAAATTGAATGTAAATTTTTAAATAAATTCAATTTAAAATATTAAAATCATAATTGAAATAAAATATTTACAAGTAAAATTGAATATTTTTTTATACAATTTACTCTCTTTTGATATCCCTATTTATCTCCCCCTCTCCCTCTTTATTTCTCTCTAACTCTCCTACTTCTCTTTATCTCTCTCTCTTTCTATGTGACTATATCTAATTAAAAGTTGTTTTGTGACTTTCTCTTTCTATGCTCCTTGATTCTGGTGGTAAAGGAACAACCAATTTCCCAAATATATGGAATGCCACACGAACAAACAATCTTATAGACTCCAGAGTCAAGAAAGATGTCCCTGGAGTCTTTGAGGGAAGGAAAACATTTTCTCAAGGTAGAGAAGGGTTTAAAAGAACAACGAAGGCCTTTTTTAAGAAGGATCTTGCAGATTTTTTGGGAGATACCTTCAACATAAGGAAGAGAAACATTAGGAAGGACTGAGGAATGTTTGGGGTTGGACCTAGAAAGGAAGCTAGATTTGGCTTGGTTGAGGGCCCTCAAGATTTGCTTGCTAGAATAACCATTTAATTTAAAAACTTGATGAAGGTGCATCAACTCTTGCATTAAGTTATCCTCATCGCAAATCTAGTAGGCTCTCCAGGCAAGGGTTTTGAGAACGCTAAATTTTTTACTAGGATGATGATGAGAAGATGAGTGGAGATAGAGATCGGTATGGGTAGCCTTGCGAAAAACCTTACGACCAATGGAGCCATTTGGATTTTTTAGCAGAAGAACATTAAGAAAAGGGAGTTGGTTGTTGGACTCAAAAAATGTCGATGGATCACGGAGTGTGATCCGAAACGTTGATGCAAAAAAACAAACACAATCTAATCAAGAAACACTTTTAGCAAAAACAAAAACCCCAAACTTAGGTTTTTTCAAACAATATGAAAGACCAGAGACATAAGGCAAGATAAAATGGAATTCAAAGAGAAAAAAATTGAAGTTCCATCAATAGTCACATATGATCACATTATTGTTGACCATTTGATATCATGAAAAACCTCCAAAATCTAGTATTCAAATAAACCATATCATCGGCAAAACAAGTTCCATCGGGGTGAAATGAAAAGTTCATATCGAGCATATAGGTCTCACCAATGAAGTTCCATCGGAAAGAAACCTGTCTTGTCTCACCGATCAAAGCACAAGGAGTTGTATTGGCCATACCAATGCCATCGGAGTAAGATCCCTGAGTCAACCCTAGTGCATTTGTCTCGCCGATGAAATATCATCGCCAAAAAACTCATCTTGTCTTGCTGACAAAACAAAGGAACATACTATCGCCAAGACAAACGCTATCAGAATGAGTTTAAAATGTACTCCCAATCCACTATGTCACCTTGATAAGATTACATCGGTAGGAGTCTTGGCGACATACTTGAGATTGAAGGAATAATCACCGGGGAGACTTATAACATTGGCAAAATTATTGAATGTCTTAGCGATACACCATGTCTTACCAATGAAGACACAAACAGATCAATATAGTTGTCAGGGTGACTCTTGGAGACATTTATATGAATTAGATGGATAGATTATGTGATATCGGCATAATGTCTCCCCGAAAAAAAAATTGTTTAATGAACGTTAGTCAAGCTTGAATAGAAGGATCACCCAAAGTTTCAATTATCTTGCCGATAGAACATTTGATGTGACACTGGGTAAATTCGAAGATCATCTATGCTCATGTTCAAAGCTAGGACATTAATGGCAGTATTACTACCAAATGTGTTGATGATTTCTTGAATTGAGAAAAGGAATTGAAGGAGAATTTTGCAAAGTTAGCAGTAGAGGAACAAACGAAGGGCCAAAGGATCTTACGGTCAAAGAATTATAAATAAACTTGTAAGTTCCCTGCAATTAAATTTCTGGTTTTGTGATTCATAAAATGGAAATCAGTAGCTCAGGAAAAGAAAAAGGTAGAAAACAGAGTGAGAGTAAAAACCCTTGAGGAAAAAAGAAAAAAATTGAAGCAGAGAAGGAACCGGGGGTAGCTGAGAGGAAGTTAAACCAAGACTTAATTGATCAATTGCTCTGCTTAGGACCTAAGGCCAGGTGATCTCCACGACTTAGAGTAGAAGTGGAAAAGTTAGAGGATAAATGCAAGCATATATGAGACATATGGACCCCAATTAGGGGATATGAGTTGCTTATTTTCATTACCAACGGAGGAACCGATACGAACCAGTGTGCAATCCTTGGAAGTTAAACATAGGGAAACTAGTCTGCCCCAATGTATTTGTAAATGTAGAATTGGTGAAGATGCTAGCTACCAATTATAATCCAAAATGTAAAGCTATTTGCGATCCATCAGGAAAATTGTTTATACATGTATCTGAAGCTGCCATCTATGAGTTTTTTAACCTAGAGGGAGTGTGTGGTGAAAAAATTGTACCTGAAGAGCTGGAAAAGGAATTATGGAGGATGGATACTTTGTACAAGGGTTGGAGGTTACCACTACATAGGTCTAAGAAAGATGGTGTTTTAGTTCCACTAAATGATAGTGATGGTCCCCTGTTCCATGTTGATTTTTTGAACCCTACATGAGGTACACATATTTTTTAGTGTGTCAAGTGTTGGGAATGGAGGCCCCTAAGCACATGTCAATTGTACCCATGGTAATTGCAGCAGACATCCAATGTCACAATTCAAGGTTTTTTTATTATGCTTCACACATCTTTAAAGTACTTGATTCAGGACTGATGGCATTAAAAATTGGAGCTCCTATCTTGCACTTGGATGCTTATTCAATCCTAATGCATATGATACTTTATTATGGACAAGAATTGCAGATGTGGCCTGAAAAACTGAGGGTTGTACAATTTGATGAGGAAGGAAGCTTATTACCAGTACAACTCTGGACTACCACCTGGGATTGCAGATTTTCTAATTCTGGTTATCTACATTTTGAAGAGTTTTTTGTGAAACCACTGTACAAATTTACAATCATCATTGTGAATACTCATTGTCCGATGAAATAAAAAGGTTTTTAAGGCCTAAGGATTTCAATGGACCTGTGAACCACAATTGGGGAGACTGGTATTGTCTAGGAGATGCGACCATGATAAGAGTATATGGATTTGAAGATGGACCCTTCATTCTGCCCAAGACGGTGCTTGATAGGATTGCATATTTGGAGATTGGTAGGCAATTGGACTTTTCAGATGTTATGAATCTGATTTCTTTCGGAAAGAAGGCATTTATGCCTAGTACATTATGCTTTGGTGATTTCATTGTATTAGCAAGGGATGGATATGACATGGTTCTCAAAAAATTGTTGTAATACAACATGAAGAAAGGTACACTGCAAAAAGGATTTGATCCAGAAGGGTAGATTGATTTTTCCAAAAATAAAATGAACTTGGGAAGATACAATCACATACCCTATTTGTATGATGACTTGATCAGGAATTTGGAAGAAGAGGAAGTCAAAAAAGTTCTTGATGAGTATAACATGGGATTGCAAGATACAAAACTATTATCTGCTGATGAAGAGGCATCTGGTGATGGTAGGCCTAGCAGTACAATTGATAAAATTTCTAGATTGAGAAATCAAGACTACAAGTATGTTCCCAGGGGACTAGATGTTGAAGAGAGTGCATATACTGACACAAGGAAGATAGCCTATAAATCATTTGTGGCTGATGATGAATTCATTAAAACCTCAGAATTTAAAACCTTTTTGTGAAAATTAAAAGGAAAATCAATAAGGGAATCAGTGGAGAATATTACTCCAAGTAATAAGGAACAACTGTTGAATAAATTAAAATCAAGTGTGGAAGAAGAAATGAAGAGCATGACCCCTGAGAAAGGAAGGAAATTATTAGAAGATGCACGTGTCATGATCTTTCTTGGGTTGGATTTAAAATTTTCTTTGGTTTTTTATAGTTTTCTGAAGAATAGTAACACCACACATAAACTCGCTCTTGAGGGGTAACAGAGATTTATGTAGGATCTAAGTATAACCCAGATGAGGGATCACTTATGATATGGGCCTTGTATGCTCCACACAAGAAATCTGTTGTAATCGATACTGAAAAGGATTTTGGACATGTAATGATATTAAAAGTTGGTGAGGTTGATCCAATAGCTACAACAAAAATTAGCATTAATGTGGCCAAATTAAATAAAGACCAAATCCAAAAGCTAATCAAGGAAAAAGAAATGTATAATATTAATAACGAGAGACTACTCAGACAAAATGATCACCTGAGGACATGATGGGAATCATGTTGGGATCCACAAAGAAATTGACTCATGGTGAAAGCTTCTAGGCAAGAGACCAGTGGGAAGAATCAAAAGCGCACTCACAAGGTAAATGTGATGCACTCACTGCAATAATAAGGAAGAGATGGACCAATTTAATGACTTGGTTGAGTAAGCTCTAGGGAACACATTCACACAATTTTACTGCACTACAAGAACATAAGAGGATAGATGGTAGGATCTGATAGAAGTTCCAGGAAATAAACCAAAGGGATACTCCTGATAACATAGCTATTGATACTGGAAACCATTTTATGAAAAAACATAAAGACTTCCATGATGAATTGCAAGGTGATGAGCAGGGGATGATCAATGTCACAAAAATGGGAGTACCAATGTTGTTAGAAGATGGAGGGGAACTAAAGGGAAAAGACAGATGGATGAAGGAATGTGAGATGATGATGCAAACAATTTTGGAGACAGCCACATGACACGATTTAACAATGGACGAGGCATGTGAACAAAATGAGAAGATGTTCGAAATGGAGATAGCCATACGAAATGTGCTGGAGGATGCTGATACACACAAGCGACCAGCTTACCGAGATTATCTATCAAACATCTAGTTATGGCTTAATAGAGCATAATTTCTAGTTTGTTATTGTTGTTAAGCAAAAGACATTTCTGAAAGGACACGCCCTTTCACAATTTTGATATATTTATATCTGTTTCATAATGTAAAACAGATATAGGCGAATAGGAGAAAGATATAGTAGATAGTTTGCAATGAAACTTTCCTTTAAAAGACTCAGATGCATGTATGAATTTTGATGAAATTAATGAAGATGTCTGAACTTGTGGCTTAATCTTGGTATCAGTTGTTTGTGGAATTATACAGTTATCTAGTTGTCTCCATTTTCATGCTTTTTTGTTGTTTAAATTGATATATCAAGCATATATTCAGTTTATCGATACACATTTGTTGTTTTTGTGTGATGTGATTATTTGGTTCTTTCAAGTAAAGATTAAAACCTTCTAGTGAATCACAGTAACTGAAGAGTATTAATTGGATCAATAAGAAGAATCACATAAATAGGATTGTCATTCTATCTCAAGTATAGTTTTTCAGTCATTTACTTGCACGTTTATACAAGTTATAAACTACATCTGTGTGCCAAACAATTTTAATTATTTCCATCATAGATTACACTTTTCTAGATCTTCATTAGACTCCATACACCCAACAAGGCACTGGTCTCATGCTTTCATCTTTTAGTTTATCCATTTTATTTTTTACATTTGTTAACTGAACATATTCTAATATTACACATACACTTTATTAGGATTATATCTGTTCACTGTAAGATTTCCATTGTGAATAGATTGTTGTAAACAAAATCCAGTTTCAATGCCAAATGTAGCAATTGTTTTGTTGCTTTTGTCAAGTTTCATTAACCAAGATATTTAGTGGGATGAATAAAGTTGTGTTATGACCCTTGGTATTTTTTAAAAAATTAGACAATATTAGGGAGATTAGGAAGGGGAGAAAACTAAACTCCTTCAAAATAGGGGTAGTTGTGGGTTTGTTGGTTTTCTTTGTATACTGTATACTAGTTCCTCTAGGATAAATAAGTCACTGTAGAAATGAAAGATGTTTGATTATCTACCTAATATTGTTTTGTGTTTTTGAAATGGAAGAGATCTACAACTCTATAGAAATTTCTATATGCTAATGGTCAAATTATTAGACTATTTAGATCATTTTAATTGACTACATAATAGTTTATGTGTTGAAAGAATTGTTTCCATTCTTTGTAGTTTTTAAATTGGAATACAAATCATATTTAATTTCACGCCAATATACTTCTTTCATAAAGATATTTGTTTGATTTTTCCTTGCTATTTTCATCTTAAAATTTAAATAAATGTATTCTATAATATAGAATTGTTTTCAAATTCAGACAAAAAGGATTCTGGGAGATATATTTAATCATAAATTTTACAATAATAAATATCATTTAATTTGTATGTTGTAACTTTAGTACTTTTAGTTAAAATAAAAATAACTTAAAGTTATATATACATATAGTTAAATTGGCAAATTTGTTTGTCCATTTTATTTTTTACATCTGTTAACTGAACATATTCTAATATTACACATACACTTTATTAGGATTATATCTATTCACTATAAGATTTCCATTGTGAATAGATTGTTGTAAACAAATTCACATCACTTAAGTTTGCTCAGTTCACAAAGGTAGACCCACCTAGGTTTGACAGAACCTGAAGAGAAGAAGGTTCAAATCATTTGGCCTTGTTTGTTACCCTAAAATGTATCAAGATATTGGCAATCTCTTGAGGTATTCTTACCTACGTTTTTGAGAGCTAACAACCTCCAAACCTCCAAATCCACAAAAAGATTCCACTTGTACGACCAAATTCTTACCAAACCCAAAAACCCTTGTTTTAGACCAAAATCATGAGGGTTTATTGAATCTCCTACTTCCACAACCTCCCAGACCTCAAAACCAACTCAGAAACAACCCATTAGGTCTCTACATGGGTAAAAATTCATAAAATCAGATCACCCATACATATTTTGTTGAAACCTAGGCTTGAACCTCTCATTTCACATGCTTTTCTTCACAAAACTCTTGAGGACAACAACTCTACCTTCTTTATTTCTCATCCTACTCCCTATTCATGCTTTCTAAAATTATAGAAGTATCCATGGGGCCTCTTACAAAAGCTACAATAATCACAAAAACTGTAAGAGCCCCTTTATATCATGTTTGGACTACAAAACCCTCAAAAACAGGGTAACCGAGTTGTATGCAAAGAAATGAAGCTTTCTAACTCAAATCAACGCCTTAAGTCCTCAAATCAGATTCAAATCAAAGATAACACATATCTTCACGACATGAAATTCATTTGACATAAAAATATGGTTGTATGTGACTATATAGTGCTACAAAACAGGAAAAATACAATTTTTTTAAAGAAAAACATAGATTTTGGAATGTTAAGAGCTTGTATTGTAAATCCTCAACCATCAACAACCTTTACAATGATCACTTTATGAGGTGTAGGTGTAATACCCCTCTGTTTTGTCCCTTTGATCGAACAGTGTTATGCTCCTTTCTATTGTATTTTCTGTTAGTACCTTGACTATGGTACTCGGTAGTTATTTGATTGCTATCTATAAAGCGACGTTAATGTTATCTTTTGATGTGATGGTATTTTAATATGATGTTATCTTTATGTCATGTTTTGAATTAACATAAATGGATATTTGAATCAATGATGTTTTATGCTTTTGATTAAAGTAATATGTTAGATTTGTCAGTTAATTATACTGTATTGGTGAAGGGGACATCATTGCATCACTTGCTTGCGAGCGCCCCATGATTCTGTAATTTCCTCTTCACGGTGTGCCTTATTTATGACATATTATTGTATGTGGATATATTCTTTGTTCGTAGGTTGATAGGTATAGGACATCGACTCCACCTGGTTTCAAAGGTTTTACGTGTCTATTGCCCAACGACATTCGATTGGGAGATAGTAGCTAGGATTTACGTGCCAAGTCGTCACCCTGGTCATAGTGTGTCGTTGGTCCTAGTGTGGTCCAGTTGTTTTATATTGTTCAACTTGCCTTGTTTCAGTTTATTTTGGAAGTTAGAAAAATGTTACAGTATATGCTTTGGTATTTATGTTGGTGAGTAAACTAATCTGGTTATATGTTTGAAATGTGATTTAATTTATTAATTAATTTAATTTAATTAATAAATAATTTAATCTCGTTGTAGATCTATTATATTAATTAATTAAATTATTTGTGTTGAAATGAATTAGATTATTCATTTTGGAAATGCATGTATAATTGGTTTGAAATTGAAAATAAAAGAAAATGGTTAAAAAGTTCAATTTAGTAAATTTTTGAATTCAAATATTGAAAAAAAAAAGGGAAGATATTTGCATTTCTGTTTTGGAGAATTGATGAGGGTGGTTGTAGGAGTTTTTGGAGAGAATTTCATTATTATTGAATTTTGCTTCACAAGTTTGTTGTTCATGAGTTTTGGAGAAAATTAAAGGAAAAAGAGGAAGAAATTGTTGAAGTTTGTGGGTTTTTGGAAAAAGCTGAAAGAATCTGTGGAATTAAAAAGGGAAACAAGGGCACCATCAGGATCTTCTATCATCTTCAAAAAAAATCAGGTTCATGTCTTTTAAATGTTTGCTTTTGAGTTTTTTGTTTTTTTTGAATTTTAAATATTATGGTTGAAGATCATGTGGGAAGAGTCTTTGAATTCTGCTGTTTGAATGCAATTGAAAGAAAGATGAAATCTTGTTCTCCAAATTAGCAAGAAAACCCCTCTTTAAAATAAAATGCTTCAAAGGAAATGATGTTTTTGAGTGTAAATGATTGTTTCTTATATATATATATATATATTTTCTGGTTTCTCAATTTATTCTGTTCATGTAAACCAGAAATGTTATATACGTATATATATATTTATAGATATATATATATATATTGATATATATATATACATATTTGATTTTTTTATGTTCCTGAAGGAGGGGTTATGCTGGCCGATTTTTTTTAAAATCTCCAGGCGGATGAATTTTCGTAGAGTTTAAAACCCTGTTTTTTTTGTTAAAAAAAAAAAAATTATAATAAAAAAAAATGACAAAGTTTGGGGGAGGTCGCTGGGGGCTCACCCCCACCGCACCCCCCATGGGAGGCAAGTGGAGGGAGCCGTGCCGAACACGCCCCCACTCCCTTCACACTGCTACAGCCGCAGTCGTATGGACGACTGTGTTTACACACAGTCGCCCCGATTAATGGGGGTTGGTTGTGTGTAAACACATCCGCCCATAAAGATTAGGGCGCAGCTAGGGGGTACATGGGTTACTTTTGTTTCATTGTTTTTTTAAAAAATATTATATTAATATTTACTATTATATATTTATAATATTAAATATTAATATGTATATATTAATATTTATTATTATCATATTAATATAATATAATATATATTATTATTATTCATAATATTATAATATTAATATAATATAATATATATTAATATTTATAATGTTATAATATTAATATAATATATATTAAAGTGATATTATGTATTTAAATAAATATTTGTGTATTAAATAATTAAATATGCATATTATTTGATATACTTATATTTGGATGAGTTAGTTGGGTAATTTGTTTATATGTTAAATAACCCATTTTGTGGATATTAAATATTGATTTAAATCAATGGGTTGTGTTAAATGTCAAAGTGAGAATTAAATTATGAAGTTTTTAGTTGAATTAGCAGTTGAAATTTTAAAGGCATATTTGTAAAGTCAAACATAGAAATTACAAGAATTGTGTTTAGTATCGTAGTTACTCGATGTTTTATTTTGCAATAAACCTTTTTGCAACTTCTAAATGTTATGTTCTGAAACATAGATATATAAATGATTACTTGTCATCAATGAAAACAATTAGGGAAATTAAACTTTTGGTTTGAATTTCATCCTTCGATTAAAAGAGAAGATATTTAATTGACGTTTTCTTAAGGAAAATAAGTACTGAATGTTAGCATCAGAAATGGATTTAGAATATCCAAAGGTAGTTTATTTCATGTGCCTTCAGTGAATATTCCCTTCGTGTTCTTGTTTGGGAATGGGTTAAATGAGTGTTTAATCTGTAAGTCTTCCAGAGGATCTTAGAGGACGGGGATCTTATCTTATGTGGGTTGTCATGTCATGTTGTCAACCATTTTGTATCCCTTGGGTAGTGCATGGTACGTATTCAGTTAATAACCCGGTTCTCACGAATGGGGATGTTTTGTACCTCCTTGGTTTAGGAGTGGATCATGGGATCCATGTCTCCTTGTAAGGAGTGACCTTGTTATGTGATTTCTTGCCTCTAGTGTTGGAGTGAGTTTCATTTTATGTCGCCTTCTGTGAAAGGAGTGGTCGTGATATCTTGTTTGTTGCACTTTGTACCCTTGGAGTATGGTCGAAAATGTGTGTTGTCAAGTAGAAGAGTGGCTTCCATTAGGGGCCAGAGCCCAAAGAGGTAAGATTGGGTAACCTTCGGAAGTAGCTTAATCAAGTGAAACTAAATCAATACTTGGAAGATTAGGACTAACTTCTCACTAATCAAGATAAGTTGGCCTCACTCATAGACACAAGGGCTCATTTAGACTTGGGATGAGTGGGAAGGCTTGGAATGGCAAGGTCATCTATCCTATCTATATGTAAGGTATTTGATCCCGCATTAGTAAGTATGAGGGCTAGGGGATCGGTAGAGGCCACTAGGTTAGTCGGAGCCAATGAAGATCTACTTGGGTAACTTATGATGAGCTGTGTGATGACACTCTGTCTAGGACAACAGTTGGTACTTGTTTATGGTGGGTATGGTTTCCATAACATACCTGATGTGACCATAGTTGGTATTTGATTATTATGTGTATGGTTCTCTTAACATACTTGATCTACTTTATTTCTGGAAGCAATGTAACCATGTTGAGTTGTACTTGTGATGTACTAATGTTGTACATGTGATTGGTTGTGCCAGTTTGGGTCAGTTATGATTTAGCCTGTGTCTAGAGGTGGTGGTCTTGGTTAGGATTCCTTGTTATTATCTCCTAGTACAGGGGGTGGGCCTTTGGGTACCACTTGGTTGGGTGGCGTGCACCTTATCCGTTGGGTTCTTTCTTCATGTTCATGTGGACAAGATTTCCAGTTGGAGAGCTCGTGGGGTTCAGTTTTAATTCTTGCTTTATTTCATTTCAGTTGTTCTTGTAATTTTTACCCCTCAGTTGTTATCGAGGTGGAAGTTGTATTTGTAATTATGTTTATTGGACTTACCTCATTCGTGGAATGAGAGTTGTAATCTTATTGTTAAAATGGATTAATGCAATTGTAAATTATCTTATTTGGAATGTATGTGTTATTTTATTAAGTATATAATTGTCATAGTTTATATTCATGTTTTTTGTTGAGGTTCTATATAACCTCTATCTCGTAACCTTAGAGGTTGTTGGCATTAGTTAGTGGACTTGCTTATTAATTGTACTTAAACAAAAAAAAATTAGTCTGTTTAAGTAGTTAATTGCAACTTCCTCTAGGGTTGCATGGTGGGGCGTTACACATGGTATCAGAGCCTAGGTTTAAACATTGGGTACTCTAGGATTATGATGGAGCCATTAAGATTTTAGTTATGTTGGCTTTTAAGTTGTGTACCTTGCCTAATACTTTGAAGTGTCTGTGCATGATTATGCCTCCCACACGCAGAAGAGGTAGAGGGCATGGTCGTGGCCGTATAGGCAATCGTGGTGAGAGTCAGCATGACTCTCCTCCTCATGTATTAGTTGTTCCTGATTAGGAAGAATCTCAGGCATCTCAGAATGCACATGGGGTCAGGGATTGAGGCTGCGCGTAGAGTGCTTGAGGAGGCTTTGGCACTCCTTGGTCCAAGGCAGGTTGAGGTTCAGGTTAATCTAGTTGTGAGGGAAGTTCCTCCCCAGTCAAAGTCACACATGAGGGACCTACTCAGGGCACATCCTCCATTATATGATGGATCAGGTACGGGTTTAGAGGCCAAGACTTGGCTAATAGGCTTGGATAGGTGGTTTTCCAGGCATCCGTATGATAGTAACACCAAAGCTCGTTATGCTCTCATGCGGCTGAGAGGGTTTGCATCCACATGGTGGAGGCTAGAGGAGCAGAAGCTCCATATTGATATAAACTCAGTATCTTGGGAGATTTTCCTAGAGCTATTTAGAGCTCATTTCTTATCTGAGCATTGGCATCAACGTTGAGGCAACGAGTTTCATGCCTTGCACCAGATGGCCTTATCTGTTGAGCAGTATGAGTGATGCTTTTATGAGCTCAAACAGTATGCAAGGATTGGTGATGATGAGAGTATGTTGGTACACCATTTTCTCAGGGGCTTAAATTCTCATCTCAGCGGTGGTGTGAGGTTTTTCGAACCCAAGACCATGGATATGGTTGTAGAGAAAGCACGCCTTATTGAGGAGAATCTGATTATGGCACTTGGAGGTCACATAGAAGTGCAGGTTGGTAGCAGTTTAGCAATAGGATCTAGTGCTCGAGGAGGGCAGCCTTAGGGAGGTGCACCTTTTCGATCTCAGCAGGGACCATCTCAGAGTGGTCAGCAGTAGGAGAGTGCACTTGGGAAGCGTAAGGACTCTCAGCCATGTCAGGATGATGGTGGTTCTTCACCTAGGAGGAATAGGAATTGGTGGCACAATAAGCTTAATCGGCAGGAGCATCCAACCCAGAGTTCATAGTCTGTGACTGGTTGGGGTAGTATGCAACAGTCTACTACACCTATAGGAGATAGAGGGTTTGGTCGTAACACAGGTTGTAACTCTTGTGGCCAACAGGGCCACCTTGCTAGGAACTATCTGCATCGGAATACTTCTGGTTTTGTTCAGGGCCCAGCAGTTTCAGAGCCGACAGTAGGGGATGTTGGTAGATCTCATCAAGCTTACGCTACGGTTGATGACTGTCAGCCTAGGTATCAGGGAGCTATCATTGAGACTTCTGGAGTTGGTCATCCAGTGCAGTATGCTCGTCCTCAGGGGTCGAGGTTTTGATTTGTGTGCAGTTTGTATGAGGGAGTTATATCCCTACTAGTTTGCAGGCTTCCAGGAGTAAGCCTAACCCTGGGAGGGAGGATGTAATACCCCTCCATTTTGTCCCTTTGATCAAACAGTGTTATGCTCCTTTTTGTTGTATTTTCTATTAGTACCTTGACTATGGTACTCGGTAGTTATTTGATCGCTATCTATAAAGCGACGTTAATGTTATCTTTTGATGTGATGGTATTTTAATATGATGTTACCTTTATGTCATGTTTTGAATTAACATAAATGGATATTTGAATCAATGATGTTTAATGCTTTTAATTAAAGTAATATGTTAGATTTGTCAGTTAGTTATACTGTATTTGTGAAGGGGATGACATCGCATTATTCGCTTGCAAGCGCCCTGCGATTCCGTAATATCCTCTTCACGACGTGCCTTATTTATGACATATTATTGCATGTGGATATATTCTTTGTTCGCAGGTTGACAGGTACATGACATCGACTCCACCTGGTTTCACAAGATTGAGCGTGTCCATTGCCCAATGACATTCGATTGGGAGATAGTAGCTAGGATTTCCATGCCAAGTCGTCACCCTAGTCATAGTGTGTCGTCGGTCCTAGTGTGGTCCAGTTTTTTCATATTGTTCAACTTGCCTTGTTTCAGTTTATTTTGGAAGTTAGAAAAATGTTACAATATATGCTTTGGTAGTTATGTTGGTGAGTAAATTAATCTGGTTATATGTTTGAAATGTGATTTAATTTATTAATTAATTTAATTTAATTAATAAATAATTTAATCTCATTGTAGATCTATTTTATTAATTAATTAAATTATTTGTGATGAAATGAATTAGATTATTCATTTTGGAAATGCATGTATAATTGGTTTGAAATTGAAAATAAAAGAAAATGGTTAAAAAGTTCAATTTAGTAAATTTTTGAATTCAAAAATTAAAAAAAAAGGGAAGATATTTGCATTTCTATTTTGGAGAATTGATGAGGGTGGTTGTAGGATTTTTTTGGAGAGAATTTCATTATTATTGAATTTTGCTTCACAAGTTTGTTGTTCATGAGTTTTGGAGAAAATTAAAGGAAAAAGAGGAAGAAATTATTGAAGTTTGTGGGTTTTTGGAAAAAGCTCAAAGAATCTGTGGAATTAAAAAAGGAAACAAGGTCACCATCAGGATCTTCTATCATCTTCAAAAAAAATCAGGTTCATGTCTTTTTAAATGTTTTCTTTTGAGTTTTTTGTTTTTTTTGAATTTTAAATATTATGGTTGAAGATCATGTGGAAAGAGTCTTTAAATTCTGCAGTTTGAATGCAATTGAAACAAAGATGAAATGTTGTTCTCCAAATTAGCAAGAAAATCCCTCTTTAAAATAAAATGCTTCAAAGGAAATGATGTTTTTGAGTGTAAATGATTGTTTCTTATATATATATTTTCTGGTTTCTCAATTTGTTATATATATACATATTTGATTTTTTTATGTTCCTGAAGGAGGGTTTATGCTGGTCGATTTTTTTTAAAATCCCCAGGCAAATGAATTTTCGTAGGGTTTAAAACCATATTTTTTTTGTTTAAAAAAAAAAATTAAAAAACGGCAGAGTTTGGGTGAGGTCGCTGGGGCTCACCCCCACCACGCCCCCCATGGGAGGCGAGTGGAGGGAGCCGCGCCCAGCGCACCCCCACTCCCTTCACACTGCCGCAACCATCGCCGTATGGACGACTGTGTTTACACATAGTCGCCCCCATTAATGGGGGTCGACTGTGTGTAAACATAGCCGCCCATAGCGATTAGGGCACGGCTAGGGGGTACGTGAGTTACTTTTGTTTCATTGTTTTTTTAATTTTTTTTTAATTTTAATATTATATTAATATTTACTATTATATATTTATAATATTATAATATTAATATAATATAATATATATTATTATTATTCATAATATTATAATATTAATATAATATAATATATATTAATATTTATAATGTTATAATATTAATATAATATATATTAAAGTGATATTATGTATTTGAATAAATATTTGTGTATTAGATAATTAAATATGCATATTATTTGATATACTTATATTTGGATGAGTTAGTTGGGTAATTTGTTTATATGTTAAATAACCTGTTTTGGGGATATTAAATATTGATTTAAATCAATGGGTTGTGTTAAATGTCAAAGTGAGAATTAAATTATGAAGTTTTTAGTTGAATTAGCAGTTGAAATTTTAAAGGCATATTTATAAAGTCAAACATAGAAATTACGAGAATTGTGTTTAGTATCGTAGTTACTCGATGTTTTATTTTGCAATAAACCTTTTTGCAACTTCTAAACGTTATATTCTGAAACGTAGAAATATAAATGATTACTTGTCATCAATGAAAACAATTAGGGAAATTAAACTTTTGGTTTGAATGTTATCCTTCAATTGAAAGAGACGATATTTAATTCAGATTTTTTTTAAGGCAAATAAGTACTGAATGTTAGCATCAGAAATGGATTTAGAATATCCAAAGGTAGTTTATTTCATGTGCCTTCAGTGAATATTCCCTTCGTGTTCTTGTTTGGGAAATGGGTTAAATGAGTGTTTAATTCATAAGTCTTCCAGAGGATCTTAGAGGATGGGGATCTTATCTTATGTGGGTTGTCATGTCATGTTGTCAACCGTTTTGTATCCCTTGGGTAGTGCATGGTACATATTCATTTAATAACCCGATTCTCACGAACAAGGATGTTTTGTACCTCCTTGGTTTAGGAGTGGATTATGGGATCCGTGTCTCCTTGTAAGAAGTGACCTTGTTATGTGATATGTTGCCTCTAGTGTTGGAGTGAGTTTCATTTTATGTCGCCTTCTGTGAAAGGAGTGGTCGTGATATCTTGTTTGTTGAACTTTGTACCCTTGGAGTATGGTCGAAAATGTGTGTTGTCAAGTAGAAGAGTGGCTTCCATTAGGGGCCAGAGCCCAAAGAGGTAAGATTGGGTAACCTTCGGAAGTAGCTTAATCAAGTGAAACTAAATCAATACTTAGAAGATTAGGACTAACTTCTCACTAATCAAGATAAGTTGGCCTCACTCATAGACACAAGGGCTCGTTTAGACTTGGGATGAGTGGGAAGGCCTGGAATGGCAAGGTCATCTATCATGTCTGTACGTAAGGTATTTGATCCCACATTAGTAAGTATGTGGGCCAGGGGATCAGTAGAGGCCACTAGGTTAGCCGGATCCTATGAAGATCCGCTTGGGTAACTTATGACGAGCTGTGTGATGACACTCTGTCTAGGACAACAGTTGGTACTTGTTTATGGTGGGTATGGTTTTCGTAACATACCTGATGTGACCATAGTTGGTATTTGATTATTATGTGTATGGTTCTCTTAACATACTTGATCTGCTTTATTTCTGGAAGCAATGTAATCATGTTGAGTTGTACTTGTGATGTACTTGTGTTGTTTTTGTGTTGTACTTATGTTGTACATGTGATTGGTTGTGTCAATTTGGTTCAGTTATGATTTAGCCTGTGTCTAGAGGTGTTGGTCTTGGTTAGGATTCCTTGTTACTATCTCCTAGCACGGGGGGTGGGCCTTTGGGTACCACTTGATTGGGTGGCATGCACCTTATCCGTTGGGTTCTTTCTTCATGTTCGTGCAGACAAGATTTCCAGTTGGAGAGCTCGTGGGATTCAGTTTCGGTTCTTGCTTTATTTCATTTCAGTTGTCCTTTTAATTTTTACCCCTTAGTTGTTATCGAGGTGGAAGTTGTATTTGTAATTATGTTTATTGCACTTACCTCATTCGGGGAATGAGAATTGTAATCTTATTGTTAAAATGGATTAATGCAATTGTAAATTATCTTATTTGGAATGTATGTGTTATTTTATTAAGTAAATAATTGTCATGGTTTATATTCATGCTATTTGTTGAGGTTCTATATAACCTCTGTCTTGTAACCTTAGAGGTTGTTGGCATTAGTTAGTGGACTTGCTTATTAATTGTACTTAAACAAAAAAAATTAGTCCGTTGAAGTAGTTAATTGCAACTTCCTCTAGGGTTGCATGGCGGGGCATTATAGTAGGTGCTCCTGCAACACTACCCTATCCAAAATTTTCTCACATTACACAAAGCCACAATGTTCTTCCAAGATAAGCCAATCAAATCCTACCTTATGTGTCCTAGTGATCAAATTGGAGATGATCCTAAAAATGAAATTGTGAAGGGTGATTGGTCTAAAAAATCTAAATGAATTTGCAATTATTTCACTACTACGATCATTGTGTCATCTTTCACGAAATTTCCCAAAGCAGTGTTCATTATGATCATATGGAAATTTCTAGGAGAGCTACAATAGCTGTAACATCATGGATTAAAGTTAAACATTAAAAATTACATCATCAATTAATTATGTAATGGCATAAAAATTAAAAACATCATGAATTAATTATGTAACCAGATAAGTCAAATATAATTCTATCAAGAAATTAATATCAAATAGATAATAAAATCACATAACTCATACATTTCAATGTCATTGTTCTTCTTCTTCACCCAACTCTTTTTCTGTATCATCCGATCCAGATTCGACATTGTAAGGATTGGTCATATCATCATCATCATTGATATCAGTTTCGATAATGTCATCATCCAGACGGATATCATCTTCATGAACATTAACTCTTACATCATCATGATCTAGTTCCTCCTCTTCGACATCTTCGTTAGGCACATCATCAACTAACTGTTGATCCTGATCATCATCTACATCATCTTCTAGTTCTTCTGTATCTTCTTCTTCCACCACATTAAACTTTACCAACCTTCCTCTTGGATCATGTCTAACAACATATGACCAACCCGGTTTACCTAGAACCTCTGAGTAAAATACCTCCTCGCATTGGCTTGGAAGAACATAGGACTCATTTCCAGCTTGCTCAAAATACCTTGTATTAACCATGGTAAATCCATTATCATGTTCAATAATAGTTCTCTCAGGATCATTTTCATTCAATCGTAGCATGTACCATAGGACGATGAACATAACTAATTTGAAGGACTTAAAGTCACACTCAATTATATCATCCAAAATCCCATAGTATTGATTTTCTAAGACTTTTGGATGTATGTTGCTTCTAGATGAAACATTAGTCACCTAAAAGATTGCAGTTATCCCAGAATCACAAGTTTTCTTTGTGTCATCCAACTTTTTGATTCAAAATTTATGACCATTGCACCACATAGCCTTGTGGTGTTTCACCTGCAATATGTCAAACATGTAAAAATTATTGCAATATCATCAGTTGATAACCATATTTATTCTTGGCCAAATGTATGTAAAGAAAAAAATCTCAACATATATATACATCAATATAATTGAAAATAATTAAATAATATGGGTGATTAATATATTTATACGTACCTTTTTATCTCTTAAACCATATGCTAAATCAATTTACCTTGGTGTAACATTGGAATTTCCATTACGATGAGCTTCTTTAACCAATGAAGCCACACCTTCCCATGTTAATGCATGACAAGATTGTTGACATCATTCAATCCATACTATCATCTAATCAAAATTTTTTGTGATGTACAAATGTAGTGCATCCCACTCTCAACCATCTGTATCAAAAAAAAAAAAAATTCAAAAATGACGTATAATTAGTTAATTACCACGGTATACGGCCTTAATTTATAATTGATGTATATTGAAGATTAATAATTAAATAAGTACAATATACATAAATACCAAATTTAAAACGTATTCTAATTAATCTTTATGACCATCTTATAATTACCTGTTACTTTCCTCAATCTATCTTTCCCCATCAAGTACTCCCCTTCAAATTTGTTACTTCTTCCAAGATAAGCCAATCAAATCCTACCTTATGTGTCCTAGTGATCAAATTAAAGATGATCCTAAAAATGACATTGCGAAGGGTGATTGGTCTAAAAAATCTAAACGAATTTGCAATTATTTCACTACTACGATCAATGTGTCATCTTTCATGGAATTTCCCAAAACACTATTTATTATGATCATATGGAAATTTCTAGGAGAGCTACAATATTTGTAACATCATGAATTAAAATTAAACATTAAAAAGTACATCATGAATTAATTATGTAACCACATAAGTCAAATATAATTATATCAAGAAATTAATATCAAATAGATAATACAATCGCATAACTCATACATTTCAATGTCATTGTTCTTCTTCTTCACCCAACTCTTTTTCTATATCATCCGATCTAGATTCGACATTGTAAGGATTGGTCATATCATCATCATCATCATTGATATCAGTTTTGACAATGTGATCATCCAGATGGATATCATCTTCATGAACATTAACTCTTACATCATCATAATCTAGTTTCTCCTCTTCGACATCTTCATTAGGCACATCATCAACTAACTATTGATCCTGATCATCATCTACATCATCTTCTAGTTCTTCGGTATCTTCTTCTTCCACCACATTAAACTTTACCAGCCTTCCTCTTGGATCATGTCTAACAACATATGACCAACCCGGTTTACCTGGAACCTCTGAGTAAAATACCTCCTCACATTTGCTTGGAAGAACATAGGGCTCATTTCCATATTGCTCAAAATACCTTGTATTAACCATGGTAAATCCATTATCATGTTCAATAATAGTTCTCTTAGGATCATTTTCATTCAATCGTAGCATGTACCATAGGACGACGAACATAACTAATTTGAAGGACTTAAAGTCACACTCAATTATATCATCCAAAATCCCATAGTATTGATTTTCTAAGACTTTTGGATGTATGTCGCTTCTAGATGAAACATTAGTCACCTGAAAGACTATAGTTATCCCAGAATCACAAGTTTTCTTCGTGTCATCCAACTTTTTGATTCAAAATTTATGACCATTGCACCACATAGCCTTGTGGTGTTTCACCTGCAATATGTCAAACATGTAAAAATTATTGCAATATCATCAGTTGATAACCATATTTATTCTTGGCCGAATGTATGTAAAGAAAAAAATCTCAACATATATATACATCAATATAATTGAAAATAATTAAATAATATGGGTGATTAATATATTTATACGTACCTGTTTATCTCTTAAACCATATGCTAAATCAATTTACCTTGGTGTAACATTGGAATCTCCATTACGATGAGCTTCTTTAACCAATGAAGCCACACCTTCCCATGTTAATCCGTGACAAGATTGTTGACATCATTCAATCCATACTATCATCCAATCAAGATTTTTTGTGACGTACAAATGTAGCGCATCCCACTCTCAACCAACTCTATCAAAAAAAAATTAAATTCACAAATGACGTATAATTAGTTAATTACCATGGTATACGACCTTAATTTATAATTGATGTATATTGAATATTAATAATTAAATAAGTACAATATACATAAATACCAAATTTAAAACGTATTCTAATTAATCTTTATGACCATCTTATAATTACCTGTCACTTTCCTCAATCTACCTTTCCCCATCAAGTACTCCCCTTCAAATTTGTTAATGGAGTTGAGAGTACTTGTACATGGATCTTTGCTGCAAACTTAGGAAGATATTGCAAACTTAGGAAGATATTCAATAATGTACACGATGGTCTAGTATACCATATATCCCTCCACCATAGAACCCTTAGGATGTGCTCTTTGTCTAACCAAAGCCTTCAAAAATTTCAAGTGCCTTTCAACCATCCACATTGACCTTGTGTGTACAGGTCCACACAATTCAATCTCCTCATCTTGGTGTATGATGTAGTGTTCTTATGCATTGAAAAATGTCGAAGGTAGACACTTTTGCATTTCACACATTAGATGAGGAATTTTTCTCTTCCAATAATTTATATCTTCTTTATGGCTTGTTTTAGATGATAGCCATCTACAAGTGATTCAAGGCACAAATATATTAATGAGATTTAACAAAAATATACAACGAATTGAACAAATATTGCTACTTACCTCATGTATTTTCTAAGATCATATATAAATTGCTTGAAATTATTGTCGAAGTTGTCTGGGAGAGATAGAGGTAGAACATACTGCAACAATTATAAAATGATCTTTTCATTATTTTTCCAAAAGTAGTAAACATAATACACTATAAAGTACATGCAGTATACAAATATATATATATATAATATACCAAAATAATTACCTTAATAAGGTATGCCAATCATGCGTTTTCATCCCTGACCCAAATTCACCTTTCTTTGTTATGATATTGTTTATGTTCGCAACAAATCCTGTGGGAAATCAAATTTTTCGTATGACTTCTTTTATAGCATTGCTTTGCTGCTCCATTAATAACCAAGGAAGGGAACTTATATTAATTTGGTCTCTGTCGCTATTTAATTGAATGAAATTTTTCATTGCATGATTGACTTCTTGAATGTCACTACAAATTTTGACAATTTTTTCTTTGTCATGCCTTCCATCCAATATTTTCCATAACGTTTTTGTCATATTCTTTCCGATATGCATTGTATCAAAAAAATGTACAATTTTTAGCTGCTCATAGTAGGGCAACCTACTAAATTGTCTGGGATAACTTTTCAGTCCCTATGAAAGCCACCCATTAATTCCTTAACGACCTTCATGAAGCATATAAGTTAAAAAAATTAACAACGACAAGCATTGTCAATTACAACGTGAGTAAACACAACACAATATAAAAATATAAATTCAAAACATATCATATATAACAGATAAACAATTTGATCTGATGTATAACCTTGATGATTAATTCTATTATATTCCAACTTCCATAGGCAAGGTGTCATTCTTCGTGGTTTTGATGTAGTCTCTTCTTTCCCATTGAAAAGATGTTTTTTAGTAGTTCGATACTTATGATTTCTATGGAGGAAGTGCCTATACTCATCAAACACCTGCTTTCCTAGACTTGTTGAACGACGAGATTTCATCTTTGGACCACAAATTGGGCATGCAAATTTTCCCTTTGTTTGAAGACCTTCAAATCATATATAATTGGATTAAATATGTCAATTTTTATAATTATATATAATGAATAGATTATTTAAAAAACATGCATGATATCTAATTCATAAGACTAAATATCGTTAAAGTCATGCAGTCGAACGTTATAACATACCACAAAAATGTGTTAGCCCTAGGGCATCATGAATTGTCCATACAAGCATTGCATGGAATTGAAATTGTCTTTGTCCTATTGGTCTAGATACGTCATACATAGTGACGCCATTCCATAACTTTAGTAACTCGTTGACAAGAGGCTCGATATATACATTCATATCTTTAACTTGGTACTTATCTAGTTGAATGAACATAAACATTACATAATTATTATAACCATTTTACTGCAATATATATAAATTAATGTACATGACTATTAAATGAAAAAAATATAAGTCATTATGCAACAAATAAGACAAATAAGATGCTACTATATTAAAGAAAATTGATGTAAACAAATACCTGGAACAATCATTGTTAACATTATGTGCTCCCTTTTTATTGACATCCATGGAGGAATGTTATTGTTGATAACAAAAACAAGCCACACTGAGTAAATAGATCTCAGCTCTCCAAATGGATTGACACCGTCCGCTGCCAATGAAAGCCTGAGATTACGAGGTTCTTCTTTAAAGTGTGGCTATTTTTCCTCCATGTCCCTAAATGCAGAACCATCCACAAGAATTCGAAGAATGTCATCTCCACTTCTATTCCATGCATGGTAATCCATAAATTGTGCTAAGCTTTCGCACCTAAATAATTGTTGCATACGTGGAATAATGGGAATATAACGAAGAACCTTGCGAGGCACCTTCTTTGTTAATTGATTTGTTTGATATCTACTAATATGACATTCTGGGAATTCTGTTGCAAATTCATGTTGTTTATGATATATAATATGATCATTGGGACATGCATCTATTGCTTGATACCCCATTCCAATATCTTTCATAATTCCAGATAAATCTCGGTATGAGCGAGGTAAAATATTTGATGGTGGTAACAAAAATTCACCAATCAATCTACAACAAAAAATAATTTGTTAATATAAATAATATTAATGGTACATATTTCATCCTTTATTTACTAGTGATGAACTAACAAAAATTAAAATAGATGAAAAAATATGACATATATGGCATACCTTAACATCCGTGAGATTTTTATGTTGGATAAACCATTCATAACCTTCAAGTTCACCAGCAACAATACAGTAGAGAGAAGAGTTGTTTGGGAGCCTTCATAAAGGGGCTCGTATGCCTTCTCAAGTACAGGTAAATCATGAACATCATCAAAGTCATCTTGATCAACATGATCAGCTGTGCCACTAAATGTGTCATGGATCAATGTATTTGTACCATCATCTTCAACTGTGTTTTCTGGCGCATGATCATCTTCTTCCATAGGATCATTAACTTCATCTTATTCACAGCTCCATGTTGCTTTGCTTGCAAAACCACATTCTTTGGGCCATAATAATCCATATCATGTGCCCTAGGGTGCCCCACCTTTATAATAATGATAGACACAAATAAACCATGATCTTGATCAAGTGATTTTTTATATATAAAAAATGCTAAAACAATATAAACATTTACAAATTCAATCAATATAAACACATATAATGAACAACTTACCAATGGACAATAATCATGCCCCCCTTCAACGTGACCATGTTGCCTACAATTTTTCTTAGCTGTTGTGACTAAAAGTCTTCTCGTCTTTAAGCCCTTACAATTATTGCAAGGACAATAACATTTCCCATCACCCTTTCTTTTCAATCTAGCCCACAATCTATCAAGTGAATCTTCATTTTGTTCTGGACTAATATTATCTGACATGATTTTTCTTTACCAAGCTTGAATATTTAGATCTTCAAAAAATATCAAACTCACACTCCAATAATTTTTAATCATAGACAGGTAACAAAATCTAATAATTCTGATATTTTACACCAAAAAAATTCAGCATGCAACCACCCCTACAAAAGAGAAGATAGTATGATGTTAATGACCCCAAAAAACACTTTAAAATGCTAATTCCAGAAATTATTAAATTCTGATTTTACTATGATTTCCAACTGTTAGACTCCTAAAATTAGAATATTGAACTTGCATAACAAAATCTGGAAATGAAATTATGAAAATGTACAAGTCTAAATATGAAATCTGATGAGATGTTGCTTTAAAATATGATTTTCAAACTTGAAAGTGCAAATGTGACTTCACAAATGAATTTTGGAAATAAAATAGTATGGCATAATAAAGAGTTTCATTTGAAGTGGACCACCCTATTATATGCCTTGATAAATTTAAAAGATCTATGAATTTTATCTACAATATAGCTTGCATAGTCATCAGTCTTATTCACATTCCTACTTTGGATATCAATAGACAACACCATTAGATGGCCTCCTTGAAAGTTCAATCCATTAAGGGAATAATGAAAGGGTTTTCCTTAATGATTACATCCATCTTACAAAAGTTAGTGTATGGCTGAATATGGATGATATCATTTTGAAAGGCTAAAATGATTGTTGAGACTGATCCTAACATATTTATGTTGAATACAATACATACGAACAATCTTGTATAGACCTTCACTTCCACACTCTCGACAAAATTGTTTTGTAAGGACAACACTTCATTTGCCTAGTTTTATAGGTTAAGCTAAATCTTGTTCTCACAAGCAACTTCAAATGTCTCGTACACTTCCATCTACTTATGAAGCAAGCCTCTATCTAAATTGACTTCACCATTACAATAGTTCTTCAAAATATCATAGGGCTATCCTCTGGTTTTATATGTCAAATCTATTTCCACTTGTATTAATTTTTCTTCCATCCATGTAATTCATGTCTCTGGTCACAATGTTTATTCCAGAATTCATATGCAACTCCCTCCCTCCTATTGACATAGAATCAGTATGGAATACTATCTTGAATTTTAAGCTAAATATTAAAAATTGGTTAGAGCTTATACTATGCAAAGGAGAATAAGAATAAACTGTAACCTTATCAGCAATTGAAATAGATAAGGGGTCACTCTATTCCACACATATTCACATAGACAAAGAACATGATATTTGGGGTTCCTACTCTTACTATTTTTTTGTTTATTTATATAATAATAAGGTTACACTCCAATATTTTTGTTCTCCTTTTATCTTCTCTAACTTCTATTTCCTCTGATATTCAATCATACTAGTAATGTGCTTCCTGTAAGAACATTATATCATGGCTGAATGAAAACAATGTTCAATGCCATGAGGCCCAAATGATATTCATGCATTGGTCTTGAAATGTCATCAAATTAAGACTAGTCATTGTTATATAGTATCAAAGTTTCATTAATACTATTGTTCAATATGATTTCCCATGTGAATTGATTAAAGATTGATAACCTATATATTCATAGGGTCCAATCATTATGTTTGACAGTGTATTGGCTAGTTTACTATCCAATGCTATTTGCAAAATAAAATATAGTAAAATATAAAACAATGATCTTTTCTATCTATTCCACTGTAAATAATAGACTGTAGAAATTTCCTTCCAATTTGAGTGTTGGAAGTCTTTATTATTTACAGTGGAGTAGATAGAAAAGATCAATGTTTTATATTTTAATATATTTGATTTTTCATTGTATTTGATCAACAAATATAGTTTGATGATGATTCTTTGACTAGTGCTACAATATTAGTATCTTGGGGTATTATATATGCAGATATAAACTACAGTTGTATGATGCTTGATGATATACCCATGTCCACTAGTTATCACCATAATTTTTATTATTATGTATATGCAATATAAGGATACTAAAGAGGTAAGGAGCAACGAGCAAAGAGAAAAGATTTAAGGAAATGGACTTCAAAGAAAGGCATGCCACTTTACTATAGATTCCCAAAAGGAGATCACAGTCATGACTATTCAAATAAACAATGATTAGTCCATTTCATCACCATGAAGGGGGCATTGAAATTAATAATAAAAAGGATAGGGTAGTATGACGAACTTTAAAAGATACACAAAGAAAAGTAACTGAGCAGTCAAGAGGGCTTTTAAAACATCATAAATCTTGTCAAGGGTTCATTTTCTTCATAGCAGTATGGTAAACTAATTAATATTTCCATCTCACAAAGTTTCAAAAGAGGACAACCTACAAGTGTATTAAGGAGTGCATGGACAATATCTCAAGGAGCTACCACAATTAATTTCTTCAAGTGTTATGCAAGGCCATTGAAATCAAATGAATAAAATCATGCATAACCTAAAAGACAAAGGATAGTCAAGTTTCTAGAGGGCAGGTATCAAAAAGGATATGGGATCACTTTCAACAGAGACGTGATGCACTTTTACGTTTTTTACTCTATTTTTCCTAATAAGGTCAAATACTTTCTTTTAGTGTCTGAATCTACCACATAGAGATTAAATATGCTTACTCTCAAATAAAGTTGAATTATATAAACAATAGTTAGATGCCTCCCTTAACATAAAGGACAATCTAAAGTACTAAGGAATTTTATACCCTTTATAAGAGATTTCTTTTAACAAGTTAAAAACTTGAGAGGGTAATACATAGGTTGAAAGGAAAGTTAAAACTATATCATAAGTAGCTCAATCCAAAAGGAAAAAATTAAGCATGGAAAAGCATGAGTAGGTTGACTAGCTTCACTAAAAGCACAAGTTATTTTTTATAACATCTTACTTGGATATTACTTGATAAGGTAAGGAGTTCTCTTTTCCACTTAGTTTCATATGGTGGCATATCTACACACAAATCACCAAATTGTCAAATAACTAAATAAAATGTATTACTTAGTAAAGCTATAAGAACATGCCATTCATGTTAAAATCAACTCTTCTTACCACAAAAAGTTTGGTTTCCAATTTGATAGGTTCATCTTTTGATTCCTATACCAACTTCTGAAGGAATTCGACAACTTATACTTCTACATGAGGAGACAATTTCATCTTGTAAACTGTTCCAAAGTACAAAACAAATAGAAATCATATAATCTGCATGATAGTTATAGCTTGCTAGATGTTTGGCAGCATCTAAAAAGTTTAAGTGAACTAAGAAAAATAGAGAGGCCTTGACCTTCATTTTTTCAAATTTTAGTTTGTTGCTCTAAATATCTCACAATATTTACAAATTGGTTGCTTTCTTTCTTTCTTGTTCAAATAAAAAATAGATACATTTGTATAGAGTCAAGATGAATTCAAGAACTTCAAGTAATAGATATACCATAACTGCTTTTATAAGACACTGGCATCTAAGGTCTAAAATCTATTTTTGAAACTTGGAAAAGGGAAAAATACATCTTTATGAAGTAGTCTTCAAAAATATCATAGCTAAATAGCTCTAACTATCCACTATCAAACATTCCCAATTCTTTGTTCAACCCTCTAGGCCTGAATCTTGACAGCTATTTCACTCTGTAGCTATCCCTACGCCTTTGATATTATCTAGTTATGGCTCCCAAATCTATTGAAAATTGATCATTAGGGTTAAAATTGAAACCTTGCAAATATAATCTTTCTCCAAATCCATCAATAATTTTCCATTAGTTATAAACAATTCCCTTATAAAGAATTTGTGAAGTCAGGTCTAAAATCTGGAAATGAAATTCTGAAAATGCACAAGACTAAAAATGAAATCTGATGAGATGTTGCTTTAAAATATGATTTTCAAACTTGGAAGTACAAATTTGACTTCACAAATGAATTCTAGAAAAAGACAATGACTACCCTCAACCTGGCGATATCTTCTTGAGTGTTTTCTGATTTTTCCCAAGAAAATCATCGAGCAAAAAACTGTCACAATAAATAGTTGAGCTCTTTTTTATTTATGTCGGCCACAATTTAAATTTGCAAGTCCATCAAAACTTTGATGAAAAATAAGGTTCATCAAAATTCTGATGAATGTCGGGGATAAAATTTATAAATAATGAAAATTTTGCACAAGTGCCCGATGATACATCTGATTATATAGCTTTCATCAGAAATTTTTGTCAGATTTTGCAATCAAATGAGTTAGAGAAGGAACCAAGGTTGAAGGTCGAGTAGCAATAGACAATCCATGGCACCATAACAACCACAACACCAAGGAACAATTGGAACACCCGAACACAACCATCTTGCACCAACAAACAGAGCACCAACCATCATCATCATCATCATCAGGGTCGGTGCCATCAATCTCTGTGATAGCACCATCGGGATTCAAAATTCCAGGCCTGTGCCCGTCTCCACTCGAGGTCATATTCATCTCACAACTCTTTACCAAATATGTGTGTTTATATATATACGGGTGTGTTTATATATGCTATCTAATTTAAGAAATCTGGGTTATAATAATTTCAAGTATCTTTTTAAATAGTACTTATTTGTGTAAACAAATGTACTATAGATAAACATATATAATTAATCAAATCTGTGCAATAGTTATTTTTGATTTCTAAATGATAATTACCTGATTGTATATATGTATATGCATATATATTTAATATATATATATATATATATATATATATATATATATATATATATATTATATATATAGATATATATATATATTTATATATTTAATATATATATATATATTTAATATATATATAAATATCTATATGTATACAAGCATCTATGTAAAAGTGTAATTGATTTCTTGAATGAATTTAGTACTTATAGCTAATTTTGAAAGTACTCTTTCCAAATACAAAATATACCTCTGTATTTGAATTAGGAGTTGATTAGTAGAATATGCGAATGAAAGGAAATATGAATCCATTTACAATTTAACATGAGCCTGATTTAAATTTTGAGAAGAGTAGATATTAAAAATCTGATTTAGAATGATCAATAATTTTGTTTTAAATTGATATATTTTAGCAGTGGATTGATTTATTTCTGAATATAGTTTATATATATATATATATATATATATATAATATATACTTAAGCATGAATAAGCAAGTTTTTACTCTTTAAAATGTAGACATTTCAAATTGGATGTATTACTTCAAATTTACACAAACCTGTTATTTTTAGACTAAATCACTTAAATTGGAAATATTGGATACTCTGTAACAAGTAGAAGAGAACACCTGTGCATTTATTTGCATTGTGTAGAGGAATGACTTAAACGAATTCATGGTGAAATTTAAAACTTGATGCAGAAAATTGCCTTCTTCTGAGTTACTTCAGATGCTATTAAATAACATACTTTAGAATTGTAGCGTGTTTTTAGAAAGAATGCTTGAATACTTGAATAATTGAACTTTGTGCAAGTTGTAAGAACTATGCATTATCTGCTCTTTTTATTCATTGAATATAATGGTATGTTAAGTTGTATCCCTTGTGTCACTTTGGAAATCCAAAATACAGTATGATTTAGGTATTTTTCTTGACTTAAACATAGATTTCTTTTACATATTATAATCATTTCCCTAATATATAACTCTGATTTTATCTTTGGATAATAATTACCTACTTCTCCTTATGTCTTATTAATAACGTTCCACTCATCATTTAAATCTTGATTAGTTTATCTATGTCAATGTTACCAACAATATTAGATAATAAAGGTATCCAACAATATTAGTAGCTATAAATATAAATTGCATTATTAAATGGTCATATGTTGGTATACATATATATATCGATATGAAGTGGATACTTACCTTTTCCTTAGAGATAAAGGTTGACTCATTTAGTTACCCTAAAGACCCTTGAATATCTATTTGTAAGAAGGGAGAGTTCTATCACATTTGAGATCAATGGTTTCTTTTCTTTCTTTTCATTTATTTAATGTAGCCATTTGAAAAATTTCATAGCTATAGTCTGGAAGGTGATGAAGGTAAGATGTCGGTAACCTATGATAGTATCATATTATCATCTATTTGCAACTCATGTCATTTTTGTGTGCTTATTGATGTGTAATATATATAATTTATTAAGTTCAATCTTTGGAGGTCATTATTTTTTTCTTTATTTATTTTACCTTACCTGAAAAGTATGTATGAGTTGTGGTATTTGACTCGAACAGATAGCTATGTGACCAGTTTGAAAGGTACAAATGATAGCATCACATCTATTATTGATTATTATATAAACAATGACTTGTAACTATTTCTAGCTTAGTGCTTATAGTGACATGTCCTTTTGAAGTGGTAAATCAGAATTCTGAAATGAATATCATGTAAACTTTATGCAAAACAGTGGGTTTATTATCTGACATGTTTATACCCTAAATATTCAAATTCTAGATAAATGTTATGTAAAGGAATAAAGAGATCCTATGTAGTTGATGAATTTATTAGTCATAAATGTGTAATGAAGTTGTAAATGGTTATGTTAGTGAGACAACTTGATCATTGCTAGTGAGGCATTTCATTAAGCTAGTGGGGCATTTTTACAAGTGGTTTTTCATCCCTACGAGGGTTTTCCACTCATGAAAATCTTTGTTTCATGGTTCTTTTGTGGATGTATTTATGATCTTGTTTTTTCCTTCATTTACATTACAGTATTTTAATTCCATGTATTACAGAATATGATATTCTTGTGTATGTCTACATGGCTAAATCTAGTGAAGGCATGGCCTTTTTTTGATATACTTTGATTTAGTGATATATGTTATTCCATTTGAATATAGTGATGAATGTTATATAATTGGTCCTCTTTTTCTGCCCCATTTTATAATTACTTTATTCTATTAAATTATTTAGAAATTAAGGATTATAACTATTAAGTGAAATTCTCGGATCTTACATTTTGTGAGGATATTGAAAAATGTCACTAGAAAATATAGAGGTAAGTTATCTTTCTGAACGAAAGGAAAATGAAGTGTGTCCACCTTTTGGAAGATGGACAACTTTGGGACCTATTTCCAACTTTAGTTCATTAGGAAACCAATATCCCTCAACCAAGTGACTCAATTGAGGGAAGGAGACTAGGAGGTTTCCTTGGGTGTGATTAAAATGAAGCTTTAAAGGAGAACTACAAACTCTAATGCACTAAACCCTTGAAACTTGAAAGCATTAAATCAAATTAACAAACAAAGATCAAATAGGGATATGTGCAGGATCATCATGGAAAAAATAGGCCCTTAAGTGGCAATAAAATTTAGAAAAATCAGAGTTAAGCAACTTGATGTAAAAAATTTGAATAAGTTATCTATATTTTTTCAAAAATGTGTAAGAATAGAACCTATAGAGAATTGAATCTAGTTTCTAAACTACTAGGTTTATTTTTTTATAAAAAAAATCTATTTGGTGAAAATTTGAAATTTCAATGAAGTAGTACTTAAATTTTAGGGAAAAAATAAGAAGTAGGTGTATGTCTGACCACCCTAACCACAATAAAATGATAATATTTTTTTATAATATTTTAGATATAAGTAGAGGACTCATGTCCCGATGTGATGCATATTTTTTTGTATTTTTTTTCCAAGTAAATAATTAATTATGAATATTTTATTATAAATTTTAAAAAATATTAAAACTCGTATGTTTGACCACCTTAACTTGGTCAAAACTTAATGAAATTAATTTTATTCTTCTTTAATCCTATAGTATGTAAAGCATAGAATGTAACGCATGTTTCAGATTCAAAAAATGTGATACTGTTTGAAAGCTATAGATGTTTTTCAATCAACTTATCAATCAGGACTTTAGTCATAATTCAAATAGAAAATGAATAATAATTATTTGTTAAATTCAAAGTAAAGCATAATTTATATTGGTGGAAAGTTGAGAATCTCCTTTAAAAACCCTTTTCGTTTCATCAATTTTGGGTAAAAAAAAAGTCGTCAGCCACATGGGCCATCATATCACTTACATATCGCCACTTTTTGGCCCATCATGATCCTGCACATACCCATAGAGAGGAACTTGGTAAACTGATGGATTCCAAGAAAGATCTATAGCTTTGAAATTTTTCTTTTTGAAGCGTACTAGGATTCATATGCTAAGTAAGGAAATTTAGTCCTGCTACGGGAATCTGGGAAGAATCTAGAATCTTCTGATGACTATTCAACATCTACAAAAAAATAGAAAAAGGGTTGTATTGGGACTCATACACCCAGAGGGGCGATCTTGTGCTAGTATTAGGGTTTGATTGATATTTTTTTAGCCTCTGATCTTCTGTAGCTTTCATCTTGTCTGATCTTCAAGCTCAAAAATTCTAAATTCTAGCCTATAGGTGAGTTTTTGTGAAGATGACAACTTCTTGACAACTTTGACAACTTTATCCAATCTTTCTCTTCAATGGATCTTCAACCTAAAACTGCAAATCACACATCAAAGAGAGGGAAAAATGTTTTTGTATCAGGGAATAGGGGTTTGCATTGGTCAAACCCCATTTTGGTAATTAAACCTTGAAATGAAATGAAATACCATAAAGGAATGATGAATGAACAATATGAAATGTTGCAACTCACCAAATCTTTGAAATGAAGGCTGCAAACTTGTGTGAAATAGCTCCAATGGATGTGGATCTTGACTCTTGATCAAATGCTTGAATACTTGCTTGAATCATGAAAACCTACATGATTCTGGAGCATCCATGTTGAAAGAAAATCCTCATCAAGAAAAAAAGAGAGGGCATTTTATTTTTATTTTCCTAAGGTTTGGTATTTTATGTTTTTGGAGAAATAACTTGCAAAATTTGGCTAAAATAATATTTTATATAAATTCATCTTTATTAAAGTTGCAAGTTTTGGTGTTGGAGATAGTTGTGGAGGCAATTTTGAAAATTGAAAAATCAAAAAGGAAAATTGGGAATGGTTTTTTGGGAGATACACTTTATGAAAACTCATTTATTATTCCTTAAATTTAGCAATGAAAATAGGCACCCAAGATTGAGTTGTTTGATTTTTTCTTTTTCGGGGTCCTGTTGAGTGGAGTGGGAGTCCTAATTGTCAACCAATTTCGGCAATTTCATGGAAATGGGTTCAAAGATGCCTTTTAACATTTTAATATTTTCATTTAATGCATTTATGAGGATTTTTACCAAGTTGAATGTGGAATAATGGAGGCTACAGTAAATGGAGATAGTGGAGGCATCATTGGAGGTTATTTGACAATTTTGAATTCATTATTCTTCTATATTTTTTGGGAAAAGAGAGGTAGGCGTGGCTTCTCTTGAGTAGAGGAGAAAATTAAATTTTGCTACAGGTTTTTGGAGGTGTTGCAGCAGCAAATGGATTATGATATCCATGATTGAATATTAGCAAATTTGGTTGTGGAAGAAGGTAGATTGAAGGGTCAATTTTGTAGTGCGGGAAGGTGATTTGAAGAAGAGGAGCCTGTAGCTTTTCTTTGATGTTTGCTGTTATTATAGAATATTCAAGTCTTTTTTGTAATGATTTTATTTATCCTATATTTCTGCACAAACTCATGTAATCAGATTTTGTTGAAGTTATGAAACTGTGTTGCAACTTAAAAGAAGATTAATTATGTTGTTGCAAATTTTTTCCTCATGTTTGATGTTGCATAAGATTTTGTGAGTTTTTGAATGAGGGATGGATGACCCTACATTACTACATCACAAATGTTAGCTCACAAACACACATGATGCATGAATACTTTAACATGACATGTTTGAATCTTGAATGTTGCTCCAAATTCTTAATGATTTTCTCTTGAATTCTCTTGAATGCTCTCTTGATCATGGATTTTCTATAATACTTGAATAATTGAAAGCTTAGATCTTGTTAGCAGAAAGATGTTAAATAACCTTGTATTTATACTTGTTTATGTCAAATTTCTTGAAATTACAAAAGTACAAGCCAACATCAGATCTAGGATAATAAAATCCCACCAAGAATTTGATTTAAAATAGGTCCAAGTTAAAGCTGGACTCATATGCTAGTTGGAGCGTATGAGTCCCAGTGGCTCAAACCTGGGACACAAACTCTAAGAAATGTTAAGTTCAATGCAACATTTAAGATTAGGTCTTGAGACCTAGGTGGGACTCATATTCCAAAGGTAGCGTATGAGTCCCAGATCACTAGATCTGGAACACATAACCAAAATCATTGAATTATGATTTGTCATTTATTAAGTGTCAAGATTATCCTGAGAAAAATACATTAAATAAGGCTTTTGGATGCAAAATAGGACCAAATAAGGCATAAAGAAGCCAAAATTTAGCAGGGAGGGCCCAAACATGTATAAAAATGTAGAGGGATATGTTTTCCTTCACTAAACTTTCAAATGTTTCAATTGTGGAAAGATAGGTCATTATGCCTCAAGATGTCCTATCAAAGCATCAAATGATAAACATAAGGATAATAAAGATGAATAAATTAAGATAAGTTATTAAGTTAAAAGATGCTAGTATATATGATGATGAATCTGATTATCTAGATGATGAAAATGATGAATTCTTGTTCATGGATCTAAATGTTGGAACAAATTTTGTTAACTCTGAGAGATGTATGAAGGAAATTTCTTTAGAAATAGGTCATAAGATCAAAGGGACTATGGTGACTACTTTTCATGTAAGAGAGGATAAAAACTACTAGGTTATTGATAGTAGATGCTCAAATCATATGATAGATGATAAGAGTAAGTTTATTAAAATTGAGAAGTTTGAAGGAGGTCTTGTTAAGTTTGGTGATGATACATCTGCTAAGACATATGAAAAAGGTTCAATCAAGTTTTATGGCAATCATAACACAAATGATTTTATTTATGTTAAGGTTTTTTGACATAACCTTCTAAGTGTAGGAAAAATGTGTAGCAAAGGATATAATCTTATGTTTCAAGATAATGGTTGTGAGATCAAAAAATACTTTGAAACTCTAGTTGCTATAGGAATAAGGACGTATATAATTTTTTATCAACTCAAGGGTGCTAATGGTTAGTGCTTTATGACTCAAATAAATTAAATTTGGCTATGAAATAGAAGAATGTGTCACATTAATATTGATATCCTAGTGAGGATCAACTTAGTTCAAGCTGTGAGAGATTTTCCTTGAAGATTACAAAGCTTATTAATGTAGTCAGCAAGGAATTTCAGACTAGGAAGCAAACTCGAAAGAGTTTCAAAATCAAAGAAAATTCTACCAAATGACCTTTAGATTTGGTGCATATAGATCTTTGTGGACCTACTAGAACAAGAAGCTTTCAAGGTGATAGGTATTTCATGTTACTAATTGATGATTACTCTAGAATGACTTGGGTAACTTTTCTTAAAGAAAAAGTAGAAGCTCTAGATAATTTTAAGGCATTTAAAGTTGTGGTTGAGAATGAAATGGATATGAAAATAAAAAATTTAATATTTCACAAAGGTGGAGAGTTCAACTTCAACGAGTTTAATAGAACATTTTTGTGAAGATCATGGAATAAAGAGGCATTTTTAGCTCCTAGGACTCCTCAATAGAATGGAGTGGTGGAAAGGAAGAATAGGACTATTCAAAAAGTAGCAAGGACAATGATGAGAAAAGAAATTCAACCAGATGTCTACTGGAGTGAATTAATTCATACTATAGTTTACATAATTAATAGGGCACAAGCAAGGACAAACAATTCAAAGACTCCCTATGAGTTATGGTATGGAAGAACTCCTACTATCAAATATTCTAGAGTATTTGGAAGAAAATGATATATCAAGAGAGATGAAGAAAACTTAGGAAAGTTTGATGCAAGATCTAATGAAAGAATCTTCCTTGGATACTCTACAAAAATCAAGGCTTATCGGTGCTACAACAAGAGGCTAAAAAGGATTGTTGAAAGTGAAAGTATCAAAGTGGATGAAGACTTACATGAAAGTTCAGTGTTGATAGAAGGATATGAATAAGATGAGTCCTCTTACAAAGATCAAGAAAAAGATGAAGGAAAGGAAAAATAAGTGCAAATTGAAGAAGATGAGGCTTTGGAAAGGATATGTAAGGCTCTTAAGTGTGTGCAAAATAATCATTTTGAAGATCAAATCATTGATGAAAAAAAAGAGGTGTATTGACAAGAAGAAAGGATGCTATGATAGAAGAACAAGTAAATATATGTTTACTCTCCAAAATTGAACCTAAAACAATGATAGAGGCATGCAAAGATGAATATTGGATCAAGGCTATGGAAGAAGAATTCATAGAGATTGAGAAGAATTAGACTTGGGAACTTTTCCTAAGACCGACAAACAAGAATGTGATTGGAACTAAATGGGTATTTCAAAACAAGCTAAATGGGAATGGAGAAGTTGTTAGGAACAAGGCAAGGCTTGTGTGTAAAGGCTACTCACAAGTAGAAGGAATAGAATTTGAGGAAAATTTTTCTCTGGTGGAAAGAATGGAGGATATTAGGATGTTTTTGGCTTTTGCAACACATAAGGATTTCAAAGTTTATCAGATGGATGTGAAGTTTTCATTCTTGAATGGTGAGTTGGAAGAAGAGATAAATATTGAACAACCAGAAGGCTTTCAATTCTCAGATAATATTAATATGGTCTACAGATTGAGGAAGGCATTATATGGAATCAAGAAAGCTCCTAGAGCTTGGTATATAAGATTGGATACATATTTTTTGCAACAGGGATTCAATAAAGGTACTACACATACCAATCTTTATTTCAAAGTTGAGAAAGATCAAATCTTGATTGTAGTTGTGTATGTTGATGATATAATATTTGGAGGAAATGAAGTAATGTGTAAGAGATTTTCAAGAACATATCCAAAATGAGTTTGAAATGTCAATCTTTGGGGAGATGAATTTCTTACTTAGGCTGCAAATCAATCAGACATAAAAAGGTATCTTCATTTCACAATCAAAGTATGTCGAGGAAATACTAAAGAAGTTTGGAATGGAAGACTCTAAATCAGTATGCATTCCCATGGTTATTGGCTACAAGTTGAGCAAGAATGATGAATATCCCAAGGTTGGTCAGAGTAAGTATAGATAAATGACTAGTGGACTGCTATACCTAACTGCTACCAGACCAAATATCATGTATGCGATCTGTCTTGTGGCTAGATTTCAAGAAGATCCCAGAGAATCATATGTGGCAGTAATAAAAAGAATATTTAGATACTTAAAGGGAACTTTGGAATATGGCTTGTGGTATCCAAAGGATATTGATTTCTATCAAAGTGCCTATATATATGTAGATTGGGAGGGTTGTGTGGATGATAGAAGAAGTACAAGTGGTGGTGCTTTCTTTCTTGGAAGCAAGTTCGCATTTTGGCTAAGAAAAAAGCAGAATTTAGTTTCATTATCTACTGCAAAAGCATAATATATTAACACATATTGTTGCACACAAGTGTTGTACATGAAACAAAGTTTGAATTATTATCAGAGTATCATATGATGAATCTATTTCTATCTTATTTGATAATAGAAGTTGTACAAATATTTCAAAGAATATGGTAATGCGTTCAAGGACAAAGCATATCTAAATTCAATATCACTTTTTGAGAGAGAAGGTTGTAGAGAATGAAATGAAACTGGAGTATGTTCCTACTAAGGATCAAGTTGCAAATATCTTCACTAAGGCTCTTTATAAAGATACATTTGAGTATCTCTGGTAGAAGTTGGGGGTTATTTCCCCTCCTTCATTTGACTAGATGCATAAGAGTTTGCATCAATCCAGTAGAACTATTCAAGATCAATTTTCTATTCCAAACTAATGGAGGCTACCTCTTAGGGGGAGTAGGTAGCAGTGTTTTTTTTTTGGTGCTATCTTTTGAAGCTATGTCAAATGAAGTAAGTGCTATTTTTGTCCTTTATAGGTTTTTCCTTTGTATATGTGAGTGATGGCAAAGAGGGAGTAGAAGAAAAGAAACTGTGTTGTTCTTTTCCATAGATGTAAAATGGGGAGAAAGTTAGCTAAAATACCATATGAAGAAAAGGAGAGATAGAGAAAGTGTTGGAAAGAATAAATTATTGTGTAAGGGGGAGCAATGTTTGAGTAGTATGTATTGTTGTTATTGATGGTTTTTCATATTAGATGTTGCCATCAATGAAAAAAGGGAGATTGTTACAAACTTGTGTTGTCATTGATGCCAACAAAGTGTTATTACATTTTTTTCAACCCTTAAGTAAGTGTGTTGGTTGCATCATGTTGTCAGTAGTATTGTCATTGCTATTAACCTCCAATGTAGCAATGATGAGTAAGTACTTTTGGATATCAAACTCTTGTTTTGTTGACATTCCAAGAAACTATTGTAGATGTTGAGATGGTGTTTTTGGTTCTTGGTTTCCAAGTGCTTTTGAGAAAATTTGAATGAAAGAGAGTTTAGCGTGGTAGAGTGGTGTTTTGGTTTGTGTTCCAAATTTCATTTCTATTAAACAAGGAGATAACAAGAGGTTAAAGACCTCAAATAATATATTTTGCACTTTATTCCAATATGTTCCCATTAGGGGGGTTATTGATTGAGCTAATCATTTCTAAGTATGGGCTAAGAGCACTACTTAATTTTAGGAAAACATTTTGTATGTTATTTATAGATTTGAAACACAAGAATAAGAAGATATATGTACATTTATATGATATATAAATTTTTGGTTTCACTAGGTGCTTGAAAAACCAAATAAATGTTAATATAGATCATCCATAACAAAGCCTTTAATCTTGGAACAAATAGGAGAACAATAAAGATGCTGATTGTGCCCTTGATTTGGCTTCCATTTGGGATTCAAGTAAAATACACTTAATTATAGAATTTAGGATACGTATATATATTTGAAAGATTTATACTTGACAAAAATCCTTCTAAAGAGATGCATAAAGCTATATATTTCAATATTGGGAAGTTCAAGCTGTCGTAACTACTTTCTATGCCATAGATTAAATGAGTATGTGATAAGTAAATATGAAGCTGATCATAGTTACATAGTGGTAGATATGAAAAGTTGGCCATCTGTATTAGGGAAAAGACAATCCTATGTTATATTCATTGGTTCATAGGCAATATATTTGTGTTTACTATTATTATTTTTTGTTATTTTTACATATATTTCAATTTTCATATAATGCATAATCTTATAACTGTGAATAACACTTGATGCTTAATACATGTTATTATTGGGAGACCTGACATAGTAGCTTGAGAAAGGTGTATGTTAATCTTTGTGAACAATGATTTTGAGTTCCAAGAAATCAATTCTATGCCAATAAGTAAAATCATCAATCAAGGTAGCGAAGAGTAAGATGCGTTCAGAGATTTTCATGTTGAAGAAAAAATGCAAATAAATGGAAAAACTAAAACGGATAAAGAATCAAGCACACACATATAAAAATAGAGACACAAATTTAATGTGGTTTACCTTAAAGGCTACGTCCACCAAGAAGTAGGGGAAAATATTGTTTATTAATTTCTTTTCTTATAGTCATGCTTATGCTACAACATCCATCTTCATCAAGAGAGTTTTATTTAATTACATTGTTCAAAATAAATGACAGAGTCTCCAATAAAGAAAATGAATGGGCACAAGAAGAAACAAACAAGAAGTCTATTGGGCTTCGTATACCCAACAATCTCCAACTTGAAGTCCAATGACTACTACAACATATACGGAATTCCCCTACTTTGATCTTATTGTCACTTTTTCAGAATATCGAGAGAAACTCTACAAATTTTGAACTTCTCCCTTGGAATTACCTTTGTCAATGCATCCATTGGATTCAATTTTGTGTCAATTTTCTCCACCTGTAGCTTACCTTCACCAAGAACATGTTGAATAAAATGATATATCAGTTCCATATGCTTGGTCCTATAATGAAAACTAGAATTTTTGGCCAGGTGAATAGCATTGTTGCTATCACAAAACAAAGTGAAAGTAGATTTCTTTCACAACAATTCTCCCAATAATCATTGTAATCATATCATTTCCTTTACTCGCTCGATGAGATAAATATATTCTTCTTTAGTAGATGAGAGAGCAACCACCTATTGCAACCTTGAAACTTGGCTAATTGAAGCCCTTGTAAATGTAAACACATAACTTGTAGTAGACCTCCATTTGTCCAAATCTCTAGCCATATATGAATCAACATATCATTGCAATTGAGTGTCCTTGCCTCCAAAACATAAAACATGATCGGAGGTAACTTTCAAGTACCATAAAATCCACTGAACTACCTATTAGAGCTTTTACAATTTTTCACTTTTTGCTCATGCTAAGTCTTGCGGTTTAGGGTTTTAAGCCAGGTTTGGTCTTTGGTTTTCTGATCACCTTGAGCATTCTAATTTGGAGTTGATTGGATGTCTCGGTTTCCAGTATTGTTAGTTAGTTCTTGTGCCATCCTCACACATTCATTACCAGCCCCTTTTAACCTGCCCCATCAGTTTTATCTCACTCAGGCTATTTTCATTTCCTTATGGTGGGTTGATAAATGTTTTAATCTCTGCCTTGAGGGTTATTTCCCCATCTACCTAGTTAGTCCACCTTTCATGGCTAACATTTTATGCACGTGTAAGCTTTTTGACCATCGAATGGAGATGAAGAAATCAAATCGGGCCTCATTTCGAGTTGACTCCATGAGACTTTCCCAAACTCGTTGAGCGGTGTGCGGAATGCTAATGCATGTGATGGAGCCTCAAATTCTATTCTTCTAGTTCCATTATTATTTTTCCACATTACTGGTCTGTCATGCTATTCGGAAGAAACCTAAGGTTGTGGGTTTTATTTTTTCCTTCAAAGAATCCTAATGTTCTATCTAAAACCTTGGGTTGGATCTATTTCGCCATTACCTTTTTGAGGGAGGTTTTAAAATGACTTATATCCCATTGACTCATCTAGGCTGAGCCCCCTTTTAATAAAAAGTATCAAATATTTTCACCACAAAAGCATTCGAGTATTTTTGAAGCAGTTCAGAGCCAAATATAAATTTTTCGAGCGATCACAACGAAAGTTTGGTTCTCTGCAGGGTGCGAAATCCCGTGAGTTACGTTATGTACTGCTAGGTTAATTTGACAGTGTTTTTTGTGAAAGGTTGTAGTGTGTTGGTCAAGGGGATTTTTGACTATTGTGGTAGGATTACTAGTTCATTTGAATAAATTGCACGGTTTTGTTGTAATTTCATTTTATGGGTAGCCCTAGTTTGTTCAAGGATTTGAATTTTAAAGAAGCCCTAGTTGTTTCAGATGGAACCACTGAAGTAGCATTCTAGCCATATTGATTATTTGCAGAGGAATTTATATGATGACTTTCTGGATCAAATCCCATTATGAACAAATGATAGGAAGAGGGGCTTATTTTTAATGAGTGGAAGAACCCTAGGCGAGGGACTAGTGTGCAAGAATTATAATATTGTAGATGCTAGGGTTCCTATGATAGGGTAGGGTTGGATGGAACAATCAATGTTCCATGCTCTAGATCCTTGTCTTCAAGATCTCCTAGGTGTCTCCACCATCTAAACCTTTAGGCCCTACCTCATGTATAGGTACCCCTGGTTCTACTGGCCAACCCCACTATCATCTCACTCTCAATCAACCAAGACAATCTCGGTGCAATGCCACTAACTCTTCCTTAGCCCTTAATCTTCCCTAAAGGCTAATTGCTCCTAACTTCAAATTTATTCTTTGTAGGGGTGTAGAGATGTTTCTACTAGCTTCACACCATCCTCCTAGGGTTCTTGTAAGTTCACCAAACTCCATTCTTCCATCGCTTTCACTAAACCCTCATCTAGGGTTTTGGTTCCCTAGTTCTAGGCTTCCCCAAATAGGTCTTTTACTTTGAGGAAATGAGGTAACCCTCCTAAATTCTCCAAAGAACCCCAAATCTTTTCTATGGATTCTTAGTCCTGATGCCTACCACTTCAATATTTCAAAGGTCTTAACCCTTAACTGTCCGTACACAGGTCAGACCTTCAATTTTGCAAAATAGGCCTCTTCTTTAGGTTTTCCTATCCACACAATGGACTGTTAGTTTGTTCTCCAATCAGAAGGACTGGTGAAGTATCCTCTTTGTTACCAAGCCTTTGTAAGGCTTCCATCTACCTTTCTACCATGTGGTTTATTAGGGAAAGGTCACCCTTGGAAGCCAAGTGTTGTACACTTCTTGACTTTCCTACCCGGGCACTATCAAGCTTGCCTAGGAGAAGTCTTCCATAGTGCTTTCCTGACTCCTAACCTCTCCTACTCCTAACCTATTTACAACCATGGAGTCTAGCCTCAATCCCCGAAAGCCTGTACACTAGGTACAGTGGGAAAGAGAACTAAATCTCCATTCTTCCATGGTTTGACAGTCAGAACAGTAACTTTAAAGAACCAAACTAGCTACAAAATAAAGCTTGAAACACACACACTAGCTATCTACTATCCCACAAAAAGCTTTGAAGACAATTGCACTACGTTCTACAGTATTCACAGTGCCATGATTACTCCTGCAATACACAAGTTCAAAACAAAACATAGAAAATTACTCAATCTTATCACTATCCTCACTTTCATTCATCAATTTGAATTAGTGTAAAAGCTCCCAATTCCTTCCAACCAATCTACAGGTCGAGGCACACCTTATATAGGTTTCCCAAAGTATTTATGCCTTCCTTGGTTAGACATTTTTAGTTATCAAGTGGCAAAGGTGCAAAATGTACCATTTTGCCACTTTTGCCAATTTCCTAGAAAACTAATACAAGTGAATTTCTAAACTCATAAACCTTTTTACTCTTGATCACTCCTGATCACTCCTGACCAAGGAATTTTATTAAGCCTTTAACTCTATTCTAATGGTCAACATGACCTTCATGGAAATACAATAAAACAAAATGCATCCTAGACTTCTTCCTATTGCCTAGTGCTTCCTAGGTGTTTCCTAGGTGCTCCTGCACCATTCTCCCCCTCTGCACAAACTCTAAGGGATGTGAGGAGAGAGTAGAGAGACATCTATGCCTTGCTTCTTTCACTGAGATTCATCCACCCATGTAGCCTTAGATTCTGGCTTGTCCTTCCACTTGATGAGGTGCTCCATGTACACTCTCTTCTTTGTAGATTTATGCATTCTTGACTCCAGGATGCTCTCTACTTGTGGTTTGTATTTAGTAGGTAAGGCTATGTTGCTGACTTCCTTGAAGACCTCCCTACTAGTTTGAGCTATATCATTGACTGATCCCTTGTACTTGATCAAATCTGCTACATTGAAGACTGGTGAAATTCCCAAATCTGCAGGTAACTCCACCTTGTATGCATTCTTCCCATACTTGGCTAATATCTTGCATGGTCCTACTCTTTTCATTTGCAACTTGGTTGAAATTACCTTCTACATCCTTGATTTGTTAAGGTGAACCATGACACAATCTCCTACTACAAATTGCAAATCTTTCCTTGACAAATCTACCTTATCCTTCAACTTTTGTGTAGCCTCGGTGACTGTCTTCTTTACCTGCTCCTGAATCTCTTTCATGGTTTGAGTGAAGTCTTTTGCATGTCCACTCCTATGATCCATAGCTCCTAGATCCATGAGCTCACATATCCCTCTTGGGTGCATCCCATACACAATTTCAAAAGGACTCTTCCTTGTGGTCTGATTCACATTGTCATTATAGGCATACTCAGCCTGTGAGATTACCATATCCCATGTCTGTCCATACTCTTTGGTTAGGCACCTTAGAAGGTTACCTAGCACCCTGTTAACCACCTCTATTTGATCATTGGTTTGAGGATGGTAAGCTGATCCAAAAGACAGGTTGGTACCTAATCTGCTCCATAGAGTCTTCCAAAAGTGACTCATGCATTTAACATCCCTGTCTGAAACAATGCTTAAAGGTAGTCCATGGATCCTAACAATTTCCTTAAAGAAAAGGTGAGCTATATAGCTAGCATCATGAGTGGTTTTACAAGGAATAAAGTGACTCATCTTGTTGAATCTGTCTACCACGACATATACACTATCAAAACCAGTCTTAGGGAGTCCTACCACAAAATCCATGCTAACACACTCCCATGGTCTGTTAGGAATGGGTAGGGGTTGATATAGGCCAACATTACTAGCTCCTCCCTTAGCTTTCATACACACAACACATTGCTCTACATACCTCTTCACATCTCTTGACAACTTAGGCCAATAGTAGAACCTTTGCACTAGTTCTAATGTCTTGTTGATGCCAAAATGTCCACTAAGACTACCATTATGCTTTTCCTGAATGAGGTTTTCTCTCATTGACCCTTTTGGAACACACAACTGATTCCCTTTAAACAACAATCCACTTTGCAAAGTATACTCTAAGTATTGGCCATGAAAATGATTCTCAAAGTTAGAACATACCTTGTAGGCCTCTGAGAAATCTTCATCCTCCCCATAGAGATCCTTGAAGCTCTCTATTCCAATGCCCTTGATCTGTATCTCTTGGACTGTCAGCAATCTTCTACTCAATGCATCTGCTACCTTGTTCATTTGTCCCTTCTTGTGCTTGATGGTGAAGGTAAAAGCTTGGATGTACTCCATCCACTTCAAGTGTCTATTGCTCAACTTCTCTTGGGTGTTGATATAACTAAGTGCCTGATTGTCTGTAAAGACCACAAACTCCTTGGGTAGAAGGTAATGCCTCCACTTCCTAAGTGACTGAACCAAAGCATAAAGTTCTAGATCATAGGTATAATACTTCTTCTTAGCTTCATTGAACTTTTCACTGAAAAAAGCTATGGGCTTGCCTTCTTGACTAAGCACTCCTCCTACTGCAACTCCACTAGCATCACACTCCACAGTAAACAATTTGTCAAAGCTTGGTAACAAGAGAATAGGTTGAGTTGCCACTTCTTGTTTCAGTTTCTCAAACCCTTTCTCAGCTTCTTGAGTCCACACAAACTTAGTTTTCAAACCACCCTTGATTGTCTCTAGGACTGGTGCACATATGCCACTAAAGTTTCTTATGAATTTCCTATAAAATTGAGCCAATCCATGGAAACTTCTTACCTTAGTCCCTGTGGATGGTGTAGGCCAGTTTAGGATAGCTTCCACCTTGCTTGGATCCATTTTCAATGATCCTTGAGACACTACAAAACCCAAATATACAAGTTCTTGTTTGAAAAACTCACACTTCTCTAGGTTGATGGCCAACTTCTCCTCTTGCAATCTTCTAAGAACCAACTCCACATGCTTTAGTGTTCTTTTGCTATCTTGCTAAAGATGAGTATATCATCAAGATATACCACCACAAATAACCCTGTAAAGTCCTTGAGCACTTCATTCATGAGCCTCATGAATGTGCTAGGGGCATTAGAGAGGCCAAATGGCATAACTCTCCACTCATACAACCCATCTGTTGTCTTAAATGCTGTCTTCCACTCATCTCCATCCTTGATTCTGATCTGATGGTATCCACTCTTGAGATCCAACTTGGTGTAGTACTGAGCTCCTCCAAGACAATCCATCAAGTCTTCAATCCTAGGAATAGGGAACCTATATGTGATTGTGATTCTATTTATTGCTCTAGAGTTAGTGCATAACCTCCACTTGCCTCCTTTCTTGGTTGCTAAGACCATTGGTACTACACATGGGCTGATGCTCTTCCTAATCAATCCTTGATCCAATAACTCCTGCAGTTGTCTAGCTACCTCTAGATTCTGATGTGGTGTAAGCTTATAAGATGCTTTGTTAGGCAATGATGCTCTAGGTATGAAGTCAATATGATGACTAATGGCCCTTTTTGGAGGTAAATTTGCAGGTGCGCCATCACTTTCTATGTCCTTATACTTCTCAAGCAAATTTTGGACTGCTCCGGGTATGACTATTTTTCTAGTCTGATCTTCTTCTTTGGACTGCAACAAGACTACATAACCTTCACCCCCTTGATGTAGGTTGTTAAGGAACTCCTTGCCACTAATTAACAAGACACTTGGTGTCTTTGACTGTCCTTCATCCTCCTCTGATAGTGACTGCAACTTAAAAGTCTTCCCATCCTTTTTAAAAGAGATAGTATTCTCCTTCCCATCATACATGGCACTTCTGTCATACTGCCATGGTCTGCCCAATAGTAGATGGCATGCATCCATGGGTAATACATCACAAATTAGCTTATCTTTGTACCCTCCAATAGAAAACTCTACAGTTACTTGCTCATTGACAAGAACACTCTTCCCTTTGTGTAACCATGTCACTTTGTAGGGGTTAGTGTGGGGTACCTTCTCCAATTTGAGCTTCTTTACTACCTCTTCTGAGATGATGTTGTCTGTTGAACCTGAATCTAAAATGACCTTACACACTTTTCCAAGTATCTTGCATCTTACTCTAAATAGAGCTCTTCTTTGTTTTGGTTCTTCCTTGACTGGTTGTCTGATCAAAACTCTCCTAAACATCAGATTCTCCCCCATTTCAGATTCAACATGACTGATCTCTGGTGATTTAGTGCTCCTGGTGTCCTCTTGTGCATATGCCACTCTCTTCTCAGCATTTGATGATGATGCTTTCTCCGAGCACCTATAAGCTGGATGTCCTACTTGCCCACACTGGTAACATTTCACGGTAGCAAAGTATAAATTGCTCTTGCTTGCTCCTCTTCCTCTATTTGATCCTCCTTGAGAACCTCTACCTCTTCCATAACCTCCTCTAGAAGATGTTTCACCTCCATGCTCTGTGAGTTTAGATTCACCTTGGTTTCTTTGTTCATTTCCTCTACCTTGGTAGCCACCTCTATGTCCTCTTTGATCCCTTTGATCTCTACCTTTGCCTCTACTCTTAGAAGCCTGATCATGTTTCCTCTTGCTTCTTTCCTCAATCTTGATAGCTAATTGATAGCATTGGTGTACTGTCTTTGGACTTAGAAGAGACATCTCTTCTTAGATGTTCCACTTCAAGCCATTAAGATACCTAGCCACCTTCAGACTTTCATCTTTTGAAACATTGGATCTCATACAAAGTTTTTGAAACTCCTTGGTGTATGTGTTCACATCTTGGTCTCTTTGCCTCAAGCTTTGTCTCTTCTTGTGTAACTGAATCTCATAGTCATCTGGTATGTATGCTTCTCTCACTTTTGCCACCATACCTTTCCAAGTTGAAATAGGCCTCTTGCCTTCTTTTTCCCTCTCTGTCTAAATGAATTTCCACCATGTCAAGGTAGATCCTCTCAATCTAGACTTGGCCACCTTCACCTTCTGTGCTTCAGTGACTCCATCACATTCAAAATGGTTCTCCATGCCTTCTATCCAATCTAAGACTAGGTCAGCCTACAATTTGCCACTAAATAGTGGAATAATTTCAAGTGCCTTCCCACTCAAAGCTTTCAATGCCTTCAAGAAAGGCTCCTCTAGTAGAACAGGGTCAGGTTCAGGGGTCTTGTCTTCCTCTGCAACCTCTTCACTCTTTGGTACCCTGCCCTCCAATCTATCATTCACCTCATCGGCCTTGATTTGCACATTTCTCAATGCTTCCTCAAGTTGTGCCAATCTTTCTCTCAACCTCCTATTATCTTCCTCCTGATCTTCAACCTTCTTTTCCAAATCAATTTTTGTCACCATGGTTGTGGAACCACTAGATTCAAGGTCGTTCATACAAGATTCTATCCCAAATCTTTAACTTGCTTTGATACCAATTTGATAGGGTAGGGTTGGATGGAACAATCACTGTTCCATGCTCTGGATCCTTGTCTTCAAGATCTCCTAGGTGTATCCACCATCTAAACCTCTAGGCCCTACCTCATGTATAGGTACCCCTGGTTCTACTGGCCAACCCCACTATCATCTCACTGTCAATCAACCAAGACAATCTTGGTGCAATGCCACTAACTCTTCCTTAGCCCTTAATCTTCCTTAAAGGCTAATTCCTCCTAACTTCAAATTTATTCTTTGCAGGGGTGTAGATATGTTTCTACTAGCTTCAAACCATCCTCCTAGGGTTCTTGTAAGTTCACCAAACCCTCATCTAGGGTTTTGGTTCCCTAGTTCTAGGCTTCCCCAAATAGGTCTTTTACTCCGAGGAAATGAGGTAACCCTCCTAAATTCTCCAAAGAACCCCAAATCTTTTCTATAGATTCTTAGTCCTGATGCCTACCACTTCAATATTTCAAAGGTCTTAACCCTTAACTGTCTAGACACAGGTCGGACCTTCAATTTTGCAAAATAGGCCTCTTCTTTAGGTTTTCCTATCCACACAATGGACGGTTAGTTTGTTCTCCAATCAGAAGGACTGATGAAGTCTCCTCTTGTTACCAAGCCTTTTTAAGGCTTCCATCTACCTTTCTACCATGTGGTTTATTAGGGAAAGGTCACCCCTGCAAGCCAAGTGCTTTGCACTTCTTGACTTTACTAGCCGGGCACTATCAAGCTCGCCTAGGAGAAGTCTTCCACAGTGCTTTCCTAACTTCTAACCTCTCCTACTCCTAACCTATTTACAACCATGGAGTCTAGCCTCAATCCCCAAAATCCTGTACACTAGGTACAGTGGGAAAGAGAACTAAATCTCCATTCTTCCATGGTTTGATAGTCATAACAGTAACTTTAAAGAACCAAACTAGCTACAAAAGAAAGCTTGAAACACACACACTAGCTATCTACTATCCCACACAAAGATTGGAAGACAATTGCACTACGTTCTACAGTATTCACAGTGCCATGATTACTCCTGCAATACACAAGTTCAAAACAAAACATAGAAAATTACTCAATCTTATCACTATCCTCACTTTCATTCATCAATTTGAATTAGTGTAAAAGCTCCCAATGCCTTCCAACCAATCTACAGGTCGAGGCACACCTTATATAGGTTTCTCAAAGTATTTATGCCTTCCTTGGTTAGACATTTTTAGTTATCAAGTGGCAAAGGTGCAAAATGTACCATTTTGCCACTTTTGCCAATTTCCTAGAAAACTAATACAAGTGAATTTCTAAACTCATAAACCTTTTCATTCCTGATCACTCCTAACCAAGGCATTTTATTAAGCCTTTAACTCTATTCTAATGGTCAGCATGACCTTCATGGAAATACAATAAAACAAAATGCATCCTAGACTTCTTCCTATTGCCTAGTGCTTCCTAGGTGTTTCCTAGGTGCTCCTGTACCAACCTATGACTGGTCTGGAAATGTTTAGGCTATGGTATGGACAACAAAACTTACATCACCCCTTCTCTAATGGCTAGAGATATGACATGGGGAAACTAGCAGTGCCAAATGTGTTTCTTGATGTGGACCTACTCAGAGCAATGGCAACACGTTATGACCTTGTTACAAGGGTAATAAGGGATAATGATGGTGGGATTCTGCTAAGTATAAGTGCAGAGGAGATTCAACAGGTTTTTTATTTGAGTGAGTCTATCTCATTCTTGGTCCCAATTGATCTTGAGGAGATGAAGCGAGAATATGCAAGGTCAAAACCTCTCTTCAAATTGAAGTTGCTTCCTCCTCATCTAGCTAGGGCAGGCAGTTCAACGATTCATATCAGCCCAAGTGACTAGGAGCCTTTCAGGCTAAGCTATTTTTCCAATCACTTTTTGGTGAAATTTTATTCATTATGCCAGATTTTGGGGTTCAGCCCTAATATCATGATGCCAATTGCATACATGTTCATGGGGGCTCAAATTCAACATACCAATTTCTCTATGGTGTACGACTATGCATCTTTTCTAGCAGAAAAGATACATGAGGGTTTGTTGAAGTTGCATGTGGGGGTTGTTGGCACTCCTTTCTTCTGGTACTCCCTATTAATGCATATGTTCATGTACAAGAATGTCGATTTCTTCTCAGAGAAGATGGAGTTGAGGCAATATGTGAATGGAGAAAGATTACCAGTACGAGTTTGGAGTGCAGACCTATCTTACAATAGGGGAGGTGCCATTTTGTGCAATTTGATAATCTATTTGCCTCCAGACTTAGGGCTCGGTTGGTGGTAAATGTGCCTAGAGTTCCTGAAGATTTACATGACTTCCTCAGACCAAAGGTGAGGAAGCCTGATTTGAAGGTCTGCCATAATTGGGGTGACATCATCCTGTACCCCGTAAGCACTGTCCTAAGGGTGTATGGTTTCTAGGGAGCCTCACATATTCTCCCATTTAATGTACCATCAAGAATGGGGTTTGCTGAGGTCATGTGGAAAATAGGTTGTATTCATGAGGACAACCTGACAGGGAGAGGAAAAGGGACTTTGTTCCCTGACTACATTGTTGTTTCAGATTTTGTCTTTTCCAAGGAAGGATGGGTCCACTTTGGAAGGTTTTTTGATGTTTTCCATTTGAAGAGTGGATCTAGGAGGCAACATGACCCTGAGGGATTCTTTGCCTTGTTCAAGCAACAAATTAAAGGTGGTAGGTTTGCACATGAATTCAATTTTCCTAAAGACTTAATCAGAAATGAATTTGATTTGAATAGGCAAGAATTGAATAAAGAAAAATGGATTGCATATGAGAAACTGCTGGCCATAGTGCATAAAATGGATCCAAAATATGATCCATTGATGGAGTTCACTCCTTTCCACAAGAGAATTTCCTTCTTGTTGGATAACTTCAAAGAGATCATGGACACCTTGATGACCAAGAGGGTCAATTTGGAGTTAGATTTTGGAATTCAAAGACCATAATCAAGGCCTAAAGAAACAAGGCCAACCTATCAAACCTTAGTTGATCGGCCTCTATACAAGAGAAAGAGGAATGCCAATAGTGATAAGGAGGAGGGGGATAAGAAAGGAAAACAAATAATGAAGGCATAATCATAGCCAGGTCCAAAGATCAGAGCATCTAGAGGGATAAGGATTGTTGATCTGGATTCACCACCAAGAAGTGACCCTGTAGTGCTACCATCAGAGCAAGCCCTAAGAGGCAGAGAGTTGAGGAAACACAAGAGACTCTGATGGATGAAATAATTGTTACAAATCAGGACATGCAGGTTGGTATCCCTTCCCCTCCTAGATCAACACAGTTGGTGCGATCTGACATGGATGTAAAGGGGAAATGTGTACAAGATGCCAGAATGGAGGCCTGCAAGGCATTCTTGGATGATGATGCATTTGTAAAGACTCCTGTATTCTTGCAACTAGTGTGGAGAATGAAACTAGAAGAATACAAGGACGAATGCAAGAGAAGGAGAAAATCAAGACCTGATAGGTCTGAGCAGGAGAATGATGATGAGGTGAAAGCCGAACTAATGGAAGATTTCAAAAACATCACTCTTGAGGAGGGAAGGAGACTTGTGACTTAGGTTGGTGTCCTAATTCTTCCTGAGTGGGACATAGCCGATGCAGTAGCATTCAATGCTATTTTACAGTCCAAGCACCCCATACCAAATAGTGAAGAAGAGGTTAAGGCAGCTCTGTAGGACTCTACCTTCAGTGAGGAGTATGAAACTCTGGTATTATGGGCATTGGCACCCTAGGGAAAAAAGCCAAATGTAACTGATATTATCCCAAACCTAAGGGGAGGGCTAATAATCAAAAGGGCTTCTGAAACTTCAACTACAAAAGCTACAAGCCTGACTGTAAATGTGGCCAAATTGGCCCAAAAGATAGCTGAAAGGGAATAGGCTGAAAAGAAAAGCTTGATGGAGAAGTACAACATCATAATTGGAGAATATAGTAGGATGCAGCAAAGAAATGTTGAGCTACAATCTGAAGTAGATAGTTTGAAATATGGGTAGGTGGGAGAATCCTCCAGTGCTCCTAGTATCAGGGCATTACCTTCTGCTTCAGGATCAGTTCCCCCTACTTCTCCAATTATTTCTACTCCAGGATCCCCCATCTAGACACCTACTCTCAGTCCTACATTAGGGCCAGTTAAAGAGGAAGTTGAATACTCTGTGGATCCCACTAAGAAGCAAATGTTAAATAAGATCACAGAGTTACAGGCTACTTTAAAATCAAGTGAGGATGGTGCAGTTGCCAAACAAAATGAGGTGGTTGACACAGTTTTGAGGCACCTAAATGAGAAGGTTGATGGTAGATTACCATCTGTATATTTTTTATATTCTTTATTTTTGGATGGAATAAGAAACATCAATAGGGATAGGGAAAACGTTTTGGCCTTGGATGAGAAGTGGATACCTAGGGCCAATGATCTGGATATTAGGTACAAGGCCTCTAGATTTGATGTAGATAACAGGCCCCAGTTATTGAGGCCTACTCAGATTTTTGTGAAATCACTGAAGGGTTTCCAAGTCCTACTTGATGATTTAAATAGGAGAATTAGGGAGTTGGTAAAGAGCTTTGATGATTGGAGTGATACATTTTTTCTAGATATAATTGATGCATAAGAAAATATTAAATCACTGCAATAGTGGCAGGAAAGGGCAGATGAAGTTATCAATGCACAAATCAAATTGATTTGTGATGATTCAGACTATGATTTGTTGGTGAGTAGTATGGATAAAATAATTAACACCAACACATTCTTAAAGTCTTTTGAAAGAGAGGAAAATCAGGTTGCAGTGAAATACAAACCTTACAATACTAAGGTGAATGAGGTGGTGAATTTTGGTTGGCCAACGGATGAAGAGTATCAAAGATGGGTGGACAAATACTTAACCGAAGAGGAGTAAGACAGTGTCTACTACCGGTAGCTAACAACTCGACGGTTATAGTTATAACTGATTATGATTTTGTCTCCATAGTGGTTTTTTGGTGCAGGTTTTGAGGTTTGGCCAATGCAGCGGCTATTCTCTAATGAGTGTAATTAACAAGAAGATGCTCTGAGACTCAGTGATTGTAATCATATTTTTAAAATGTCACAGAGCGGTCCAATTGACCGGTGACATGTGTATTTTCTGGTCTGATGCTTGTTTTCTCCTTCATTTTCTATAAGAAGGATTTCAAGGCCAAAAATAGGGGTTAGCAAGTTAGATATTTTCAGGTCGAGTCTAGGCATAGTTGCAAAGCAAGTTGTAAAGCCTGTTGATTTAGTGTAAATGCAATTTAGGTTTTGTGTCATTTTGTAGCTTGGTTTTGGATTTATGAAGGTTTGATGTTTCATGAAAGTACTAGCATTTCAGTTATAATGATTCATTTCGAGCTCATGTCTCTCCTTTGTATAAGCATATCATAATTTTGAATAATATAATCAAGGGTTATTGCATTCATCTCACTATTGTGGTGTGTATGATTTTCATTTTGGCTTTAATTCAAAGAATTAATTAAAGTGCTTGAATGGAGTTATAGATGGATATGTTTATAAAGGGATTTGGTAAGAAGTATTGGGTTAGGATATAGATTGATGATGTTGTAAGGCAATATTGTCAGAGATCTTATATGTTATGTGTTTGAATCTGCCATGGAATTTTAAATGTTTGTGAATCTGAATCCCCAATGGTATATGGCACTGGTCTAAGTCGTATTTGTTTATGAGGTTCTGTGTCTACTTGTCTTTGCTTAGATCTTGCTACGAAATTGCAAATCAAATGACTATCTTAAGTAATGAAGTATTGTTGTAACCATCTCATGCTCTAAGTAGTTGATACTATTGATGAAAAGCCAATTCAATTCAATATTATCCTATTCTATTGAGCTATTAAATGAGATTATCTGTTAATTGTTAATGATTGTTTATAAGTTTGGTGCAAAGATTATAAACACATTAAGGGGACCACCCTCTTGGGTTTTGCAGAGCCTGAAATGTAGGAGGTTTATTGTTAAAATCCTCATCAGTTGGTCCAGGTCATTCGAGCCGCCCTTGATTAGAATTGGAAATTCTATAGGTAGAATAGAAGATAAAATTGGTTACAATAAAAACAACCAACAACATGGACACAAGTGTCAAGAAAGGGCCCACCAACCTTTTTTCTACCTAGTTCTCGAAAACCAAAGATCAACGGGGCCGATTGAATCATGGGAGATAATCGTCACCATTCCCTGCCTTGTCACAATCAAAAGATGGGCCTACTTTATGGATTGTGATATCTCGAGGTGGTGCAGCATGTAAAGGGGACCTTCTCTACTCTATATCAAACACCTCATTCCAGGTTGACTTCGTAGGACTTTCGAAAATTGGCTAGGCAGTGTGCAGAATGTCGATGTGTGGATGTTGATGCTGGGAGAGGGCCCACTTGCTTTGCCCCATCCTAGCGAATAGAGCCTAAAAGAAATGATGCCACATGACATGCAATAGGAGCCAAGATAAAAGAAAAAGGCAGCACCCAATGCAAAGCTTTGAGGAATGCCATGTGTCAAGCAACAGGAGCCCTAAAGGAAAGAAAGAAAAGCAGCAGAGGAAAGCCCTGACCAGATATCACGTGGAATGCTTCAGAAAGCTATGAGTGAAGCCGCCAAAGGAGAATCCGCGAATGAAAAGAGTGATAAATTTTTCTCAGAGATTAATGAATTTGTTACATCAGCCTTGTTGCATATTATTTAAACCTCCTGTTTTGTTTTCAAACGGCGTGACCGTTGATATTCGGTTGGTGGTTTCTAATGAGAATGTGAAGGGACACAAATCAAAAGGCGTGGGAGATTTTCAGAAGAGAGATATAAAAGGGAGGCTATGTGATAATTTTTGGCATCAATTTTTCTTTAGAACATGATAGACCAGATTGCATGTAAAAAACATTGAGGAAGATAATGAAGCTTTTTGATTCTACAGCCTAATCTTTGTATCGACTGTTTGTTGTAATTATTCAATTGTGTGGTTGTCTCAGTTTTAATGCTTCTTTGTTATTCAAATTGGTATATCAAGTATATATTCAGTTTGTTGATGCACATTTGCTATATTCATGTGATGTGATTAATTGGTTCTTTCAAGTAAAGATTAAATCCTTCTAGTCAATCACATTAATTTGGAAGTGTTAATTGGATAAGTAAGAAGAACCATATAATTAGGGTTGGCAATTTATCTCAAGTAGAATTTTTCAACTATTAACTTGCATGTTTATACCAGTTATAAACCCTTGTCAATGTGCCAAGCAGTTTGAATTATTGCCACTACAGGTTGTATTTTCTGGATCTTCATTAGACTCTGTTTACCCAACAAGGCACTTGTCTTACCCACATTTTATTCATTTAATCTTATTAAACAATTTTCAATATTTTGCATTTTTGTTTAAGTTTACATCTTTCCACTCCCAAATTGCCATTGTGGATAGATTGCTTAAGGGATAAACACATAGCTCAAATATGCTTCATTCATATAGGTTTACCCGCCTAGGTATGGCAGAGCCTGAAGAGAAGAAGGTTCAAATTTACCATTTGGCCTTGTACGTTAGCCAAAAATGTTGTGAGAGCTTGGCAACCTCTCGTGCTTCAAACCTGTGTTTTTGAGACCTAACAGTTTGGCGACTTTGCTGGGGAAAAACTCAGTAAATGTTTTTCCAGCCTATCCATTTATAGAGTCAACAAAGTTTCAAAATTGGTCTTCAACCAAAGGGGATTTCGCTGGGGAAAATAAAAAATAATTTAAAAAGAATCATTTTCCTACTTTTGAAAAAGTAGGTGGCGACTCTATTTAAAATTTGATAGATAATGTATAAACATTTTGGAACAACAGTACTATTCCCATTTAGAATAAAAAGTTGTTGCAAATTTCTTGTCAAGATGTCTGGAGAAGTAAAAAGGCAACAGTCAATAAGAGAGTTAAAGGAATTGAGAAAACAAACACTACAATTGGATACACAACTACTGCAATTGGGAGTCAAACATGCTCCAAACGCACCAAAAAATGAGCCATCTTGTAGTGATCAATGATCTACCAAAACCCATATGGACCTCCAAATTTTGTCTCAGCCATTGATAAACCATTTAACTACAGTAATATCCAAGGCTACCCAAATCCTTATCCCTACAAACTAACAAAACTGCTAAGGCATATCCCTAAATTTGATGGAGAATGGGATGAATTAGCTTGTGAGCATATGGAGCGATTTTGGAATTTCATTGTGAACTTTCAAATTTATCCAGATGATGTCATTATGAATTTTTTTTCAAGATCTTTGAGGGATAATGCAAGAGAATGGTTTATAAGCTTTCCTATTCAAAGTATATCATCATGGGAGGATCTCAAAGAAATATTCTTGAGCCACTATGGGGACAAAGATGATGAGTATTTACATAATCAAGGAGTTCAAGGTCTCTTAGATGTATTTTTTGGCATAAGGAGACACAAAGGAGAATGTGCATGCTCTTTACTCAAAAAAATGTTGAAAATACCTTATGATCTTCTCCCTGGTAATCCCATACTCATTGAGAAATTCATGAGAATATATGACCCCGATTTAGTTCATTGGTCTATGTCATCGAAGCCAACTACTATTGGGGAGCTGTGGTTGTGGACACTCAGGCATGAGTGTGCTAGCAGTGCCAAATTTGATGACAAAAAGAATGGTTTGGATAAAGATGGAGATATTGATCAAATAATGCAGCCAATAGAAGATGAGACATGGGAAGGTGAAAAAAATTCCTATGAAATACCACATGAGGAGGAAGACGATATAGAGAGTCTCTCTTGCATAATAGATTGTGACAATGCATGTTATGAGGGATCTATTGAATATTTAGATTTTGATCTACAATAGGGTGATTCTTGTAGTTCTTATGGAGATCAGGATGAAGAAGCAATGGAAGAAGTAAGCTCATTTGACAATGAGCAAGTAAAACCTCCAACTGAAGATGAGAACCATGGAGATACATTTGAGGAGGAGGAGGTGTATTCAAATACACTCCATGATGAGGATGAAACATGCTCAAGTAAGGATGAGATTAAATCAGCATGTGAAGAGAGTAAGTATAATGATCTTGAAAATTGCTATGCTGATGAATTGGAAGAAGTAGATTGTGTATCATGCCACAATGAAGAAGAGTTTGAAGATAATCATGTGAATCTTGATTTACAACAGGGAGATATTTTCAACTCTTATGGAAATCAAGAAGGGGGAAAAATAGAAAAAAATATGGAAGAAGAAATATGTTCACTCAGTAGTGAGAAAATTTTAGATTTGTTGACTCTTGAATACCAAAAATGTGCACACAACGATGATTCTAAATTTTTGTGTCCAACCTATATTTTTTTTGATAGTGAAAGTACTTGGTGCAATGATTCATATGATTCCATGTCTATTTCTCAAAGTGATGTAGAAACCTTTGAAGTTGATCAAGAATCCATATTTATTCAAGAAGAGGTATGTGATTTGGAAGTTTCGGGCTCATGTACATGAGACATTCATTTGCATACCATGGATGATATGAATCTAACTTTCATTGGTTCAAATATGATTGATAATGAAATTATGAATCAGAAATTGGTGTCACCTCTAGATGGTCATATGAAAGAGGTGCAAAATGTTTCAGATTTGTTTATCTCAAAAGGTGTTGATATGACAGAGTTATCAAATTTGTGTGAGAGGCATTCAAATGTTGAGATGAGTGACATGAATGATCACGATTGTTTATTTTCCCATGTACATGAAAGTTGTATTTCTTGGTTACATAAATGGCCTCATTATGATTGCAAATTTCTTATATAAATCAATTTCAACTATATGATAAACAATGAGAAAGGATATCATTTCATGATGCATGACCCAGGTTGAAATGGTGGAAGGATTTGCAAGTATCTTTATGACAACAAGAATGGAAAGGAAGATGACATGAATACTTTCAAGGGGAGTTCACTAAGCTCAAATAAAAATAAAATTTATGATGAAGGAAAGTATAGGACTTTCTTTTGGTGGCCTTGTGCCATCAGCTGTGGTGTAAATTTTTCAAGACCATATCAATTCGTGACAGGAAAAGGGAAGCAGGATAAGTTTGAAGCTCTGTGGTTGGCAAAGAAGGGGAGGATTCTTATTATTTGTAGAACATGTCTAGAGAGGAGTAGGAATTTCCAGTGCAGAGACAATCCTTAGTGAGCCTCTTGAAACATTATTTTCCATTCACAGTAGTCTAAGAATTCAAAAGAGGCTGGGACTTGCTAGTACATGGACAATACCAAAGTCCCCACATTAAAAATAATTTTTTAATGTACAGTAGTATAGGGTCACTTCCATATCCTCCATTTTCCACCTTTGGTGTCCGCTGTTTCATTTTCATATGCTTTGTGGTCTTGGTTTTCTCTCCCAGAAGCTTGGATACTTGCTATGCCCACGGGGGGCATATATCCCCAACAAGAGCCACTATTAGAGCTTTTACAAATTTTCATTTTTTGCTCATGCTAAGTCTTGGGGTTTAGGGTTTTAAGCTAGGTTTGGTCTTTGGTTTTTTGATCACCTTGAGCATTGTAATTTGGAGTTGATTGGATGTCCTAGTTGTTGGTCTTGTTAGTTAGTTCTTGTGCCATCCTCACACATTCATTACCAGCCCCTTTTAACCTGTCCCATCGGTTTTATCTCACTCAATCTATTTTTGTTTCCTTATGGCGGGTTGATAAATGTTTTAATCTCTTCCTTGAGGTTTATTTCCCCATCCGCCTAGTTAGTCCACCTTTTATGGCTAACATTTTTTCCATGTTAAGGATTTTTGACCATTGGATGGAGATGAAGCAATCAAATCTGGCCTCATTCCGGGTTGACTCCGTGAGACTTTCCTAAATTGGCTGAGTGGTGTGTGGAATGCTGATGCATGGACACAAGTGCCAAGGAAGGGCCCACCAACCGTTGTTCTATCCAGTGCCCAGAAACCGAATATCAACAGGGCCGATTGAATCATGGGAGATAATCGCCACCATTCCCCACCTTATCACAATCAAAATATGGGCCTACTTTATGGATCGCGATATTGTGAGGTGGCACCACATGTAAAGGGGACTTGCTCTACTCTACCACAAATACCTCATTTTGGGTTGACTTTACATGACTTACCAAAATTGGCTAGGCAGTGTGCGGAATGTTGACACGTGGACATTGATGCTGGGAGAGGGCCAACTTGCTCTGCCCCATCCCAGTGCTTGGAGCCTAAAAGAAATGATGCCACACAGCATGCAATAGGATCTTGGATAAAATAAAAAGGTAGCGCCCAAAGCAAAGCTCTGAGGAATGCCATGTGTCAAGCAACAGGAGCCTAGAAGGAAAGAAATAAAAGCAGTAGAGGAAAGCCCCGATGGGACGCCTTGTGGAAAGCTCCGGAAAGCTTTGAGCAAAGCCACAAAAGGAGAAGTTGCGAATGAAAAGAGCGATAAATTTTGCTTGGAGATTAACAAATTTATTATGTCAACCTTGTTGCATATTATTTAAACCTCGTATTTTGTTTTCAAATGACACGACCATTGATATGTGGTTGGCGGTCTTTGATGAGAATGCGAAGGGACACAGATCAAAATGCGCAGGATATTTTCATAAGAGAGATATAAAAGGGAGGCTATGTGATAATTTTTGGCATCAGTTTTTCTTTAGAACAGGGTAGACTAGATTGCATGTACAAAACATTAAGGAAGATAATGAACATTTTTTATTCTGTAGCCTAATCTTGGTATCGACTGTTTGTTGTAATTATTCAATTGTGTGGTTGTCTCCATTTTAATGCTTCTCTATTATTCAAATTGGTATATCAAGTATATATTCAATTTGTTGATGCACATTTGTTTTATTCATGTGATGTGATTAATTTGTTCTTTCAAGTAAAGATTAAATCCTTCTAGTCAATCACAGTAATTTGGAAGTGTTAATTGGATAAGTAAGAAGAACCATATAATTAGGGTTGGCAATTTATCTCAAGTAGAATTTGTCAACTATTAACTTGCATGTTTATACCAATTATAAACCCTTGTCAATGTGCCAAGTAGTTTTAATTATTCCCACTATGGGTTGTATGTTTTGGATCTTCATTAGACTCCATTTACCCAACAAGGCACTAGTATTACCCACATTTTATTCATTTAATCTTATTAAACAATTTTCAATATTCTGCATTCATGTTTAAGTTTACATCTTTCCACTCCCAAATTTCCATTGTGGATAGATTGCTTAAGGGATAAACACATAGCTCAAATCTGCTTCATAAGTGAAAGTGATCAGCCAAAGGAGTACTAACAAGTTTGGCATTCTTCATATTGAACCTATCCAAGGTTTTAGAAATATATTTGTCTTGAGATAATCTGATTTCTCTCTTCTGTCTGTCCCTGATTATTTGCATCTCAAGAATCCTCTTCGTTGCCCCTAAATCTTTCATGGAAGAATTTTGAGCCAAATTTTGCTTCAATTCGTGAACTATCCACACACTAGTACTAGTAACCAACATATCATCAATATAACGAAAAAGAATAGCAAACACGCCATTTGGAAGATTCTTATAGCAGACACACAGGTCTGATTCACAATGAGTAAAGTGTTTCTAATTCATGAAGCTATCAAATTTAAGATACCACTAACTTAGGGATTGCTTGAGCCCATACGAACTCTACTTCAATCTACAAACTTTAGGCTGCTCCATATATTACTTTGCATCAATATCTCCATGAAGAAACATTATTTTGATGTCAAGTTGCTCAAGCTTAAGATCCCATATAGCTGTGATGCCCAAAACAACATGAATTGTTGTTATCTTAACAATTGGTGAGAAAATTTCATTAAAATCAATCCCCCTTTTCTGATCAAAACCTTTCAAAAATAATATGGTCTTGTAGCGTTTAGAACCTCCATATTCTTCTTTCAAGTAATAGACCCATTTATTCTTGAGTAGTTTTCGATTTAGTGGAAGGGTAACCAAATCCCATGTATCATTTATCTTCAAAGACTCCATTTCATCTTGCATAGCCTCCATCTATTTTATTGAATTTTAATCTTTACAAGCCTGTTTAAAGGTTACAGGTTCAGACTGATCAAAAAGAAATAGCTCATAATCATCAAATTTAGACGAACGCCTTTTCTCCTAGGTAGACCTGCTTAATTGAGGAGCTTGTTACTGCAAACTATTATCCAAAGTTAGTCTTTGTAATTGATTTTGGAAATCATGTATATCAGACTATAAATTACCTCCAATTCCCTACCTCTAAACTCTAATTGACTAGGGTAGAAAACTACCATGTTGTTGCACATTTCTCTGTTCTCTTTCCCCAAGTCGATCTTGTGAAAAAACTTTACGTGCATGTCCATGCGTTTAAAGAGGCGACACATTACTCTCAAAAAGCTACATAGGAACATGAGTAGGCTGCATATGACAGTAAAAAACCTATGTAGTAGTATTGAGAGGTGGCATTTGACCTTGGGATTCAGACTAGATTGGAAGATTTTCAAGCTACACAAGACCTAGATGAGGTGGCACATCAAACAATAAAGGCTGCATGCGAAGATTTTTTTTGGGCGCATTAAGACTTGTAGGCTCCAACAACATGGAAGGCTACACACTACTCCCCAAAGGCATCGATATGGTATTTGGGGGTTGTCTGTGACTATGTGAAGTCTATGCATTCATATTAGAATGTTGTGAAGATAAAGTTGTATGTTGTTTACCTATGTAGGGTTAAAATAGGGTCCACCCAATGTGTGAATAAAGACATGGACCACTTATTTTTTAAGGCCCTAAACACCTCAAATTATGCAAAATAAGATGCTAATAACAACCAAAAATGTAAACTAGCTATTATAGCAACTATGGAGGAAGTTTTTAGAGCATACAAATATGTATACTTGGCTAGAAAGTAATTTTTATGAGCTATGGAGGGATCATTCACATTCAGTGGTGAATGGGTCCTTTTAGGGTTTCAAAAAATTGAGTTTAGGATCTTGTAACTTAATGTGTGCACTCTTGAAATCTCGGTTATCAAGTTATAGAATCCTATAGTTAATTATGTAGAGCTCTTTCCGTGATCTTGCACTTTGAATGACAACTTTAGCAACTTTGCAACTTTGACAACTTTGCTCCAAATCATGCTCAACTTGATCTTCAACCTATAAATCTATAATAACAAACTCAAGGGCAATAAAAACTTGTTGATTTTTTAGTAAATGGGGGTTTGCCTCAGTCATAACCCTTGTAGGTAATTAAACCAAATGATTAAATGAAGCATGAACATGAAATAATGTAAATGATGTCACCTTGAAAGTTGTCTTGGAATCAAATTTGTATACTATCATGTAGTGGCCATGAAGAATTTAGATCTTGGATGTAAGATGATTCTTGTAAATGAATCCTCAATGCAAAATTCACTTCTTAGCTCAACACACATGAATGCATCAAACACTTCACATGATGACAAGACCTTGAATTTCTGCAATAAACACTTGAAATCTGCCTTGAAATGCCTTGAAAATTCTCTTGCAATGCTCTTGTTAACTCCAATTTATTATAGTTTATGAATACTCAAAGTTGCTAGGTGAAACAATGTGAATCTACCCCTTATTTATACTAAATTAGGAGATTAACCCTGAAATTCAAAGAATTAAGGTCGACACCAAATCTGGGAAGAAACATAATTAAATTCCTACTAGAATGAAATTTAAAACTTAGGGTCTCATTTAGGGAGGACCCATTCGCCACAAAAGGTGAATGGGTCCTGGCTAAGTTTCTAAGACCAAGCTTCGGGGAGCTAAAAGAAGGCCAAAAACCCATTCCAAATCAACTGAGAAAGGGGGTACTGTTAAGGGAGGATCCATTTGCCATTAAGGGTGAATGGGTCCTAGCTTAGCTTACCAGGACCAAATTTTTCCCAATGAAATAATTTGATATTTAATTTATGATTGTTGGGATAGATCCTCGGGAGGTATCCAAATTAAGGCCTAAAAAGGGGTTTAATAACTCTAATTAACCACAATGAATTAAGACCACATAGATAAGTGTGAAAGTTCTTTAAAACACTTTAAAACACCTAAAAAGGGCATACATTATGTAAATTTTTATTGAAAAGGGGCCCATTAGGCTTAATTATGTAAATAAGTCCTAGAAAAGCGTGAAAGTGTGTTACAACACTTTACAACACCTTTTCAAATGACCATTTAAGGCATGTTTTAGTTAAATAAAGGTCTTAGAATAGTGTGAATGTGTACAAGACATTACAACACCACTCCAAGACACCATTAATTCAGTTTTAAGGTCAATTATTCAAGCAAGCAAGGAAAAGGCTACTTTTTTTGTTACTACTGTACCAATTAAAGGAGGTTTTGAACTACCTTTGTGAGGTTGTAAACTAGCATTTAGAGGCTATGAAGTAATAGATGTTATCTTATCATTTTCATTTTCAAACAAATCAAGAGGCACATATTCTTTGTGCTCTCTTTCTTGCTTTAGTAGGCCTGGGAAAAATTTATCGTTAAATACCACATCCCGAATGTGAACAAGTTGCTTGGCGATAGGATCCCACAAATGAAATCCATATTGCTCTTCACCATAGCCAACAATATATGCATTGCCTTTTCTTAGAATCTAGCTTCATTTGATTTTCCCTAGGAACATGAGCAAACACTTCATAGCCAGAAACTCGTAAATGAGAATAAGAAATTTGTTTTCCTAACCATATCTCTTCAGGAATATCAAAATTCAATCTGGATGAGGGGCTCTTGTTAATCAAGTATATTTTTGTGTTAACTCCCTCTGCCCAATATTCCTTTCTTAGTCTCGAGGAGTAAAAGGAACTATTTTGATCCATCTAATGCCATTATCGACGAAAAAACTATCAAATTCCCCAGAACAAAATTATCACCCATTATCGGTTTGTAATTTTTTTATTTTATGTCCAATTTGATTCTCAAGCATGGCTTTGAAAATTTTGAATTTAGGAAAAAAATAAAATTTTATTGATCATATAGACCCACACTTTTTTAGTACAATCATCAATAAAAGAAACAAAATAATTAGCTTGTCCAAAAGAAGGTACCTCTGCAGGTCCAAACACATCCAAGTGCATGAGTTCCAAATATGTTCATCGCTTCTCTTGAACAGTCTTCAAGAAGCTGATATTCCTTTGTTTGGCATGAAGGAAATTCTCATAGAACTCCAAATCAACAGATTTAAGGCCTAGAAATTGATCCCTTTGAAGCATAACTTCAAGTCCCCTTTTGCTCATATTTCCAAGCCTCTTATACCAAAGCTCTGAATCATTGTCCACAACTTCTATTGCAGCTCCCACTTCACCATGTCACTCTCAAACATATAGATTACTCAATTTGTCTCGTTTTACAATCACCAATACACCCTTGGTTACTTTCCAAGTATGTAAAGAAAATTTGACACCACACCCTTGAGCATAAAGCTGGCTCACTGATATTAAATTTTGTTAAAATGTAGGAACATATCTCACATCCTTCAAGATCCATTTATTTCCATTTTTCAATTACAGCACCACATCACCTTTTCTCACTATTTCACATTCTTTAGTATTGCCAAGAAAAACTCTACCAAACTTACTGTTACCAAAATTTCACTTGCAACTCAATTTGGTAGAGCTGAAATAGTTGGTTGCATTTAAAAGTGAATGGTATTCAAAAATTTCTACCAAGTTAAATTATTGCACAAAAAAGATGCTTTCAAAGAGAATTAAGTTTTATTATGCAATGTTTTACAACAAAAAGGAATTACACAAATTGCATAATATTGTTGTCTTTTATTCATTTTGTATTTAAATATATACAAGATTTCATAAACATTATTGTTTCATACATTGAGATCAAAATAATATTTGAATATCCCACACAAGCCATGGGTATAACTGATTTAACACGGCAAAAAAGAAAGCTATATTTCTGATGATATGAAATAAAGAAAAAACACATGGAAAAATAATATATCCATCATTTCCTATGGAAAAATTTGGTGATTGATCTTCTTTTTCTTTAGCTCCTACTTGCTCCTGATCTTCGGATGTACCTACATTATCATGAAGAGTTTTGGTTAGAGCTTTGGATATAAATGCTGACCATATGTCCTACCAACAGAAATATAACCTTCATTTAGGATGCATTAAATCAGTTATCAATTGTCACATGTATCAAGAGAGCCTGAAAGTCAAAATCTTCAGAAACAAAATTGATCTTCATTGTTTATCTAACTTGTTTGTTCACTGTGCAAATACAAATTTATTTATCATTTCATGATTCATCTTTTTGACATCATAGTATGTGGAGGGAAATGTGGCTCCCACAAGGGTTGAGCCTAGCATACTGCCCTCTTAATCACAAAAGAGGGATAAGGTGTATTTTCATCAATGAGGTGAGTGCAAGTTATAATAGTCATCTAATTTCATTTCAATGAGCATTGACCATAATAAAAAAAGGGGCACTAGTCTCATAGAAGTTGGAAAGTCACTTTAAAGCATTAACAATGTTCTTTGTGACAATGTTTTTTTTTTTTAAATACTAAAAGGACATTCAAGAATAGAGGAGAACAAAAATAGAAAAGGACAACCATTATGATAAAAATAAATTCAAGTGACTTTGGTTACAAGATTCAAAGAGGTAGTTGTTGGCTTCTTCTGTGGAATATGTCCTTGATGTCAAAATTGCCTCCGTTGGTGCCTTGGCATTTCACGGTTTGGTCTTATTATGGCATTTGATTGGCACATTTGATATTTGGTATTCATTTGTCATTGGCATGGTTGGCGTAGTTTCTTTTAAGGGTATTAAAAATGATCATGGGACATAGGTTATCAATCATGTTGAACATTTGTAGTCTCAATTTTCCAAAACAATCAGTACTTCAGATGTCAAAACATTCATTCTTCAGGTTCTTAAGGGCTTCACGTTTTGTGGTGTTGGTTATCACATTTTGTTATATTTTGTTTATGCACATATGTATATCTCTTGGCATATATTCTTGATACTATAAGTGTGTCATCGGATATTTGAAAATAGACATCAAAGTATGTGGATGAAATCGGCATCAAAAGGTGATTAAGAGGTTTGCATGGTTTATAAGTGATATAATTTTTTGGTAAGTGCCTTGGTCGGCATTATTGCATAGAACATTTTAAAAGTGCACTCAAACCGACTATAGTTTTTGTGATCCACCTAGTTATATGATATTGGATTATTCAGTTTTCTATGAAACACTTGATTATATGATATTGGCTTATTCAGGGATCTACATGATTATATGAAACATTTAATAATGTCTTGGGCATACGGTATATTGAATTTAGCATGAAAATTAGCCTTTATTATATCTCATAAGGCATTGGATATTATATGGCAATCGAGTTTGGATAAAGGAAAACATATTTTTCATTCTTGTGCATGTGATTCGGGTCTTTTGGTTAACACATTACTTGGCCTTAAGGCCGACATCAGGTATAAGGTTATGATGATTTAAAATGTCACCATGGAAGTGACTTGGCCTTGATTACTTGGAAACAAATAATTCTAAGGAAATCGGCATTTGGTTTGTAATGTGGTCATGTCAAATAATACAAGGCATTATTTGGTCGACATCTCACTTGGTCAATAATAGAACAATGGTAACGATGTTGGTCGGCATGCAAGGCATTGGACAGTCCATGGATTTCAAAATGCATTATGAGTTTTGAATTATTAATTCAGTCCTTTCGGACTTCAAACTTTATCAAATTTGGTAAAGGTCATTGACTGTTTTGGTTTGGAAAGATTAGGGCAATCTTTTTGTAATTTTGTTCATGGGTTTCCAACCCTATCTTGGCCGCCACCATGGAGATCTCTTCTCAACCGTTTCACTATGTTTTTAGTTTTGGTTACATTACTGTTGCAGCATTTTTAGAGGCTATTGTTCATGGAATATATACATGCTTTAATGCTATTTGGGTAAGTATTACCTATGCAGGCTGCTTGTGTGGACAGGGTTCAGTCTCCTTTCTAAACTTTCATACTGCTTGAATATTCTTGTCAGAAGAAAACCTTCATGATGATCTTTCTCTTAGGAACACAGGAACATCTAGAAAGGTTGTTCGACATAAAGTGGGTACTCTGATAATCACCTCTGTTTTGATTTTTGAAATAAAATTCAAGCTACTGTTGCAAGATCAAGAGATGTAATGATGAAATTTGTATAAGAAGAAAAATAGAGATTAGGGCTTTAAGTCTTCCAAAAAAATTGAGAGAATGAGTTAACTATTTTTGTGTGAGAACAAAAATATGAAAGTGGAGAACAATGATAAATAAGTGTGAAGGATAATGAAAAATGACTGTGAAATATAGTGAGAACATCAGAACTATTGTAATAAAAGAAATGTTGAGTTTTTGAGATTGAAAATCTGAAATATGAGTTCAATATCAAGCTATCTTGAGGCTTGACAATGGCTGGAATTTTGAAGGTTCATTTTTGAACTTTGAGGATTTTAGATATTGTCTGTCAAGAGGCAATTGATAGATAAGAGAGAAATAGAGAGATCCTCTGTATCATTGTATATCTTACTGAAAACAAAAAAGGGGTTGGTGCTCCTTGAGATTGGTGTCTCTAAATGAGGGGTTGGTGCTCCTTGAGTTGGTGCTCAGAAATTAGCCTATAAGGCATTGTAAGCAGTGGTTTTGAAATTAAGCCAGTAAGGTAGTTTAGGAGTGTTTTTTCTACCCCAGGAGGATTTTCCACTCAAAAATTTTTGTGTCTCTCATTTGTGTGATTTGTTTCTATCTTGCATAATCTTTCTTTCAGTCATTTATGTTATTGTGCTCATTTAGTTAGTCAATGCTCTGATACTTCAAGAATTGTTTAAAATTTTAACGTCAATTTGTTCAAGTCTGTCATGTAAATTAAGATTGTGCAAATCTGATTCAAAAAGTCTTTCATAAAGTGAATTTACATCTGCATTCTATGTTAATTATATGAATGCTCAAAAGTTTGTCAAAAGCATGTCAAAGTTGCATTTTATGAAGTTTTATAGTTCTGTTCATAAAGCATAGCAAGATTGTTCATAAAGCTTTGATTGAACAATATCATATCATGCTTTTAATATGGGTTGTAAATGTTAGTCAAGTTTCATGTCAATATGATCTAAAGTGTTAATGTTCACTTGCTTAATCAAATCTGTCACATTGGGTTAAAATTAGTAAAAGTGTCATTATGCTTTCAAAGTAAAAAATCATGATATGAAATGATAGCCAACTATGCCATTTTCTGTTTCATCTAACCAGGTGGTGTATCTTCAGAAGGTAGTAGGTTAAAAAAAATTTGTTTCAAATGACCATGGAGCAGAGGTTAATGCTAATAACCATGAAAGTTAAACAACTACCTATGTGACCATAACAAATGAATGCCTTGAAATAGTGAAGGGGTTGTCAAGCACAAAAGATTTAGCTCACCATAAAAAGAAGCCTTTTGTAAGTCACTATGATAGTTAGCATAGCAGTCTAAGATAGGTAGAGCTTTAGCAAAGGGTTAAGAAAAGATCTAAACAAGGGATAGAGCATATCATGAATTGCATGGAAAACCAATTAAGAATATTTATCTTTTGCAATGGACAATCCTTAATGATTACAATAAGATTGGAGAAAGACAAACAAGTAAGCTAAGCATCCAAGAACAAAGTATGAAAGAGTAAAGGAGAGAATACAATCATCAAGGAAATGAAGCCACATGATATTTCAAGAGAAAAAGGAAAAAGACAACATTGAGCATAGCCACCATAAAATGGTATTTGAATCATAAAAACATATTTAAAGTGCCAAGGAGAGATAGCCAATGTTTATAGTGCATGATGTATACTCTAGTTACAATGCAAGACTAGCTTATTATTGATGAAAGTCACCTTCACTTTTTAGTCAGGATAAAGGAGCAACCAATCACAATGAAGGACTAGAGATTTTTGATTCATTCAAGCATAGTCCAAATACAATAGTGCATCCTTTGAATGTTTATTATTGTGTTTTCAGTCACCATGTATATGATTGAGGCTTCCCTATCAAGAAGGTGCAAATGAATAGTGCTAATTATGGATTATGAGGGAAGTTCTCAAAATGACTGTCAAGAAGGAGATCTATTAGAGGGTCTATGTAGGTATGAGAAGACAATGGAAATCCTTGCTACAGGAAGAATAGTCCTAGGGATTAAATTGGCCTAAGATAGAGTATGGAGGGCCAATGATAAGGCTATTGAATAAAAGTACCAAGGAAGAATAGTCAAATTCATTACCAAAGATGGCAATGCTTTTGGTTCTTTGCATAGTAAAGGATACCCTACAATCTAGGGCAGACCTTTAAGGCTTCATGAAATGGCAGTTACTGGTGATCAAAGAAATATATGGAAATGCTCGAGAAATGAATTTCGTTTGATGCAAAAGTTTTCCATCACCAAGAGAGGGAAGACAATGATGCATCCTACTGAAGACTTTCAAAAAATAGTTAGAGAGAGTTAAGACAATCACAAACAGTATTTTTGTAAGGAGAAACCCTAGCACATTTCAAGGTTTAAGGAGACATTTTGAAATGAAATCTAAAGCCCTTATCATCTCTCATACCCATGGTGTAGAAAAGCCTCAAACAGTGAGCCACATGAAGGGAATGAGAAGGAACAAAAGGAAAATTAAAAAACCTTGTCCAAGACAATGAAATGGAGAAACCCTTGGCCAAGACAATGAAATGGAGAGACTGTAGCCATAAAATACAAGGAGAATTTCTTTATTTGCAAAAAGGGAAAACCCAAAATGAAGAAATATTTATAAATTGCAGTAAGGAGAAGGAAATCACAATAATCAAGTCACGGCCTCTCATGGGTGTCACCTTCTAGATTAATACTTATGTTTTTTTCTTTATAAATGTCATTGAAAAATACAATGATTAAAGAAAAATACACAGGGAAAGCGGCCATATTTCTTTTATTTTTTGCTACAACCAAATGATGGACTTCATTTCTTCCACGGTTTGAGCAAGGAAATCATTTATTTCAAGAGGATTTCAAGTTTAGAAGAATGACTTACCAGCATGGCATTCAACCCACCAATGAACAATATTTAGACTGTAGAGGCAATGAGGAAGTAAACCCTAGCAAGATGGCAGCCACAATGAAGAGCAACTTCAATCTCAAGCTCAAGCAAAAAAGAAGTGAACTCATAATGAGCCTGAGTTAGGGTTGACTTCTATCGTTTGGTTCATTCATTTTACCCTAACTTGGTTGACCAAGTTAGGAGATTTTTTCCCTTTATTTTAAGAAAATATGCCTTATATTAATGCATAAAGGGAACTATTACATTTTTTTCACTTGCAATTGCAATTTCAAAGCTACTTGTATGACTTGAGTTAAGTCTTGCAAGGCTTGAGATCCTTTCTTTAGTTCTAGGTGCCTACTCAATGGAGTTAACTAAACATACATCATCATTTCCACATGCCTACAAGGTATGCACTAGTTTATCCTAACATCAATTAAGGTTAATTGTCAGTTAATTGTCTTTAATTTCCTTAATTCATGCTAAAATAAACTAGTAGAGACCCTCTAAACATGCAAAAATGAGAAGTTAGGTTTAGTTAAATAATAAATTCTCTTAGGAGATTATTTTTGACTTAAGGTCAAACTAGAGTGGTTTTTGGGTCCTCTTTGGTCAAATTGATCATGAGGCAGACTTTGGAGCTATTTTAGCTCATCTTACATTAGTTTTGGGCCCCCTTTTGAGGGATTTTCATATTCTCTCATGGATGAGATATTGGAGAGATATTTTGACTTGCAGTTGACTCCAAGTGCCACCTCTTGGCACTTTGGAGTTACCTTTTGTATATAGAGGAAAAGACTTAGTCTTTTTCTCAATTATTTCTTCTTTGCCTTTGCATTCTACAAAGAGAGATTAGTTTTGTAGCTCAATTTTTTCACAATTATCAATATATAACAACATTTTACACGTTATTTTACATTATTACTTGCAAAGTTTCCTTTCATTTCTTATTACAATCAAGTGTTAGCCTTATCACTTTCCGGTGTTTTGTCTCTCTTGAATGATTTGGATGCATCAAATTTAATGAGTTTTAAATCTCAAAACCTTTAAATTTATGTCTCATTAATGGATGCATGTATACAAAAGAAGGTTTAATCATAGGTCATAGATTGTGCTATCGATTTATCTTCTCCTTCAGGTTGTGAAAAAATTATTTTCCTTCATAAAGGATAGATTATTAGGCCTTTTTGTGAAACACTTATATGATTAATCTATCCAATTTGAGTTGTGAAAATAGATTTTTATGAAAGATAGTTGTGAATCAAGTTGCTCATCATTTATATTGAGGTGCATCACCTCCCATAAAATAATTTTAATTTTTAGAGTAATCCTTCTTCTCTTTTCCCAACAAGCCATTGTTTTCTAGAAGATCAAAAGGGGAACCAACCCATAATCCAGAGATTCATCTTTTCTATGAGCATACCCATAGGCTTGAAGGTGTTTCCATGTTTCACGAGATTTCTGAGTATTTGAACTTAGCATCCGGGTGCAATCTCCATGACAACAGTTTTTGACACACCCGGTGGGACTTTGAAGCTCACTTTAGAGAAATAATTTAAGTTTCAAGTTGTTATTCTAGTATATATAGCAGAGTTTTACATGTCAGAGGTTAAAATTCATACTTGGTGACTCCATTTTTTTTTTGTTTTATATGAAGATCTAGTCAAAATAGCACATGAGAAGAATTCAAACAAGAGGAAGTGTTGATCCTTTCGAGTACTTGCAACTTTCATCACCTAAGAGAAGAGGTAGACCATCAAGAAGGAGATCTAGATCATGTTCAATATCTAGATCTCAATCCACACCTCCTATTCTTAGGCCTTCAAGTTCTGTACCGATATTACTAGTACGCCCTATGCCAATACTTCAAGTTCCAAATCCTAGAGTTCCAACAACTCTGATGGCCAAAGATCATGCATTCATACCATTCAATGGGGGAAGCCCATTGAATCTACAATAGCATGATGATATACCAATGGTTGCACTCAAAATTTTACCCATTTTCACTGGTGAAGATCAAACTACACCAATAGAACATATAAGAGATTTAGCTTCACTTTGTGAAGCTCATCACAATAAACAAGAGAATGTGGCGTTGAGACTTCTAGTAGCTTCATTCAAAGGAAAAGCACTCCAGTGGTTCAGAGGTTTTCCTATTAATTCTATTGCAACATGGGATGACTTGGGAGATAGATTAAATATGTGGTATTCAAACAAGTCAGATCATCGATCCCTTGTTGAACAAATGGCGACAATTAAAAGAGCTCCTAAGGAGTTGATGATAGATTTTACTTTACAGTTTCAAAGAGCTTGGAATAGAATCCTAGCAATGGTAAGACCTTCAACTGATCATGCATTTCTATATTATCTCAAAGCATTAAATAGTGATATTGATGTAATGATTCAATCAATGGGTGGAGTAACATTACTAGGAGAATTTGATATTACTATTAGAGATAAAAATAACCTTATTCGGGATGGTAAAATTGCACCAAGGCCTCCTATGCCTATTTTCCCTGATATTCAACCTCTAATGCCTATCCAAATACCTCATATTGCTCCATTACCTACTGTTCCAACCTTAGGTTATCAAGCAGTTGTTCAAAATAATGTTGTTCTAGCACACTCAGATTTATAAGAGCTTAAGGGTAACCAACAAGAAATGGAAAAATTGTTGCAAACTATTAGCAATGACTTAGTAAGCCTTAAGAGACAACAAGGTCAGAATTTCAAACCTTACCAAGCACCATTCCAAGAAAATAGACCACCTTATTAGGTTGATTACCAAGGATAGAGAAGAAATTTCAATACTAGGCCTAATCAACCATATAATCCAAACGTTGCTAACTCTTCAAAAGAGCTTGTACCTATGTAGAAAAATATAGCACATGATTATGTGTGATGCTATCCATGTAGTCAACCTCATAACTAGGCTACATGCATGAATGGAGTGGTTGATCAGGCTCTTATAGTACAGAGCAACTATGTTGCTTTTCAAAATGCAACAAAGGAGAATAATGATCAACAAGGTTCCGAAATGCAACATAATGATCTTCATGTTGTCATGATGAACTAGTAAGGTAATAAATTTTGTGGAGTAAATCATATTCAAGGACAAAATCAATCATCTACCGTTATTGCAACCAATATAGGGTCAAAGAAAAGGGTTGTTGACTTAAGACAACAAGTTGTTTCTAAGGAGCAACAAGCAGATAAAGATCAACAACAAGATGGTAAAGATAAAAATTAGACTTCTATAGCTCAAAAAGTTCAAGTTCAACCTTCCACTTCTTAGAACATTCATAGTTTACCAAGAGGACAAGTTGTAGCTACTAAAGAATAGCTAAAGACTCAATCTCGGCCTTTAAAGTCACAAACTAAAGCTGTTGTTCCCAAAGTGAAGAAAAAGGTTAGTGTTACAACATTTAATATTATGGATCATATGAAGAAATATAAGTTTAATTTTTCAATGATTTATGCTTTACATCTTCCTAGGAAAAAGGATTTATTGCAAGAGGCTTTGACTAGGATTTTAATTTTTGATGAGTCAAGTAGAGAGTAGCCTAAAGTAGTTCTTACAAATAGCTCTGAAACTAAGAGCAAGCATTCAAACCAAGAGGTAAAACCACCTATTTTTTATGTAACTCTAATAATTGGTGATAATATAGTGCACAATTGCATGATTGATTCAAGAGCAAGCAACTCTGTTATGCCTAAACAACTAGTGGATAAGCTAGGATTGACTTATTAGCCATTGTCAAAGGGAGTAGTTCAATTATATGGTACAACCATTAAATTTGTTGGGGTGATTAAATTTTTTTCCCTTACCTTACATGCTTGTCCAAAATTTTAAATCCCATAGGATATTTATGTCATTGATTTTCCACCTTTCTTTTCCATTTTCCTTTCTAGGGATTTTAGTGCAAAATTGGGTGGGTATTTATCATCAGATTGGTCACATATTTTTTTTAGGACTAGATATGACACTAGAGTGACCATTAAATTAGAACCACAAGAAAAAGATCATATAGAACCATAAGTTTCAAGTACTGTAAATGTAAACCTAGCTATCGATGAGTAGGAGGATCAATCTGTGACCCAAGACCCCAACAATGTACCTATTGAGGGCATACTTGATATAAATCTGGATGAGTGGGCAATGGAGAATCATGAAGTTGATACTTTCACTCACATGGATGAGGTAGCATTGGGAATTTACATGATTAAGAACATGATGCAGTTTTTCTGAACCTAGTCAAAGATGAAAACAACCAAAACAACAAGATAATCAACTTTGGAAGCTATATTTTGATGGCTCAAGAAGTAAAGTGGGTGCTAGTGGAGGAGCTATGTTGATTTCACCTGATGGAGAAATTTATTATTCCACTTTTATTTTCCTTCAGTTTCTCAAACAATAATGTTGAATATGAGGCACTTATTCATGGCCTAGAATGGGCCAAAAAGAAAGGTATTAAGTGTCTACAAGTTTTGGGTGATTCTTAGTTAATAGAAAATTAGGTAAGAAACTCGAATGTACAAAAAATGATTTTCTTAAGTTGTATAAGCATAGAGTTTGGGATTTAATTGAGGATTTTGATGCTTTTAATCTACTGTTTATTCCTAGAAATCAAAATAAACAAGTTGATAAACTTGCTGCCATAGGATCACAATTTGATATTCCAACTGATATTCATAATGTTGAGGTACAACAGTACATGAAAGTAGTTTTGAGACCATCTATACCAGATAATAGTGTTAGTTGGCAAGTTTTTGAAAGCGATGAACATATTATTAACTTTCTAATGGAGGAAGTAAAGTTTTTTGCTGGAAACCAGCAAAAATTTGAGTTGCAATATGATAATCAGATCTTGCAATTGAAGTCTAATAATATATCTAAAGGTTTGGTAACCTTAGAGTTAATATTTAATTCTCATGATCAAGTTCGAAGAGATACAAATAGTATGACAGTGAAGAAGGAGCACTATAAACCCATTGAGATATTCAAAGATCAGCTCCTCAAGCTTGGTAAGGTATGTACCAAAGAGGAACAAAAATCTTTTATTTCACTTTGTCAAGAATTTAGTGATATTTTTTCTTGGGAATATGGAGATTTGAAGGGTTTTAACCCTAGGTTAGCTCAACACACTATTAAGCTAGAACCCATGAAAAACCAGTAAGACAGAAGCAAAGGCCTCTAAACCCCAAGCTGGAGCATCTCATGAAAACATAATTAATAAAATTGATTGAAGGTAACATTATCTTTCTGATTAAGCATACATCTTAGGTTTCTAATTTGGTACCTGTTAGGAAAAGGAATGGTGAGATTAGGTTGTGTGTTGATTTTCGTGATTTAAATAAAGCCTCTCTTAAAGACCATTATCCACTGCCCTCAATGGAGCAGATTTTACAAGTTGTTTTAGGTTCAAAAGGTTCTCATTGTTGGATGGTTATTCAATGTACAATAATATTTTAGTAAAAGAGGAAGACCCGTTTAAAATTGCCTTTACTGCCAAATGGGGAACCATGGCTTATTGAAAGATGCCTTTTAGTTTTTCCAATGTAGGGGTAACCTTTCAGAGAGAAATGGACATGGCTTTACAAGGCCTTATTAATAAGTTTTTCCTTGTTTATTTAGATGATGTTACTATTTTTTCAAAGAAATTTAATGAACATTTTGATCATCTAAGACAGATCTTTAAAAGATGTAGAGAATATGTGGTTTCACTTAGCCCAAAGAAGAGCATTTTTTCAATCCATGAGGGGAAGCTTCTTGGACATATTTTTTCTAAGAATAGTATCACAATTGATCTGAAAATGATCACTACTATTCTAGCTTTACCTCTGCCTACACATAAGAAAGGCTTACAAATCTTTCTAGGTAGGATCAATTTTGTTAGGAGGTTCATACCTAACATTGCAGCATTATTGCAGCCCCTTACAACTATGCTGAAAAATAACATTCCTTTTAGATGGACTAAGGAAGGTAAGAAGATTTTTGAAGAAATCAAGGAGGCCCTTTCAGCAGCCCCAACACTTATTAACCCAAATTTTGATAAAGATTTTATTTTATATGCATTTGGGAGTGTTGACACTATTTCATCCATGCTTTTCTAGTAAAATGAAGAAGGATTAGAGTAGGTTGTGGCTTTCTTTAGCCAAGTTCTCCATGATTATGAAGTAAGATACTCATTTGTAGAAAAACATGTGATGGTTGTAGTAAGAAGCCTTCAGAAATTTAGACATATGCTCTCAAATAATTAAATTCAGCCGCTGATTGCACATCCAACAGTTAAGGATTTTTTGCTTAGTAAAGATATCAATGATAAAAGAACAAGATGGATTACAAAATTAATGGAATATGACATTAATATCAAGGTCACCAAGCTTGTTAGAGTAAAAGGCCTATGTGAACAGCTCGCTAGGAATGAAGAAAACAATAAAGCAATTGATGAGCAAGTTGCAACAATGCTCAATAACCAAGAACAAGTTGTTGTTCCAGCTTCTTCCACAAAATGGATTCAGCTAATGATCCACTACTTGCATACTGGTGACTGTCCTAAAGGTTTGGACAAGTCAAAGAGAAGGTATTATAGGATTCAAGCCATCTCTTATGTTGTAATTGATGGAATTTTATATAAAAGGGATTTTCATGGTGTTTTACTCAAATGTGTTGAACCATAATAGATTGATAAAATTTTAAAAGAATTTCATGATGGACCCTCTAGAGGCCATTTTGCACTAAGAACCACAACTCTTAATATTATGAGAGTTGGGTATTATTGTCTTGAATTATTTAAAGATTCCCATACTTGGATTAGAAAATTCATTAAATGTTTAGTATTTACAGGAAAGCAAAAGCTTGCAACCCCTACCTCTATATCCAATTAAAGTGGAGCAGCCTTTTGGAAAGTGGGGACTTGATTTCATTGGTCCCATTAACCCATCTTCAAGTGCAGGTCATAAATGGATATTAACAACAATAGACTATTTTACCAAGTGGAAAAAAGTTGTTGCATTGAAGGAGGCAAATGAGACTTTTGTTTAGAATTTCTATCAGGACTTGGTTTTTAGGTTTGGTACTCTTGATTTTATCATATCTGATAATGCATTAGCATTCATAGGTTTAAAATTTTTAGATTCGTCAGTTAAGAACAACATATATCTAATACTTTTTCAAATTATTACCCTCAGGGTAATGGATAGGAAGAGTCCACTAACAAGAACCTAATCAAGATCATCAAGAAGAAAATCCAAGACAATCAAAGGACTTGGCATGATAAACTGAAGTTAGCCCTTTGAGCTAATAGAATAACACATAAGAGAGCTATAGGTAATTCACCTTATGTTCTTACATATGGCAAAAAGGCCAAAATTCCCATCTTAGTTGAATTGCCAACCTTGAACATGATCAAGGAATTAGATTTGTTAGAAGAGGAACCTATGGAAATTAGGCTTGCATAATTAATGGAGCTAGAAGAAATAAGAGAAGAAGCATTAAGGAATCTGGAGATCCACCAAGCTCAGATGAAAATAACCTTTGATAAGAAAGTAGTCCCAAGATCTTTCAAAGAAGGTGATCTGGTGTTTAAATAGGATGAACTAAAGAGAAGACCTAGTAAACACACCAAGTTTGATGCCATGTAGGATGGCCCATACATTATCACATAATGCAAACAACATAATGCATTTCAACTCTCAAAGTTGGATGGAGAGGTGTTGCCAATCCCTATCAACGGGATTCATCTCAAACAGTTCTATTAAAGATCAAAGGTTGTTGTTGTACATAGTTAAATAGAGGTTTTCAGCTAATAAGTGCTCTAAGCACACTTCATTTCATTTTTTTTGTTTTCCATAAGTGTTGATGCACATGTTTCCTGGCCCTATCCTAAATAGAGCCATGACAATTTATTTTTTGTTTTGTTTTGCTGTTGTATAGTTCCTAACAACTGAGTTACAATGATTTTATAGGTTTCAAGGGGGGAAAATTCAACTCCATGCCCAATGGATTGTTCAGGAAAATGGTTTGACATGCTTAGCAATAAAGCATTCAACAAAAATTGCCAAAAATGTTACCAAAATTTCACTTGCAACTCAATTTGGTAGAGCTGAAAGAGTTGGTTGTATTTAAAAGTGAAGGGTATTCAAACATTTTTGTTGAGTTAAATTATTGCACAACAAAGATGCTTTCAAATAGAATTTAGTTTTATTATGCAACATTTTACAATAGAAAAGAATTACACAAATTGCATAATATTGTTGTCTTTTATTCATTTTGTAATGAAATGTATACAAGATTGCATAAACATTGATGTTTCATACATTTAAATCAAAATGTTTGAATATCCCACACAAGCCGTGGGTATAATTGATTTAACATAGCGAAAGAGAAAGCTATATTTTTGAAGATATGAAATAAAAAAAACCACATGGAAAAATAATATATCCATCATTGCCTGTGGCAGAATTTGGTGATTGATCTTCTTTGTCTTTAGCTCATACTTGCTCCTAATCTTCAGATGTACCTACATTATGATGAAATTTTTTGGTTAGAGCTCTGGATATAAACTCTAACCATATGTCATACCAACAAAAATATAACCTTCATTTAAGATGCATTAAATCAGTTATCAATTGTCACATGTATCAAGAGAGCTTGAAAGTCAAAATCATTAGAAAGATCATTGATCTTCATTGTTTATCTAACTTGTTTGTTCACTGTGTAGGTACAGGTTCATTTATCATTTCATAATTCATCTTGTTGACATCATATCATGTAGAGGGAAATTTGGCTCCCACAAGGGTTGAGCCCAGTATACTGCCCTCTTAATCACAAAAGAGGGATAAGGTGTATTTTCATCAATGAGGCTGAGTGCAAGTTATAATAGTCATCTACTTTTATTTCAATGACCATTCACCATAAAAATAAAGGGGGCAACAGTCCCATAGCAGTTGGATAGTTACTTTAAAGCATTAACAATGTTCTTCGTGACAATGTTTTTATTTTTAAAAGCCTAAAAGGACAGTCAAGAATAAAGGAGAACAACAATAGAAAAGAACAACCATTATGATCAAAAGACATTCAAGTGACTTTGGTTACAAGTTTCAAAGAGGTAGTCACTATCATGATATGAAATGACAACCAACTATGCCATTTTGTGTTTCATCTAACTAGGTGGTGTATTTTCAGAAGGTAGTAGGTTAAAATTTTTTTATTTCAAGTGACCATGGGGAAAAGGTTGATGCTACTAACCATGAAGGTTAGACAACTCCCTATGTGACCATAACAAAGGAATGCCTTGAAACAATGAAGGGGTTGTCAAGTATAGAAGATCTAGTTCACCATAAAAAGCAACCTTTGTAAGTCACTATGATAGTCAACATAAAAATTTAAGATTGGCACACCATTAGCGAAGGGTTGAGAAAATATTTAAACAAGGGAAAAATCATATCATGAATTGCATGGACAACCAATTAAGAATATTTAGTTTTTGCAATGGCCAGTCCTTAATGATGACGGTAAGATTGGAGAAAGACAAACAAAGTAAGCTTAGCAGCTAAGAACAAAGTATGACAGAGTAAAGGAGAGAATACAGTCATCAAGGAAATGAAGTCACATGACATTTCAAGAGAAAAAGGCAGAAGAAAACATTGAGCATAGCCACCTTAAAATGGTAGTTGCATCTTATAAACATATTTAAAGTTCCAAGGAGAGATAGCTAATGTTTACAGTGCATGATGTATACTCTAGTTACAATAAAAGACTAGCTTATTATTGATGAAATTCACCATCACTTTTTAGTCAAAATAAAGAAGCAAAAAATAACAGTGAAGGACTAGGGATTTTGGATTCATTCAATCATAGTCTAGAAATAATATTGCATCCCTTGAATTTTTATTATTGTGTTTTTAGTCACCATGTATAGGATTGAGGCTGCCCTATCAAGAGGGTGCAAATGAATAGTGATAATGATGGATTATGATGGTAGTTCTCAAAATGACTGTCAAGAAGGAGCTCTATTAGAGGGTCTGTGTAGGTATGAGAAGACAATGAAAATCCTTGCTAAAGGAAGAACACTCCTAGAGATTCAATTTACCTAATATAGAGTATGGAGGTCCAATGATAAGGTTGCTAAATAAAAGTACCAAGGAAGAACAATCAAAGTCATTACCAAATATGGCAATGCTTTTGGTTATTTTCATAGTAAAGGATACCCTACAATCTAGGGTATACCTTTAAGGATTCATGAAATGATAGTTACTGGTAATCAAAGAAAGATATGGAAATGCTCAAGAAATGAATTTCATTTGATGCAAAAAATTTCCATCACCAAGAGATGGAAACAAATGATCCATCCTACTGAAGACTTTCAACAAACAACTAGAGAGAGTAACGACATCCAAAAATAGTATTTTTGCAAGGAGAAACCCTAGCGGGTTTCAAGGTTTAAGGAGACAGTTTGAAATGAAATCAGAAGCCCTTATCATCTCTCATACCCATGGTGTAGCAAAGCCTCATACAGTGAGTCATAAGAAGGGAATGAGAAGGAACAAAAGGAAAATTAAGAAACCCCAGCCAAGACAATGAAATGGAGAGACTGTAGCCATAAAATACAAGGATAATTTCTTTATTTACAAAAAGCACAAACCTAGAATGAAGGAAATCTGGTGCAGGAGCACCCATTGGTTGTCTAGGAAAACTAAGCAATCTATTTTAGTTCAGTTGTGTGTGAGCCTTAGTGGCATTTTTGTTGTGATTAGATGAAGGTCATGTTGACCACAGAGTAGGTGGAATAGGGTTTTAGATCAATAGAGGCTTAGGACTTTTGCAAGGTGCAAATAGGGCTAAGAATTTGTCAAGCCTTCTAATTGGCACCAGTTGGATGATGATGTCATCATGATGTCATTTGGGTCAAACTTGGGTTAGAAACATGTTTTGGTCATTAGCCAACAATTGCAAAAGTTGCATTTTTCAACTTTGCAACATTTGAAATGTTGCTCGACAACATTGACAGTTGGAGCTAAAATGACCAAGAAGAGCCCAAGGGAGAAAATAACTATTTTGTGACCCTATTTATGGGATGCCTTGACATTAGAGCAAGGTTGGATGCCTATTATACGGTTTAAGTTTTTGAATTCAAGAAAAGCATATGTGACTGTGTGTGAAATTTCTTGGTTTTTGTATTGCAGTGATACTTTAATGGATTAGTTTTGGCACTGTAACTTGTGCATGATGTAGGGTAGTTGTTCTTTGAATTCTGTGTGGCATTAGATAGTTTGTTTGTTTAGCTTTAAGTACTTCTTGTAAATATTTTGTGTTCTACACTATTACTGGTCTGAACCAGATAGTTTGTAAAGAATGGAGTGTAGTTCATTTCCCCACCGTACAAATTGTACGGCCCTTTGGGATTAGTGACTAGACTCCATGGGTGTAAATATAGTGGGAGTTGGGTCCTTTGAAATAATAGGAGCTATTGTTGGAGTCTTGCCCTAGGCGAGCCAGAGAAGAGCCCGACTAGGAAAGACCATAGTGCAGAGCACTTAATTTACAGAGGTGATAACTTAGAGACAATTTCCTTTTGGAGAAGGAAGATATGAGTCTTACCAAGATATGGTAAAGAGGAAGAGACTCTACCAATCCATTTGTGAGGGGAGAACTTAGGAAGTTGCAGAGGAGCCAGGAAAGGCCTAAAGAGCCTTAATTTTGGCTCATTTTCAGTTAGGGCATTGTACGACCAGTTGTGGCCCAAGACCCCAAAAAAATCCTTGAGGGGTGGGCATATGAACTAGGAATCCCAAGAAAAGATTGGGGTTTTCTTTGGAGGGACTTTGGGAAAATCCCTAATTTCTCAGAGAAGGAGACCTAATAGGGCTAGTAGCCTTCTAGGCCTAATGAAGGAGTTTGGTGAAAGTGACTTGCAGATGGAGCTAGGCGGATCCCTAATGCCCCTAGTAGGATGGATTGAAGCTTTTGGAAGCACCTCCACACCTCTGTAAAACTATTTCAAGAAATTGGAGGTTAGTAGCCTTTAAGGTTGTTTAAGGGCTAATGGCTAGTGCTACAAGATTGCACCAAGTTTTGACTTGGTAGAAGGAACTTTGTTGTTAGTTGGGTTGGCAAGGAGACCTAGGGGATCCTAAGAAGGAAGAGATCCTATAGGTTGCAAGTGGTGGAGAATGACACCCTAGAGGTCTTCCAAGAAAGACTTAGAGCATGAATCAATGAGTGATTCATCTAACCTCCCTATCAAAATCACAATAATCAAGCCGTGACCTGTCATAGTTGTCACCTTCTAGATTAATACTTCTGTGTTTTTCTTTACAAAGGTCATTGCAAAATACAATGAATAAAGAAGAATACATAGGGAAAGCATCCAAATTTCTTTCATTTTTTGCCACATCCGAATGATAGACTTCATTTCTTCCATAGTTTGAGCAACAAAATCATTTCTTTCAGGAGGATTTAAATTTCAGAATAATGACTTACCAGCATGGCATTCAACCTGCTAATGAGCACTATCCGGACTGTAGAGGCAGTGAAGAAGTAAACACTAGCATGATGGCGACCACAGTGAAGAGGAACTTCAGTGTCAAGCTTGAGGAAAAAAGAAGTGAATTCATAATGAGCCTGAGTTAGGGTTGACTTCTATCCTTTGGTTCATTTATTTCACCCTAACTTGACCAACCAAGTTAGGAGATTTTTTTCCTTTATTTTTAGAAATTTATGCCTTATATTAATGCATAAAGGGAATTATTACATTTTGTTCACTTGAGGTTTTAATTTCAAAGCCGCTTGTATGACTCGATTCAAGTCTTGCAAGGCTTGAGATCCTTTTTTCAGTTCTAGGCACCTACTCAATGGAGTTAACTGAACATACATCATCATGTCCACATGCCTACAAGGCATGCACTAGTTTATCCTAACATCAATTAAAGGTTAATTATCAGTTAATTGCCTTTAATTGCCTTGATTCATGCTAAAATAAACTAGTAGAGATGCTCTAAACATGCAAAAATGAGGAGTTAGGTTTAGTTAAATAATAAATGCTCTTGGGAAATTCTTTTTGACTTAAGGTCAAATTGGAGTGGTTTTTGGGTCCTCTTTGGTCAAACTAATCATACATATATATATATATATATATATATGTATGCATATACATAGTTGTGTGTGTGTATATATATATGTATACAAAACTAAGTATATGCATACATATATATATTACTATACATCTATATGTAGCATATCCATAAATTGTAACTCGAAGTGTAAGTGAAAATCAATCTAATTATAAATTGTAAGTGTACGTTTGCAATGAATAAGAAAAATAAACATCATAAATGAACACGATGTCTACCAAGTCACAACCAAAGTAAAATCTTGAAAGACATGCTCTTTACAACATCCCTAGTTGTGTATACATGCATACATATACATATATATATATATATATATATATATATATATATATATATATATATATATATATATATATATATGTATGTATGTATGTATGTATGTATGTATGTATGTATGTATGTATGTATACACAACTAAGTATATGCATACATATATCTATACATCTATATGTATCATATCCAAAAATTAATCTATTTGTAATTATAAATTTTTCAATAGCTACACTTGGAAATCAATCAAAATGTAAATTGTAAATGTAAGTTTACAATGAATAAGAAAAATGAACATTATAAATGAACACAATGTCTACCGGGTCACAGCCAAAGTAAAGTCTTGAAAGAATTTACCTGAAATGTAATCTTGAAATTTGACATGCTCTTTACAACCTTCTAGCCATTTTATATGCCTGCCACAACAAACAAATATAATAGAACAAACAAACATGGAAAATAGTTATTGAAATAAATAAAAAGACATAATAGTTAGTGAACAATATAGAAAAATAATTAAAACATAGAGCCATTTGAAAAAAAAATCCTTAATTATTTGGTGTGTTGACAAACACATTTACCAAATGACCAACCTTGAACATTGTTGCACCACCTCTCCTCATTCTCCTGTTCCTGTAAGAAAATATTTACAACCATGGGTAGTCACAACTAAGACTAGTAACATACAAACATCATACGACCTTTGAAATAATGCATGAATCAAGTTCAACATATTAAAAGATCCATATGGAATAGATAAATATATGTAAAAACATATAAATGTTAATATAATTGTATACCAAGATTTATTCAACTTATATTCATTGTTTCTCATCAACCTTGGATATATTAGGAATGTGCAAAGGATGCCATTCAATGGTCTATAGAATGGAGAGGATATTACTAGAGGAGAATAATTGTGAATGCTGCCGGCTGCTATCCCTCTTATTTAGAAATTTGAATCCGACAATTGAATGCATTCAATTTGATTGTTGTGTTTCAAATACGAATTTGTTATAGCATTTTAATTTGTAGATGCCACTTACGTAGGTTTTTAGAGATGATATGACTGAATTCTTTATTATATTTGGATTTGATGTTTATATGGGGAGCCTTATATATCTGTGATTTTTTGCATGTTTGTATGCATGCATATAGTCATACAAACACAAGCATACATGCAAACATTTATAGAAACACAAGAATACATGCATGTATTCATATAAACATATACATACATATACATTGTAGAAAATCATTGATATACATTGAATTTTTTTTAAAAACACCTAAATGTGTCACTATTAACATTTAAATAAAACTATTTTATCATTCAAATCTGCTAAAAGGTCAATGGGTCTAATTCATGTTAGCTATAAAATCATTTTGGCCCCCATTTAAAATCACTCCTACATATTAATCTCCTTACTTTATCATTGGACACCAAACACATTACACCCCAATTAATCTTCATGATGATGGGAGGTATATATATACATACATACATACATGCACATATATATGTATCTATGTATATATGTATGTGCATACATACATACATACATATATACTTAAATTCATAAATACACACACACAGACACACATATATATATGTGTGTGTGTGTGTGTGTGTGTGTGTGTATGTGCATTAATAAAGACATACATACATATATATGTATGTATACATATATATGTATGTATATATATACATGTATGTATATATATATGTGTACATGTATGTATGTGTATACATACATACATACATATATACATTGAGCAGATTGATATATATGTCTGTATCCTTTAACTATCCTTTCAAAATACAAGCAATGATACTGGTTTATCATTTTTTCCCGCATCTTATTGAATTTGTAAAAGAATGTGTACAATGTGCATACATACATACATACATACACTTTGAAAGGAGAATGATGTTTTTTGTTACCTCACATCATGGATAGACAACTATATATATGCATACATACATACATACATATATGTAATTGTATGTATGTATGTGCATACATACATACATACATACATACATACATACATACATATATACATACAATGTGGGAAAAAAAACCAGAACCATGACCCAACAAAATCAAACAACACATGGCGAAAAGGTGTGTAAAAGTGTAAAAGGAATGATTTATTTCATAAACAAGAAGTAATAATTTTTCAATCATCGAATAAACCCATCATGGGTCATAAAAGATGTAGAATAAAATAATTAACTAGTACCATTGTTTTCATTTTGAAAGGATAGTTAAAGGATACACACATATATATCAATCTGCTCAATGAACAAAAGACAACAAACACATAATTTGTAAATGAATTTATAATACATTGTACACATTCATTTACAAATTCAAACACACAACAAATTCAATAAGTTGTGTTATATATCATTATACACATTCATCTACAAATACAATAAGCTGTGTTATATAAATATAATTAACATTGTACACATTATTTTACAAATTCAATAAAATGCAAAAGAAAATGATTAACCAATACCATTGTTTGCATTCTCAAAGGATAGGCAAAGGATACACACACATATATTGATTTGTTGAATGAAGAAGAGACACAAAATGTAAAATGACAAATATATGTATGTTGGCCTACTGTATGTGCAATGGAAAGTATACAAATATAAACAAATGCTAGTTTGTTGTATTGGATAGCCAAACAAAACATATTTAAATAGAGTTATATACCCATGACCATGCTGAAAGAATTGCTGCAAAACTTAGGAGAATTTGTTTTGCAGATCTTTAAAAGACAACAGAAAAGAACTTCATTTACTTATAAAGTAAAGTAAAAAGATAGTGCATAAATATAAATGTTAAATGCACAACTCATGAAAATAATTATAAGTAGAATGTACAAAGTACATTGTATAGTAAATGAAAGAAGCTGTGCTATATTCAACAACAATAGGATATTAATTTTAATAGAGGTAGATCAATTACACACTTGGGTTTTCAGAATTGTGCACAAGAAATTAACCAAGGGTTTCATAATAATAGTTCCTTACTCACAGGAATATAGAAGTGCATTTTCAGATAGATGTGAAATATTCTAGGCAAGGGTTTCATGAGAATAATTCTTTAAGCACACGAATTTGGAAAAAAACCAAGCAAGGGTTTTCAAAAATACATATGTATTTTAAATGGGTTTGCCAATTTTTTCCCATAGTGACATGGGTTTTTTATAAAAAGGTCAAAGCAGACCAAAAAATATTATTTTGCAGACTTGTGGTCAAACCCACAAAATTCCTCATCATTTATGGATACAAAACCATGAGACAGTCGACTTTACCAGGTCATATTTAATCATTTAACCCCCAAAAAACTCGTATTTGGAAAAACAAAGCAAGGGTTTTCACAAAAATGGCATATACTAAATGGGCTTGCCAATTTATGGCCATATTCACATGGGTTTTTTATTAAAATGTCGATGCAGACCATTAAATCATTTTTTGCAGACATGTGGTCAAACCCACAAAATTCCCCTATCATTTCTGCAGACAAAATAATGATACAATTGACTTTACCAAGCTGTGAGCGCATGGTAAAATGAGGAGAGGAAATCATTTAACCCCAAAAAAACCCGTGAGTAAAACACCAGCACCATGACCCGACAAAATCAAACAACACGTGGTGAAAAGGCGTGTAAGAGGAATGATTTATTTCATAAACAAGCAGTGATAAATTTTCAATCATCGAATAAACTCTTCATGGGTCGTGAAAGATACAAAAGAAAATGATTAACTAGTACCATTGTTTGCATATTCAGTGGAGAATGGTGTTTGATGTCACCTCAAGGCGTGTGAAGTTGCAGGAGCTGTGGAGAGCCATTTCCATTCGTTTTCATCACCATGAGAACCTTCCAGAGCATGCACGGTAAAATGATGGAAAAGAATAGGATACCCACAAAAAAAATATTAGTCATAATTGGACCCCAAATGAATATTAATTGGGGTGTAATGTGTTTGGTGTCTGGTGCTAAAGTAAGGAGATTAATATGTAGGAGTGATTTTAAATGGGCACCAAAATTATTTTATAGGGTACTAACGTGAATTAGACCCATTGACCTTTTAGCAGATTTGAATGATAAAATAGTTTTATTTAAATGTTAATAGTGATAGATTTAGGTGTTTTATTAAATTCTTTTTGGTGGTTATAGTTGGTAGGTACTGGGACATTAGGTGGTTGGGAGCAGATGACACCTCTAAAAGGTGTCCTTTTGACCTTTTGCGTGCATATCCAATGCTCCTGCACTCTATCGAATTGTCCAAAAGCCAAAACCTTAGTTATAAGCTCTTAACTCATGAGCAAAAAAAACCCATAATTTTTTTTCGATTCGACGTATGATTTAGATTCTATGGTTGCACGAAGTTAGCCCTGGTGGATACTGGGTCTTCTCCCCTATATATACCATGAAGAATTTCCACCTCTATCATCTGCAGTCATGGTGTGTCAAGAAACCACAGTTCTTTGAAGAAGACTGTCAAACAATTCCAAACTTTGCCTATGCTTGCATAGAATTTTGCAAATCTATAAATTTTCACTGTCCAGAAGTCTTCACAAGCTTGCTCCAACATTCAATTTCATTAATGTCTACAACCACTTCTCTCCATGAATGTTCTGGAAATAACTAACTCATTTTCCCCTTTTCTTTTCAAATGCTCAAGTTAAGAAAGTTTTTAAATTTTAGCAAAGTTAAAATTCACTCAAATGCAAGCAAAAGGAAGTTCAAATTTGCTGAAATGTGAGCAATGTAGGTTAGGATTTCTAAAAATTTGAGTATTGATGAGGGTGCCAGCCCAAGACATAGAAAATCACACACACAACCAGAGAATAATATTATTATTCTGAATATGAAAATATTACATGCAGAGGATCTCAAATCCTCGAGTTCTGCAATACATGCAAATTACAGAAACTACAAAAATTCCCCTTTTCTCACTATGTGCTCTTTTTCCCAAAAACTACCAAAAAATCAGAAACTAGCCCATAAATAGCCCCTCTTCAGTTTGGAGCCAAAAGCAACATTAAAATCATGAGTTTTGGCGGTTTGGTGCCGAGAATTACAATTTGAAATTCAAAAATTGAGTCCTAATTTGAAAATTGGTAATTTTCCAGAAATTGACCAACTTCCGGAAGCCATAACTTTTGATTCGGGACTCTGTTTTTCAGACCGTTTGAACCGTTGGAAAGGTCTCGGAGTGAAGAATGTGATAAAAATTATCTCCACTATTTTTGATGATTTATGGGCCCATACAAGACCGTTTAGTGCCTCAAATAGGGCTCAAAAGATTTTTCAGGGAAAAATATAGAAACTGAAACTTGAATAACTTTCAAACTGGGAATGATCTTGACCTGATTCTTTCACCAAAGTGATTATTTTTCTATCCTGAAGCTTCCCTAAAATTTATGCCTCCTCACACGTACTAAAAATAGCAGTTGAGCAGAAAAAGCAGAAAAGCAGTTCTGAAAGTTGGGAATTCTTCTTCAAAAAAAAGGGTATCTAGAAATGCAAAAACATCTACAAAAAAGCTAAATGAAAGTAAAGATATTTTTTGGTGATGTAGGATTTCCCTTACACCACTGGATGCTCCTGCATCAGACACCCAGGGTAATTTGAGAAGTGACCCCGTCACGTCTCAGATGGTTGAGGAAAACCCAAACAGTCAACCTCTGCCTTAGACAACCAGGATGAATCTTCCACATGCCTTCCTCTCCACTTCACCAGTTATTATTCATACTGCCTATTTCTAGTACTCCTTCCCACATGGCTATCCAAGATTTCTTCAATCTCCTCCTTCTCTAAAGTAGGTGCTGGAATGCCACATTGTTCCATTGCTAGTACTTCCTATATGCCACCTTCATGATACTCTATTAAATCTGAAATGTTGAATACATGGGAAATGTTGACTCCATCTGGAAACTCTACCTCATATGCATTCCTTGAATTGTGCCTCTTCAAAATTTTACAAGGACCAAACTTCTTCATCTTCAACTTGTTATAGGTTCCCACTGGAAACTTTTCTTTCCTCAAGTGGACCATCACTTCATCACCAATCTGAAACTCCTTATACCTCCTTCTCTTACCTTCTCATGTATATTCTTGGTGTACTCTGCAAAGTCTTCAACTTTAGCACTTGTTTTCTTCTCTTGGTCCATCTTTCTTAGCTCTAGAGCGGTCCTAGAACTACCTCCATACACTGGAATGGTGATCTACCAGTGCTTCTATTGACATAATTGTTGTAAGAAAAATCTTCCTGGGGTAAGATCAAGTCCCATCCCTTAGTTTTATCTCCTACCAAGCATCTCAGTAGGTTACCTAGACTTCTATTCACAACGTCAGTTTGCCCATCAGTCTACAGATGGTGTGCAGAAGTGAACTTCAACTCTATTTTCAACTTCTTCCACAAGGTCCTCCAAAAGTATCCAATGAATTTGGTGTCATGATCTGAGAATATACTCTTTGGCAGACCATGTAGCCTCACCACCTCTCTAAAGAACAAGTCAAAAATGTGGACTACATCATGGGTCTTCTGGCATGGGATGAAATGTGCCATCTTCGAAAACCTATCGACTACCACAAATACTGAATCATTTCCTCTTTGTGTCCTTGGAAAACCAAGAACAAAGTCCATACTTATATCCTCCCATGATCTCTTTGGTATAGGTAAGGGCTGATACAACCCTATATTCTGGCTCACTCCTTTAGCCATTTGACATACCCTACAACTCTGCACAAACTTCTTCACATCCTGTGATAACAGAGGCCAATAATAATGCTCACTAATAATGGCAATGGTCATATCCTGACCAAAATGTCCTGCCATTCCTCCACTATGCTTCTCCTTTATTAGGTTATCTCTCATGGAACTCCTTGGAATACACAATTGACTTCCCTTAAAAAACATGCCTTCTTGAATTATGAAATCTAGCCACTTTGTCCTGTCAACTATAACAGGCTCCTTGCAAGCTTTCCAAGCCTCTGCAAAATCAAGATCTTTCAGATACAATGTCTTGAGTTCATTGAACCCAACCACCTCAATCTGCATTTCTGTCAACAATGTCTATCTCCTACTTAAGGCATCTGCAACCCTATTTGACTTCCCACTCCTATGCTTTAAAACAAAGGTATAACTCTGCGAAAATTCTACCCATTTCATATGCCTCTGATTTAATTTTCCCTGACTACTTAGGTATTGTAATGCTTGATGATCAGTATACATAAAAAATTCCTTTGGCAACAGATAATGCCTCCATTTCTTTAATGCTTGAACTATTGCATAAAATTCTTGATCATATACAGAGTAATTTCTCTTTGCATCATTTAACTTTTCATTGAAATAGGCAATGGGCTTACCTTCTTGGCTTAACACCGCTCCAATAACACAACCACTGGCATGACAATCCACCTGAAACACCTTATTGAAATCCGGGAGGGCCAAAACAGGTTGTTCTGTCACCTTCTGCTTTAATAGATCAAAAATATTTTCTGCTCCAGTGCTCCACTTGAACTCTTTTCTATCCCCTCTCATTGTTTCAGTCAGGGGTACACAAATACTACTGAAGTTTCTAATAAAATTTCTGTAAAAACTAGCCAAACCATGGAAATATCTCACCTCACTAGAAGTTCTTGGGGTAGGCCATTCCAGAATAGCCTTCACCTTCTCTGGGTCCATCTTGAGACCTTATGTCGAGACAACAAACCCCAAGTACACTAACTCCTTCACAAAACTACACTTCTTTAGATTAATCAACAATTTCTCCTCTTAACTTCTCAAAGACTCTACCAATATGCATTAAATGCTCATCCAGTGACTTACTGAATATCAAAATATCATCTAAATACACAATAACAAAACTTCCTAGAAACTCTTTCAGTACCTCATTCATGAGCCGCATGAATGTGCTTGGTGCATTGGTTAGCCCAAAAGGCATGACTATACACTCGAATAGGCCCTCTTTGGTCTTGAATGCGGTCTTCCATTCATCTCCCTCTCGAATCCGGATTTGGTGATATCCACTCTTTAGATCAATCTTTGTGAAGTACTGAGCTCCACTCAAATATTCCATCAGGTCATCCATCCTTGGTAGGGGAAATCTATACTTGATCGTTATCTTTTTTATTGCCCGAGAGTCTGTACACATCCTCCACTCCCCATATTTCTTTGGTGCTAGTACTGTAGGTATTGCACATGGACTCAGGCTCTCTCGAATCAAACCCTTTCTCAACAACTCCTCAACTTGTATATTCAACTCCTCATTTTCTACAGGAGTCATTCTGTGAGCTACCTTATTTGGCAAACTGGCTCCAGGGATCAAGTCAATCTGATGACTGATCTTCCTCACTAGTGGTAAACCCTCAGGTACGTTATCAGAAACAGTATCTTGAAACTCATTCAATAACCCAGAAACTTCTACTGGCACCTTCACACTATCCTCCTTATCCATTCTAGGAATCAATGCATAACACACATGCTCATGCTTCATGCCTTCTAAAATTTTCCTTCCATCAACATAAAAAATTCTAGCACTATTGCATACCTTTTCTTCGGCCTTCTTCAGGGGTTTCAACTTATGGCAAACTCCATCCTTCATTAGGGAATAAGTGTTTGCATGGCCATCATGTACAACTCGCCTATCAAACTGCCATGGCCTACCCAACAACATGTGACATGCATCCTTGGGGATGATATCATAGAGTACCTCATCACGATAGCTTTCGATCTTGAACTTCACTAGGCACTGCTCATTGACTATAACTTTCTGGTCTTTTTGCAACTAGGAAATCCAATATGGATGTGGATGCCTTTCCCTCTTTAGCTTCAACTTCATAACCATCTCTTCTAACACCTGATTATCGGTGCTCCCACTGTCAATAATGACATCACAACATTTGTCTTCACTTGCACCTTGTGTAGAACAGATTCTTCCTCTATTCTGGCTCCTTCTCTTTAGTCACCAAGACTCTTCTAACCACCAGGGCTTCTCCCCTTTCAACATCATCTAAATACCCAGATTGATCCTCCTCATCTGCATGTGCAACCCTTGCATGACCTTCTGGCCTTCTCTCTGTCCTTACTTGGTGTTGTTGAAATTCATAGGCTCGATGCCCTTCTTCCCCACACTGGAAACAAGTTCCTCTAAAACCACCTCTTCCTCGTCCTCTACCACTTTGATCACCACTATTTTGATCACGAGGGCGGTACAAGTTATCATTCCTCTGGATTTGACTGGTATCCACATCTTCATTTTTCTTCTCATCCTCATTTCAGCTTCTAGAAGATCTTCCACTACCCCTTTCACTTTGACCTCCTCATCCTTTTTTCTTGCTATCAAATCTTTTGTTCAACTTCTCTTTAACTCTTAGAGAAAATTGGTACACATCCTCAATGGTGGTCATTCTAACCAGGTTTAGCTCCTCTTGAATGCTCAGCCATAACCCATTAAGATAATGGGCTACCTTCTCCTTGTTGGCCTCTACATGTCCCGTTCTGATGATCATCTTATGAAAATATTTTGTGTATTATTTCACAGATCTACTTCCTTTCTTCAACCCTTGCAATTTCTTCAGTAGATCTAACTCATAGTCCACTGGTATGAACTGCTTCTTTAGTTTCTCCACCATGTGATCCCATCTGGTGATCTTTCCTTTTCCTCTCTTATTTCTTTCTAGTTGGACCTCTTTCCACCAGATATTTGCATGTCCCTTTAGCTTAATTTTTGCAAACTTAACCTGATCTAGGTCCTCTACTTCTTCATACTCGAAATACTCTTCCAACTCGTTGATCCAGTCGATCAACTCTTTTGGATTCAAACTTCCAAAAAAATTGGCAACTTCTACTCTAAGTCTTTTTCATATCTTTGAAATGGCCCTTATTAGCCACATTTGATCTTGATCAATCACTTATTCTTCCTCTTCTACATCTGAATATTCCACCTCTTCTTCATCCTCACTTTCTTCTTTTCTTCTCGGGTTTACTCCTCTTCTCAACTCCTCTTGCAATGCATCAATTTGTCTCTATAGGGCTCTAAAACCCTCGGCTGACATTGGATCCCTTCCACCAAAATTTTTGGCACCTCTGGCACCACCTTTCCTACCACACATCACTATTGGATGCATCTTGAATATCTCAAACCCACAACCATGGTCTTGGTGTGAACTGCCTCACAATCAGCGATCTTTCCACACGCTCAAGAAAACCCGCTCGGATACCACTTGATGAGGGTGCCAAGCCGAGACATAGAAAATCAAAAACACAACTAGAGAATAATATTATTATTCTGAATATGAAAATCTTACATGAAGAGGATCTCAAATCCTCGAGTTCTGCAATACATGCAAATTACAGAAACTACAGAAATTCCCCTTTTCTCACTATGCGCTCTTTTTCCCAAAAGCTACCTAGAAATCAGAAACTAGCCCATAAATAGCCCCTCTTTTGTTTGGAACCAAAAACAACATTACAATCATGATTTTTGGCAGTTTGGCGTCGAAAATTAGAATTTGAAATTCAAAAATTGAGTCCTAATTCAAAAATTGGTAATTTTCCAAAAATTGACCAACTTCCGAAAGCCATAACTTTTGATTCACGACTTCGTATTCTGAACCATTTGAACCATTGGAAAGGTCTCATATTTTCTATTTTTGGGCCTGTACGAGACCGTTTAGTGCCTCAAATAGGGCTCGAAAGATTTTTCAGGGCAAAAAATAGAAACTGAAACTTGAATAACTTTCAAACTAGGAATGATCTTGACCCGATTCTTTCACCAAAGTGCTTATTTTTCTATCCTGAAGCTTCCCTAAAAACAAAAGTTGAGCAAAAAAAGCATAAAAGCAGTTCTAAAAGTTGGGAATTCTTCTTCGACGAAAAGGGTATCTAGAAATGCAAAAACATCTACAAAAAAAGCTAAATGAAAGTAAAGATAATTTTGGGTGATGTAGGATTGCCCTTACACCACTGGATGCTCCTGCATCAAGTATTGACATTAAAATGCAGCAAAATGTGAGCAAAATGAGGTTCAAATTTATTCAAATGTGAGCAAATAGGTTAGAATTTTGTAAAATTTGAACATGGAGGTTAGAATTTGCAAAAAGTTGAGTATAAGGGTTAAAATTTGGTCAAATGCAAGCAAAATAAGTTAGAATTTGGTGAAATGTGAACAAAAGGGTTAGAAAATGGAAAAGTTGAGCAATGAAGTTAGGATTTAGATCAAAGTGAGCAATAAGCTTAATCCCGCTCAATGTGCCTCAAATTAAATATTTAAAAGCTAAAAAAAAACCTCATTTAATAATTATTGAAAACCTTTTAAAAAAGTGTTAAAATAATTATATATATTTTCCAATAACCCCTTGATAATTTCTCATGGCTGCAACACTAAAACTCACATAACTTTAATTTATCTCAATCTAGAATCTAGGCTATCGTGAAAATTTGCCACATTTCTTAGAATATGCTCAATAACTCCCCCTTAAACAATTTTGCATAACACTTCATGATTTTTGAAATTTAATTGTTTTCACAAATTTGGAGACTACGTCACTACTCTTAATGATTTTGACTCAAAAGTTTAAAATTTGACAAGTTTAAAAATTGGGTTAGCAAATATGTATATATGTTGATGATTTGATTGACAAAAGAAATAGTGAAGAGTTAATGGATGATTTTAGACATGCTATGAAGATTGAATTTAAAATGATGTTTTTTTGGTTTAATGTATTAAATTTCCTTGGGATAGAGGTAAGACAACTAAATAATGACATGTTCATTTCACAAGGAAAATATGCTAATAATTTACTTGACAAATTCAAAATTATAAATTATAAACCCATAAACACGCATTTGAACATGAATGAAAATTCTTTAAGGGTGACAGTTCAAAAAAAATAATGTAACTTTGTACAAGAGTTTCATGGACATGGCTATTCTCCCTACAAAACAACACGTCAAATGTATCATAACATACAAAAAGGCATCATAAAATTTAAAACATCATACAAATGGTATACAAAGGGATCTACCAAGATGGGGGGTTGAAATTACTAATGCATTAACGGGATGGAACGTTTTCATGAAAAGATACCAAGTAAATGATGTGTTGTTAGGTATAACAATAGCGTTTCTTATGTTTCATGTCATTCTGTCAATGGAGTTTGGTAGGAATTTTATTACCAATTTTATTTCCAGTGTATTGTATGGTGTGTTGTATCATGTGGCAAACTACTACTTTCTACTATAGAGTGGCTATAGATTCCACGAGAGGAGTTGTAAGGTGGCATGTGAGTAAATATGTGACCCAATTCCAATTTTATTTTGATTTATCGATTGTCTAGTGTTTAAAAATGAAATTGAACAAATTAATTGCAGGTTGGAAAATACTGTGTTTTATGAATTTTTGCATTCTATTGTTCAAAGTTAAAGGGTAGAGACTACGAAGAGGAGTTACATGTGGAGGATACAAAAAATATATATTTAGGTGATGGGTTAGTAACAATTGGAATTAATTATATGTATTTATGGTATTGGGTTGTTATTTGTATGGGGTTTTAAAACACTATGTGGGTTGTAGGAAACCTATAATTTTTTAAACAATAATAATGTAATAAAATGATATTATTATTTCAACTACAAATAGAGAAATGTATAGATATGAATGTATTAAAATAAATAGGAGGTTTAAAAATATGGCATCTCTTTTAACCTATAATTTATGACATAGGGTAACTTGTACACACTCCATATTGCACATGATTTCTTCTATAAAAAATGGTAGGCTACAAAACACACAATGCCTTTTAACCTGTAGTTCACAATGATCCCAATTCCTATGGTTTTGATTTTTGTATATCAGGGTATGCAATTTGAATAGAAAAAAAACTATGAATGTTGGTATCAGAAAAATAAAAACCACATCTCCTTGGTTGACGATTCAAAACATAGAGTGTTTAAGATACCCTATCAAATGTAGGTTACAAAACATACCATATTTTGAAAGTTGCAATTTCTCATACTAAACATAGTTGTTTTATGGTGTTGTTATTTCAAATGTAGATAGAGATGTGTATAGTTATGGATGTCTTATAAGAAATAGAAGCTTTAGAAATGTGTTTTCATTCGGAAAATACAAAACACTTGTCTTTGGTTGAGAGTTCAAAATATGAAGTGTTTTGGATACCCTATCAAATGTAGGTTAGAAAATGTGCCATGTTTTGAAAGCTACAATTGTTCATATTGAACACATAGTTGTTAAATGGTGTTGGTATTTCAAATGTAGATAGACATGTGTATAGTTATGGATGTCTTATAAAAAATAGGATCTTTAGAAACATGTTGCCTTTTATTACCTACACTTTATATAATAAGATAATCTTCAAAGTAAACATTATGCAAAACACATGGCGTGTTTTAGCCTACAATTCACAATGACACCCCAAACCCCGTGCTTTTGATCTATGTATATCGATGTCTATAGTTTGAGTAAAAACGAGACTATTATTGATAGAATAGGGAAAATACATTATACTTATCCTCAGTAGAGGATGCAAAATGAGTTGTGTTTTGGATAGCCTATCAAATGCAGGTTACTAAACATGCCATGTTTTGAAACCTACAATTTATCATACCCAACACATAGTTTTCTTATAATAAATGGGAGCTTTCAAAAAATGTTGTCTTTATTAACCCGCACTTTATATAATAGGGCAACCTTCAAAGTACACATTATGCAAAAGACAATGTGTGTTTTAAGCTGTAGTTCACAATGACCTCAATCAATGTGGTTATGATATGTGTATATCCTAGTCTACATTTCAAATAGAAACAAAATAATTATTGTAGGTACTAGGAAAATACAATACACTTCTCATTGGTTGAGGATTCAAAGCATGACGTGTTTTGGAAACCTTGTTAAATGCAAGTTAGAAAGCACACCATGTTTTGAAACCTGTAATTTTTTTTATACCCAACATGTATATTTGTCAAATACTATTGTTATTTCATATGTAGACATACATATATATATATTTATGGATGTATTATAAAAAATACTAAATTTCCAAAAAAAATGTCTTTGTTAACTTGCACTTTATATAATCGGGCAACCTTCAAAGTACACACTTTACAAAACATAACTTGTGTGTTTCAAGGTACAATTCACAATGATGCCAACCCTTGTGGTTATGATTTGTGTACATCTAGGTCTGTAATTCAAATAGAAACAACACCATTATTTCTAGTATTTGGAAAATATAATACACTTCTCCTCAGTTGAGGAAACATGGTGTGTTTTGGATACCCTATCAAATGTAGGTTAGAAAACATGTCATGTTTTGAACTTGCAAGTTTTCATAGACAACACATAGTTACTAAATGTTGTTGTTATTTCAAATACATAGAAAAACATATGCATAGTTAGTATAAGAACTTTTAGAATCTTTGTCTAATCTTTTAAATCCCTTTGGAAGTGTTAAAAAAGAATAAACAAAGCCTTCTACATGCATTGTGCATGTTGCTGGAGATTGTAATCCCAACTAATTATCCAGTTTGACAACTATACCTGACATCACCATATTCTCTAATTAGATTCTACCTCTCAACGTTAAAGACCAACATTAAAGGAAAATCTTGAAATAGATTCAAATGGGATTTTACGTGGAGTGCAAGTCAAGTTACTAAAAAGAATGTAGTTTACCACTTTTCTTGTTGTGCAAAATTTCTTTGATGAATGGTTTTGTATATAATGTAATCTTCTTGTTATTGCTAAGTACTCTCCCAATAGAGTCTAGCTCTGCAGAGCTATAAGGGAATATAATAGTCTGTTATGAAGTCTTTGTAATGTCTATAAGTTGTAGTCAGTAGTTTGATGAATGAAATGTTTGTTTATGAATTAGCAACAGCTTTGAAAATTATTGTAATGTTTTTGCTATGATCAATATAAGATATTATGTCTATTCTTTTTGTATTATCCTCCTTTTCAAACCCTTCATTTGGTATCAAAGCCACGTCAGTCAGGCTCACTGGGAGTAGAAGTTTTTCTGGGTTTGTAGCCGTGAGAAGAATATGAGAAATTATTGTTTTCTGTAAGGGCTAGTTGATTCCAGTCTAGGGTGAGAACATGTCATAGAAAAAGAAGTGTAGAGAGATCCAAGTGTGATAGTCTAAAGACAAGTCTAGCAGGTGTCAAGAGAAAATTAGATTGATGTCATTATAGGATAATTTGGTATTAAAGTGTAAGGGTTTAAGAGAAGTCCACCGGCTATCCAAGGGAAGGGCAAGCCTAGTCAACATGAAGGCATTGTCTTAATAAAAGGAACTCGAGGGTTTCACTCAGCTAATTCAAAGATGGTTATCTGAATTTAGAATTTGTAGAAGCAAAAGATCTATGAGGTTGAAGAGCTAGTCAGAGCTCTGAAAAAAGAAAAGATCTAGCTGTAGCTGAAGAAAAAGATGTCACAAAAGAAAAGAGATCACATAGTTTAAAGGAAGCCACAAATGCTACTAGTGAACCAATTACATAAGTTGTTTGGTGCAAAAGAAGTCATTGAAGAAAGAAAAGAAATCGATTATTGTTAATAAAAAGGGGTAAAAACTTTATTGAAATCTAGAGATAAAAATTACAAAAGGATCAGGGAACCCATAGGATCCCATGAAGGAAAACACAAGAACATCCATCCAAAACAAAAACCACCATCCAAACAGCCAACAACATCTTATCTCTCAAAATCATAAGCAATGGCCTTTTCTAAATCCTGACAATAATCAAGGGATAATTGTCCCCACCCCTCAACCTCCCAATCATCCACATGCTCCGAAGCCCACTTAGCCAAACAATCAGCAACCCTATTCCATTCTCGTGGAATGTGGACATAAGATACCACTTCCAAAGTAGAACACCTTTGTAAAATCTGTCAAACCACCAACGCAATCTGCCAATTAACCTCAACCCCTTTTGCTCATGCAACATATTAACAATTATCTGTGAGTCAAATTCACAAATAATCCTATGCCAAACAAAGGCACAAGCACGCTCAATAGCCCAAAGAATCATCAACCCCTCCATAAAGTTGTTAAAATGTTGCCCTTTATGAATGGAGAAAAAAATAACCGAACCATAATAGTCTCTTCCAACTCCACCAATCCTAGCAGACCCAAGATTACCCCTAGAGGAACAATTTGTATTAATCTTCAAAAAATCTGTCAGAGGAGGTAACCATCTTCCAACCCTTTGAACCTTCTTTTTAGCCCTCCTACCTCTTCTTACACAAGAAGAGACAAGAGTCAACCCCTGCAAGCCCAATCTATTCACAATCTCATCATCACTTCTTTCCAATGGAAAATCCACTTCACATTTGGCTCCCACCATCTCTTGGATTATACCAACAATTATGTGCCAAACCTATTGAACCTTCAGCCTATCCCCACGAAAAATCCTACGATTATTTTCCAACCAAATTTTCCAAAGGATGCACGTAGGACCAATGCACCACATAATTTGGAGGAAAGAGGCCTGGGAGGAGGATCTTCCCAAACTGATCTACAACTCAACAAGGGGAGAAGCATTAACACAAGGATGTTTCCAAACATCCCACCACAAATGCTAGAGCCGCATAGAATAAGGACAATGAATTTTTTTTTTGGAGGAATCCTCCTCACTTTAGTCGCACAAAACACAAATAGAGGGACCCTGAAATCCCCGCTTCCGAAGATTATCCCAAGTCAAACATCTATTCCAAGCCAAAGTCTAATAGTGTAGGTTTTCTAATATTTATTTGTCCTACACATTATTAAGCATACTTAGGTTATGTGAGACATGGTTTATGTCAAGACACATGGCATAATCCATCGATTACATGTGTTGCTCTCACCCACACTTGGGTGGTTGAGTCTCACACCCTCTTTTGGCCTTTTATTCCACCTCATAAAACCACTCTCTTGTCTCCTTCTAAGTGGGTTATGCCACCTATTTGGCATTTTCCAAGTAGGCATAATTCCCACCTAATTTGGTTATTTGGGAGTCATTACCCCTCTTGGAATTATGTGCCCATATTCATGCTATATATTCATCACTCTCCTCTCCCTCCTATCTAGTTCAGATGAGTTCATATCAACTTAGTCAGTTCAAGGGAGTGTTGATGCATATTGTATCATTTTGTGTGTGATAATATCATAATTCAGTTATTACACCATATTCTAGCAATTCATCCTCTTGTTGCTCTCATGTAGAAGGTTAATCTTGGTTTTGAAGGTGATCCTGGGTGCTTGAGTTCATTTGCAACTCTTACATGGTATCAAAACGTTTAAATCTACAAGCCCCTTCTCGATTTGGGAGAAATTCAATACTGAGCATTTGCTAGGTGCATTTTGAGCCAAAACAGACTATGCCATCGAGTCCAGAAGGCCCAAAACCCCCCATTTTCATATATAATTTGTCCAATTTGGACAAAGTTGAATTCTAGGCTTCGCAGTGCTGTGATCCATTTTTGCTCAAGTGATTCGGATTTTCCAGAAAATCAATTTTCTTAGCATATTTGAAGGATAGTTCTCATTTTTGGAATTTCAAACGGTTGTAACTTTCACAGACGACCTCGGATCGAGGCGATTCTTTTTTTGAAAGTTGATATTTTTTTGAGCACTACACATTGGTGCTATTTTGAGGATCTAATTCTAAGATTTGTTTTTTACTTTTAGTATTTGGGTCCAATATTGGACATTGTAAAACTTTGGTAACAACTCCAGAATTGTAAACACACTAATTATAAACTGCCACCATCATATTTTTCTAAGGGGGATCATTGATTAAGTGAATTTGGGGAGGGTGGGGTGATCTTGTGGTGTTTTATTGCATTCTTTTATTTGCTGTGTGTTCTTACAATGGGGAAACATAACAATGAACTCATAACTCCATAATTATGCATCATGGAAACAATCAGTATGGAATTATCTAAGGGGAAAAGGTTGCACAGGCTATGTAAAAGAATCTATTCCAAAACCTACTTATGCTAGTGCAAAATCTTTATGGGAGATCAATCATGAGAAAAATCTTGGTTACATTTGTTCGCTAGTTTCTTTTGATTTACAATTTCATCTTGAATCATGCAAGACACCTACGGAGGCTTGGGAGACTCTTGAAAACTTTTATGGTAAAACTGATAAGATTAGGTGTCTTTGGTTTTGAGGAGCAAGGTTGAAGTTTAGAGTACTTTTGGTTGCCACTTACATGATTCAGAGCATGTATGATGCTTTAATAATGTAGAATAATTGTATCAATTAAAAGAGGCACCCATTGAAATGTAGCGGTTGAGAATTTAGTGGCATATTGTAAAGCTACTGATAACCGAGTGACCTACCACACCAGGAAATCCTAAATATAACAAAAGGTCGAATCAAGATGTAGCTTTTGTATTTGCAAAGCATAAACTAATATTGTATTTTCTACTTATTGAAAAATATGGATCCGAAGATCCTTAAATAAATATATGAATAGGTGCATCTCTTGCACAAGACATGACTCTTCCTAACTAAATAAAGTTTATATTTTAGCACCCCCCATAAACCTTTTTTTTTATCACACAACTTAATTAGATGATGGGGGTCACCTATAACAAATAAGTTTATTAGCTACCCATGTACAAATGAGGAATATTTAACACTAATGCCTTCTTAAATAGCCTTGATTATTTTTGTCCATCATTATCCATTGTAAGAAATTCTCATAGTTATATCAATAAAATAAGTGAAGCATTCCCAATGATCTTTATGATCAATAACTTCAAAAATTTAGAAATGATCTCTACGATCAACTTCAACAACGATCGTTGCGATCAACTTCAACAATGATCTTTGCGATTGACTTCAACAATGATCTTTGCGATCAACTTCAACAACTATCTTTGCGATCGACTTCAACAATGATCTTTTTAATCAAATTCTTCAGTGATTAGTAATGAACTTTATGATCAACTTCAACAATGATCTTTGCAACCAAAAAGCTTCAACAATCTCTACAATCATTTTTAACAATGATTTTTGCGATCAAATCTTTCACAATTTTAGCAATAATCTTTGTGATCAATGCTACAACTATTCAACAATGATCTCTATGATCAATACTTCAAATTTTTAGGTTAAAAAATGACCTCTGCAATCACAACCATTCAAAAATTGATCTTTGTGATCAAGAGTACAACTTTAAGGTTCAACAATGATCTTTGCAACCAACATTGTAACTATTGAACAGATTTGAGTGCTCCTACTTCAAATCTTGCACCAATGATTAGTTATTTCGTTTGACATAAGAATATTTATGCTTGTACAATATTCTGAACATATTTGTGACCATTTTCAAATTTGATACACCAATGCATCCACAATCCATCTGTATAGTATCTTTTAAAAATTGCTTCTTCCACTTTTTGTTCCAACACAATTTCTCAGAATGGTTCCTCAATCCACAAATATTGCAAGGATGAAGATCCCAACAAATCTCTCTTTTATGTCCATTCCTATTACAATTAGAACATTGCATGCATTTTAGTTCTTGAATTAATATTTTTGAGCTCTTGTGGCATTATTTTTATCTCCACTAACATATCTAAGGCCTTCATTTTTTGGCCTTACTATTCGCTCCATGGGTTTGAAAATTCTTTGTCCATATTTTCCCAACCCTTTTCCTTTGTAACCCATTCTTTTCATTATCTTAAACTCAACATTCTTTGAAAAACATGCTTTCTCATTATCCTCACAAGTAGCAAGATTAGTAGATTGAATAACTCATTATCCTCACAAGTAGCAAGATTAGTAGTAAGATTAGTAGATTGAATAATATGGTTGTCTTCCTTACACTTTTCTATCACATCCCACATGTCGTCCCCTTCCACGATGGTTGACTATGGGGTAGATATAAATTAAAATAAAGAACAAGAGGAGCATTATGAAGGGATGCAACTTATTTAGTGAGACATGGTCACCCATTAAATTGGATTGGACTAGAGATAGGAGGAGAGAAGACTATGCATTTACCAAGGATCAGTGACCAGATACGAGGGAGATGGTGTGCCATTAATTAGGAATGGCACCCCAACCATCTTCCATACACTCCTCACATGAAAGGAGGGCGCGTGTAAATACTTAAAATCCCCTAACTTTGACTCTATTTACCTGCAGGACATAATGAGTGCTTACGAACATGTCATAAACAATTAGAACAAATTAAAAAGGGATAGAATCAATTTTATAAGAATTGAACACATTTACCAAGGTATGGCATCCATGCCCTGGATTTGTCCAATGATCAGCTGCATGGGAAACAAGAAGCCTTTAGAAAATTTTAAACCCTCATGACCTCTCTAATTTTACCATTCAAGTTTGGTTTATACTACAGAGAAATAAGAAGGTGAGAAAAAAAGAGGAAGAATCGACGTAGGACGAGGAGGAGGAAGGATGTGAGCAGCAGAGGTGACTGGGGAGTGTGGTAAGATACTTTGAGGAAAATGTAGAGTGTTAAGGAGGAAAAGAGAGCTGAGAGATACACACGCAGATGTGGAAAAAATGCAGAGAGATAAGTAAAGGGAAAATATGACAAGATAGAGGGACGTGAAGAGAGGGGAAAGAAATCACTTAGAGGAGGAAGTAGATATTGTAGGGTGTGCCAAAATGGCGCACAAATCTGTCATTAAACCCTCCTACGACCTTCATAAAGAGCAGCTTTAGGCAATCAAAGGTGGATCTTTCTCCTCAGGATGTGAGCAACAGAGGTCGATAGGGGAGAAAATCAAGTAGAACAAGGAGATTGATAGAGAAGAAAGTTACAGGAGGACGATTGAGGGGGAGGCATAGCTATTTGGATGCATAATTTAGTGCTTGGTGTGATAGATGGAGGTGCAGAAACCCATACTCCACAATCTTTGACAACATCCTCTCTGAATGTGATGAAATGGGAGATTCTAAATATGGCAGGGACATCTCTTAAAGCATAAATGGTAGAGGATATTTGTTAGAGGGTGTATAAGTGGGAGAAAGAAGAAAGAGAAATGGTAGAATGATGGTGTATAGGGCTAAAGAGAAGAGATTGGAGGAGGGCAATCCAGAGTGTGGCATAGTTGTTAGAAGGCGCCTAAAGCCGAATGTGTCTCTTGAAACACAAAATATTGCAGGACATGCACAAAATGGATTCGTGGAGATTTGAATAGAGCTAAGTATAATTCCTTTTTCACAATTACTTTTAAAAAAAAGGTATTGGAATTCTCAATGTTCACTTTCACCCTCAAAGATAATGAATCTAGTTTGATTCATGCCTAGAAATGACCATAGGTATTATTTTTAAAAGAATGTGACATTATGCCATTTATTCTCTTTCGCTTACAAGTTTATAAGGCTCATGTATTAAACCTCATCAAATATAATTGGCAACAAGGTAAATTTTAATACCACAATTTTATAATACATATATACATATAATTGTTCATTGCATGTTTATTCGAGATGGTGATAAAAAAGTCACTATCATGTCTCAAATAATATTGGATTATTATATGGTAGAATTTATAACATATTGAAACATCTTAGTATATCTTATGGTATGACGATTAGTTTGGCATTAGGATGAACTTTTCTTTTGGGGTTCGTGTTAACCAATTTTTAATTATTTGAATAACCTTACGTTTGGACTTTAAGGGAATGAGGGTGGCAAGGATTTTTATCAAAATTCTTAGTTGTAAGACTACTTTATGATATGAACTGGGAAATAGATATAATTAATACAAGGTTTGGTTTGAGGTTGTAAAATATTACAAGTAATGGTGACATTATTTAGTGGTACAACCACTACACCCTGACTAAACATACCATTATTATTACAACTCAATATCTTAGGTAATCCACTGACATTGTGGTAAAGGATTTATAAGACTATAAAATGTTTATCAACCTCTTAAATATGGGAACCTTGATACAAAAATTATCATGATAATGAAGGAAGGATATTATAACTTTAATGAAGCATAGTATAATTGCATAACTATTAGAAGGAAACTATCATTTAATTTGACAATGCAGTTGAGATTGAGCTATGAGATAAATCATATGTATAATCCCTTAATACCTTACTAATGACCATTAAGGATGGGTTTAGTCTGAAGGACAAGTATAAATAAACTATCTAGTCTATTCAATAGACTACCATAAGAATGTGGGGTTCCCACCATAAGGTAAAGGAATTTAGAAGACCAATAATATTATTAATGGGATTATGATTTCATATAATTGTCTAATGGATGCAGTGTTGTCAACCTTCTTAAGTAGGATTCAGGCAATGATTACAACTTAAAACAAGTTTATAAATACACTATTGGATGTCCTTCAAGGGAAATCTATTGACCCCTTCAGTACAAGAACCTCAATATTGAATCTAATAGACAAATTTCAAATGGAAGTGTTTTCCTATGGGTTGTTGAGAACCAAGGTAATTTCGGGTTGAGTAATAAGCCTAGTCCCTTTGTTGATAAGATGAAACCGAGGAAATTTAAGTTGGCTATGAATAATAATGGATTCAGTTTAGTTCAAGACCTTGATATCCTTAAAGGGAGGTGTTGTAGCATGGATTGTTAAATTATATATTTATTTATGATTCCATAATTGTTGTTAAGCATTAATAGTGAAAGAAAAACATTAGAAAAACCTTTCTTATGGGGAAACTTGTGTTTATGCATCCCTTGAGAGACATTGCTAAGAGAACTTTGTGTGACTTTGACCTATTTGGAAGCGGGAACGTATGCGATCCTTGGGTGAAGGATACCCTTGTGACTTCAAGTCTGTAGGGGGAAGGTCTAGGGGGATAAATCCAAGGGTTGAGGTTATTCCTTATTGGTTTGACCTTCTCTCTTTAGTAACCCTCGGTTGGAGGTGGAATGGGTACCAAATGGGTATGAATGAGTTAAGGAAATATAATACTATGTATTTAACACCTAATATGCTTTTGTGTAGAACGCGAAGACTGGCTACCTTATAATTAGTGATTGAGTATATGTATAAGTTTGGAAAAGTCCATCTTGTGTTGGTTCTGTATGACTTTATCTGTTGTGAAAATTGAATCCATATCTAGAGGTCTCTATGTATAGGCCTGTGTATCTTTTGATTGTGATATGTGATTCGTTTTATGTATGACCCACCCAAGAGTGAACCTCTGAGATATTTGAGTAGTGATAGGCAGTCATTGGACTGTGCCAATGATCGATGTCTGGGTTACTATTAGGGATTAGTCAGCATTCACTTGGTTCACGGAGGTGAAGGTAGCAAACTACCCTGGTTATGATTAAGATACGGTAATGGTTGCATGGGTAGGGACCCATCTGTGTGGGTAACGGTAATCTAGGGCTAATTGTTGTATCAAGGGGGTTCACTAGTTGTCACTAAGGGCATGAAAGTTGATAGGCCAACATTGGGTACAAATAATAAGAAAGATTTAACACTTTATAATGAATTTTAGTTTGGTCTATATGTGTCAATCGGGGGGCGTAACTTGTGAGAGGTGTCGTGGCTATGTTCCAATCAAAGTGGTGAGATTCGTGAGTTGAGTGGGGATGAAATGCAGCTAGAATACATAGAAACAATTCTACAACAAATCAAAAGGAGACTGGTGATAGGAACTATCACTTCTTAGCGACAGGAACAACAACATCAGAAATTAAACTCACAACTTCCAAAGAAAACTAATCCAGAGATCATAAAGCAATATAAAGCATGAATATTTGATCTAGAAAATAATCTTACGAGAAATAAACAACAAACTCTGCCTACAAACAAAATAGTAACGAAATTCAATAAAGAATAAACACAAATCTATTCTAATAGAAATCACCAGACATCATGAGAAGTGGATCATGCCTCCTCATTACGTTCAATGATGGAGCACAAACAACTTTCTACACTGCTTTAGTCAGAATAAACATTATTTCATTTATCAAAAATATTACAAATTTTGCACGGTATTTTGCTACAAAAATCTGCCTCCAGCAATCTACATACGTCCTTTACACCACCCACATATATATATATATATATATATATGTTGAGTTTATAAAAGCTAATAAATAAAGCAATGGTAAATTAAGTAATTTGTTTCAATAAACTAATGAACAATAGCTCATGCAAGTCCTTGAATACTAGCCATGAATAAGAAATAATAATGAGTAGAAATAGAGACAAAAATGCCTTTGGTCTATTTCCAGCTAGCAAGAATGTCTTCTTTCTCAAACTAGTATTTGTGGTTTCCTTAAGAAATCATATCCTCCACACATTATTCTCTCACATAAATATACCCATCAACTATTTGTAGAAGAATATGGAACCTTTGTTGGCCATAAAAAATGAATTTGTTGTAACAACCAACAAGAATAGGAAATGTGAATATTTTGGTTTTCTCCTCTTCTAACTACAAATTGTGTCTTTTACCACAAAATAATGCTTGTGGTTTTATCCACCAATAGCTATGCAACTAACACCATCATGGATAGAAATAAATTGTTGGTAATACACATTTCATGAACAAAGAGTGGAAAGAAGAATCCTATCAAATAGGTGACAGGAAATCTGCATGCTACAACATTTATTAGAAAAAACAATCAATAATTATTTTTTATATTTTGATCTTAAAACTATATTAAATATGACATATATATTTAATCATAGGCAACGTGAAATAGTAAAATGATATGAAAATGGAATGTGGGAATGGTTATGAAGGTGCATAAAATAGGCCAAAATATAGCATAAAACAGAGCATAAATGGACTGAGGCCAGTGTTACCCAGGATTGTGAAGAAGATAGCTAACAATACTATTAAGGTCACAAGGTGGTATATGTTGGGAGATAGTTCTTCCTGGGTGGATAGACTTGTTGTCAGTGGCCTATAGGCGATTGAAGTCGAAATCCATCAAATTTGGTAGGTTCACTGCTTGGGGAAACCCTTTGGATGGAGGATGGACCCGCGATGTAGTATGGAATGGACCGAATCCCCTTCCTAGTTGTCAGACTATATACTTGGCCTTGTGGGCTTGAGGACATACCCGCAGTGTAGTATGGGACGCACTGAATCCTCTTCCCATTTGTCCAATGGTGCAGAAGACCGGTGGAAAGGATGGACCCATGGTGTAGTGCACAATGCACCAATATTATTTCTATCTGTGATGCATTATGGACATGTGTTAGACATTGTAATGTGTTATCCAGTGTGTTATGTTCACCATCCAGTGTGAATGTGATGTATGTTGGGGCACGTCACAATGTATTTGTGATGTATTTTCGATATCGTTAGTATGTATTTATGATGTATGCTAGAGCTTGTCAATGTGTATGTGATGTATGATGGATCTCGTCACTATGTACTTGTGATGGATGATAGAGCTTGTCACTGTGTATATGTGATGTATGTTAGAGCTTGTTAGTATGTATTTGCGATATATGCTGGAGCAAGTCACTAAGGTAATTTTGATTTGTGTATGATCCAATCACTATTATGCTTGTGATCTGTGTATGATCTAGTCACTATCACACTTGTGATTTGTGTATGATTCAGTCACTATTACATACTTGTACTATGTATGAGATAATTAGCTTGTCTATGTGGGGGTATGCTCATGATGACCATTGTGTATAATCTTTGAGATTATGGTATGAATGATCTCTTGTGAGTATTGCAAATGTTTGTACACTAATGATTTGCAATGTTTGGTATGGACCGAACACTTGATGGCAAGACTATTATCATTATATTATAATTGACTATGTTGATAGCTTACTTGTTCTTAAATATTAGTTATGGGTTAAGGTGAGATAATAGATCTCATACAAGAGGTGAGATTGAACTCCCTCTGTCATTGTGGGGTAAACTATGATGCCTCTGATTCCCACAAGGAGATATGTAGGCAAGGTCATCACGAACTGTCAAGGCTTAGATCGTAGGTCTACTAAAGACCTTAACCTTGAGACCTTAACACTCTTTTGTGCAAACATATATTTGGTGATAATGAGTTGTTGCCACCATGGAATGGGGAAGTATTTAAGTTAACACTCTTAATCTTCATGGATGGTGCTCATTCGTTTAAGTTGGTAGTTGTTGCTAATTGAAAAAAAAATTGTTGTGCTCGAGATGGGGATTTTACATTGGTATCAAAGAAAATAGGTTCAAATCCTAGACCTATGGAGCTCACCTAACTCTGGGTTAAATATATTGTCTTACACTATCAACTAATCATGTAACTATGTTGGTTACTTACTGCATGGTTTTGTCTTGAATATCTTAAATGAAATTTTAAGCTCTTCACATTGATTGCTAGTTCTAACCAACAAACCCTTGACGGGTGCACAAAAGGGGAGAAAATTCAAGGATATATGAATTGTAAAAGGAAAATCAGAGTGCATAGCGAAATCGTAAGGTATTTCATGATTACTCTTTTCCCTAACTTATTGGATTTGATTCTATCCCTTATTATTAAAACATTTCATTGCATATTTAAGAGTATTAAAACTCTTTCTCAAGGTATGAATGTGAATTGCCAAGAACATAAAATGAAAATAATTGAGGTTGTATTTTTGAATGGGTAGGTTGTGACTACCTTGATACTTAATGATGAAACTTAGATCCTGATGCATGGTACTTTGACATTTTACAAAGTTCATCTAGTAAATTTGTGTACCCAATAGTATAATATAGATATCTTTTATGAAATATCAATCTCTCAATTCAAAATAGAGGATTACATTAAGTGAAATTGCTTACTCGGGGGTATATTCTCGTTATGCATCCTTGTGAATCTAATAAAAACACTTAAAAATTGGTCAAATTGGGGAAAAGGAAACCCTTGGAGAGGCAAGGATAAGGGGTTCAAAAGCAATTAACTTGACTAGTAACCTAAAATTTTGAAGAACATAACAAATAAAACCTTGTCATAAGTTAGGATGACTTATCCAATAGGGGAAGGATGTCGCATCCCACATGTCAGCCCCTTCCACGATGGTTGACTGTGGGGTAGAGAAATTAAAATAAAGAACACAGAGGAGCATTATGAATGGATGCAACACAAATTTAGTGAGGCATGGTCACCCATTAAATTGGATTGGACTAGTGATAGGAGGAGAGAAGACTGTACATTTACCAAGGACTGGTGACCAGATATGAGGGAGATGGTGTGCCATTAATTAGGAATGGCACCCCAACCATCTTCCATACACTCCTCACATGAAAGGAGGGTAGGTGTAAATGCTTAAAATCTGCAAACTTTGACTCTATTTACCTATAGGACATAATGAGTGCTTACAAACATATCATAAACAATAAGAATGAATTAAAAATGGATAGAGGTGATTTTATAAGAATGGAATGCATTTACCAAGGTATGGAATCCATGCCTTGGAGTTGTCCAATGATCAGTTGTGTGGAAAACAAGAATCATTTAGAAAATTTTAAACCTTGATGACCTCTCTAATTTTACCAATCAAGTTTGGTTTATACTACAGAGAAAGAAGAAGGTAAGAAAAAAAGAGGAAGAATAGACATAGGAGGAGGAGGAGGAAGGACGTGAGCAATAGAGGTGACTGGGGAGTGTGGTAAGATACTTTGAGGAAAAATAATGGCATCAAGTTGTAGAGAGAGAAAATGTAGAGTGCTAAGGAGGAAAAGGGAGCTCAGAGATACACACACAAATATAGAAAAAATGCAGAGAGAGAAGTAAAGGGAAAATATGAGAAGATAGAGGGATGTGAAGAGAGGGGAAAGAAATTGCTTAGAGGAGGAAGTAGATATTATAGGGCATGAGAAAATGGTGCACGAATTTGTCTTTAAACCCTCCTACGACCTTCATAAAGAGAAGCATTATGAAGTCAGAGGTGGATCTTTCTCCTCAAGATGTGAGCAACAGAGGTCAATAGGGGAGAAAATTGAGTAGGACAAGGAGATTGATAGAGAAGAAGGTTGTAGGAGGGTGATTAAGGGGGAGGCATAGCTATTTGGAGGTATAATTTAGTGCTCAATGTGATAGATGGAGGTGAAAAAACCCATACTCCACAATCTTTGACAAAATCCTCTCTGAATGCGATGAAATGGGAGCTTCTAAATATGCCAGGACATCTCTTAAAGCATAAATGGTATAGGATATTTGTTAGAGGGTGTATAAGTGGGAGAAAGAAGAAAGATAAATGGTAGAATGATGGCGTACAAGGCTAAAGAGAAGAGATTGGAGGAGGGCAGTCCAGAGCATGGCATAGTTGTTAGAATCATGTCTAATCTCAACTAATTGCACCAGATCATCTAGCTCACGTCCACTATTTCAGCATTTATGGCAACTATTTTGGATGTCTTCTTGGAGAAGATTATGGGAGATTTGTTTTGATTATGCATTAACTAATATTTTATATCACACACTTTGTGGGTGTTAAAATTAGTAATATTTTATTACTTCTTAGCTGTCCTATGTTGCCTTAGTTTTAATTCTATTTTATGGTCATTTTGACATATGAAAAGAAGCTGAAAATAGAGCAGCGTACCTCTACAACTTTTGAACAGAAGCTAGAACTCAAGGGAATCAAAGCTCTGCCAATATTGTCTCAGTTTAATACTTGAATGTAAATTTGATTTTGTTTTTGTGTTATTTTCTATGTTTTATGAGCAACTCTTAATTCTAGTAGAATAAGTTTTATTTTTTGCTGTGTATGAAATCTCTATTTGCTGCTATGTTTTTGTTGCTGCTCCTCCGCCCCTATTCCCACATCTGGTATCAGATCCATTGGTTGAAACTTCTAGTTTCTTTTCTGGGTTTGTTCATTCTCTCTTTGACAACCATCTATGGCTTCCACATCCTCAAGTTTCGTTGCTTCCTTGTCTAGCCTGCAAACCCCTCTTTTCATAGGCAAAAATTATGAATATTGGTCATTGACCATGAAAGCCTTGTTTAGGTCCTAGGATGTTTGGGAAATTGTTGAGAATGGCTATGCAGAACCAGTAGATGAAGCATCTTACAATGCACTCACCCAGGCAGAGAAAGACCTCTTGAAGGAGCAGAGAAAGAAGGATGGAAAAAACCCTCTTCTACATACATCAAGCAATGCATGAAAGAATATTGCCAAGAGTTGCAGCAGCAACACAAGCAAAGGATCCATGGGACACATTGCAAACAACTTATCAAGGTAAGGACAAAGCTAAATCTGCAAAATTCCAGATACTTGGAAGAGAATTTGAGAATATATGTATGAAAGATTCAGAGTCTGTGGAGTTATTTTTTACTCGTGTTGTTTGGCTAGTAAATCAGATAAAATCTCATGGGGAAACATTAGAAGAGACCAGAATAGTTGAGAAAATGCTAAGGGTTTTTCCTACTATTATGTTACATAGACTACTTGTCTTGTACCAATATGTTGCATGATATTATTTTTCCCTCATCTGATTGAAGCTCCTTATAACAAACTGTTAATTGCCATTGTTTTTTTGTTTGTATGGAAAGAAAATATATTGATTAAGTTGCATTGTCAAAAGAGCCATTGTGGTGTTGGTTTTGTATTAGACTATTGTAAGAATCATCACCCTCGGGTCTATTCTATAGCATATTTGAGGGTTTTAAAACTATTGTGCTCTATAATTTGTAAGTCGTTTTACATGGGTATTTTGCATAAATGATTTGTCCATAATATTGAATACCAAGAAATGTAGCTTGAATTTCCAATTAAGTCTATGGTATTATACACATTTTGGACAGATTATTGCATCATATAATTGTTGTCATAACATAGAGAAAATAGGTATCGTCATAAATAATTGGGTTTAAATAATTAATTTGGCAAGTTGAAAGGATAGTTGTATAAGCGTGGAGAAATGTAGCCGACAAAATATAGTACGCTATTTATTTATAGTAGTCAATATATGATGATGTAAGGAAAAAGCAGAAATCCCGTGCTCACTCTCATCCCTACCATATTCACATGATAAACCCACATGGGCTCTAGCCAAACCCCTGAGCAAGGAAAATTATGAAAGACCCATCACAAATTTAATGGAGTGATATCATATATCAGGCAACACGGAAGTAGGGGAAATTTTGGTATTTTCATATATGATTTCTTCTATTGTGGCAATTGTTTTGGTGTAACAACTTTAAAAAGATGGGATGGTGATGAAAATCTGCCTAGAGATAAGTTTTAATTACATGGGTTGGCGGTGGTGGAGTTGGTGTCGTTGATCTGTGGAAGCTAAATGGTAAGTTTTTTCTCATGGGAGTATTAATGCATTATGTCGTTGTATGATGGGGGAAGATGAAGTAAATGCAATATTGAGTGTTGCAGTGTGGGAAAGTATACTTTGATTAAGTTGTATTGTCAAAACAACCATTGTCTAAGAATTTTCTTGAAGCTTCCATCAGGATTTTTTTCAGCCAAGTCATGGATTGGACTTGCCGATGCTAGAGATGCCCTAGCTAGTGGGGACTTCACCGAGTTTTTTTGTGGTGACATGGAGCTTGGTAATTAGATGGGTTGGTGATGGTGGAGTTGGTGTCCTCGACATGCGGAAGTTGAATGGTTGTGTATAACTTATTTAGTAAAAAATAAATGTTATTCTAATACCTCTCATACAACTACTCTATTTATCTTCAATATATATATGTGTATATGTATCTTTCTATGTTTTGAAGCATTGATTTTCACATACAGTTCACATTTTATGTAAATATATATATTGTTGAATCCCTCTTGTGCTATTTTGTCCTTGATGACAATTTGTATTATCTCTGGCATCTTGGTGGTTACTTTCTCAGTTGATCTGCTTTTCTGTTTGGCACATTTACTTCATTGATTATATTATATTTGGTGGCTCTGATATCTTAGCTCCATGTGTAGATCTTAGTTGAGGCATTCTAGTTACAGGTTCTATGTTCCATTATTCAAGTTGATTTATTATGGCTTGATTAGGTACAAGCATCTTGAAATTGAAACATGTTCTTGATATTCGTCAAAGGTATATTCCTCCATTTTCAGTTAGTGGCATGGGTATAAGGAATAATTTGTTAATGTTCTTGAGCTCTCGGTATTCATTTTTTGGCATATTATAGGGCATTGATCATTACTGTGCTTATGGGCTTTGAGATACACACTCTTCATTCTTGATTCACTTTGTGCATGGTAATTGGATTTGAGAAGCACACTACTCATTCCTTTGCATTTGGTTTATCGTATTTGGTATGGGAGAATGGCATTCTGAATTTTCTATAATATCTAGCCTTTATTATACTTCTTAAGGCATTGGATATTATATTGCAATTGGGCTTTGAAAAAGAGAATCACTTAGTTCATTCTTTTGCATATGGTATTGTGATTTTGGAAATCGCCCTTCGATAAAGGCATTCAAATTGATCTCCTATTTGCATTTGATTTGGGTCTATTGGTTGAAATTTTGTTTGGGCCTCAAGGCCGACAACTGGTATAAAGGTATTGATTATTTTATGTCACATTGCATGTGACTTAGCTTTGATCATTTGGAAATTATCATGCCTTAGGAAATCGACATTTGATATGTAAGGTGATCTTTTAAAATTCCTCAAAGCATATTTTTGGTTGATGTTTCACATTGTCATATAATAGAAAAATGCAATAATGTTGGTTGACAGCTGGTCTTTGATAAGCCCGCAGACTTCTAAGGGCATTAAGTGTTCATACGTTATCATTTATGTCCTTTCGGACTCCAAACAATTATCATACTTGGTAAAGGAATTCGTGTGTTTGTTCTCTTGGCAGTTTAGGTCATATTTTGCTTCTCTTTGACGAAGGGTTTGGAACCCTATTCTGAACGCCATCATTGAGTTTTTTTCTCACAACCATTTCACTGTTCATGTTGCTGGTTTACTGATCTTTGACAGCGTTTTGGAAAGTTTGGAAGACCATGACAGTGGTCATCTCATATGTCAGTCTCCTACCACTGCCATCGGGTAAAAGCTCAAATGAGAATGGAGCTCGGGCTGCTCAGTTACTTTGCAGGTCTGGTAAATGGTTGCTTGACAAATCTCTTCTAGGTATTCATCTTTTCAAATTTCTTGCAGAACCGTTTCTTATTGTTGGCACAAAACATTGTTGACATCGGTTGGTTTCTATTTTTGATAATGGTAATTGGGGTCTTGTTGAGAGTTTTTGAAATGCTGCATGTCGACTTCACATGCTCAGAATTACATTTTACCATATCAGAATTTTTGTGAAGGTTATCATGATGTTTTTAAGGGATAGTGTTTTCAGTTTGTGGGTAATGATGAAATCTTTGAAACTCTTCAGATCCTTCCTAATTTCTTTGGTAATTGCTCTTAAAAAGCATGATTTTGAGTATAGTGCTTAGCCCGTTCAGTTACTTAAAGTTTTGCAACCATTTTATTAAGTATTATTCTTGGAATATCTTCTCATTTACCTGGAGTCATGGGTAACTGTTCTTAGTTGCATCTTTTTGGTTTTTCGGTTACATTGCTGTTTGGGGTTTCAGTTACTTTATTTCGCAGCAGTTTCAGTGTCTATTTTCTTATGGAATATGTATTACATTAATGTTGCTTGGTTAAAAGCATTGCTTGTGCATGCTGCTTGACAGGATAGGTTTCAGTTTGCCTTCTCTTGTCAAGACTGGAGGAAAGATTCTGCTAAATTTTTTTTTGTATTACTTGAATAGTAACTTGTTAAAGATGTAAAACCAGTGGAAAAGGTCATCTCTTTTTTCTTATCAGAAAACAAACAGTTTCAACTGTAACTGAAAGTTGTAATTTTTGATGTATTTTGTAAAAAGGAAAAAATAGAGAGATTAGGGCTTTAATCATTACAGAAAATACAAACAAAAAAAATGAGAGAAGTGCAGTTCTATTTATTGATGAGATAGGGTATTCTTCACTTGATGTTGAAAATTTGGAAAACACAGTGTGTTGTCTATTTTGTATTTTGTATCATGAAAGATTGAAAATGAGAGAGTGAGAAAAAGAAAGAAAGATCATATCACTGTAATGCAGTTTGATGAGAAGTTGTATTGACACTGTAACTAGATTTTTCTTCAAGCTGTATCAAGATTTGATAATGAATGGAATTCTGAAGAGTCATTCTTGACTCTTGAGAATTCTATGCATTGTCTATCAAGAGGCACTTGATAGAAATAAGAGAAATAGAGAGATCCTCTGTATCATTGTATGTTCTATTAAAAGACATAAAAGGGGTTGGTGCTCCTTGAGATTGGTGTCTCTAAACAAAGGGGTTGGTGCTCCTTGAGTCGGTGCTCAGAAATCAGCCATTGAGGCATTGTCAAAATAATTATTGAAATGAAAGCCTGAAAAGGGAAACAGGTTCAGGAGTGGTTTTTCTACCCTAGGAGGGTTTTCCACTCGGCATACCTTGTGTCTATTTGATTTTCTATGATTCATTTGTTTAAGTGCTTTACTACTTTAAAATGCAATGTTACACTACTCTCATTTCAGTTTATGTGATTGCATTCAAATACATGAATGATTCTATCATTGATAAATGAGAACATATGTAAGGTTCTTTTCAGTTTCAATTAAATTTTTAAAGAAGTTATTAACACTGATTCACCCCCCGCTCTCAGTGTATTTTCACTCCAACATATATATATATATATATCTAATATGACAGTGAAAGGAAAAAGCACAAATCGCACGGTTGTTGTCCTCCCCACCATATCGACATCATGAAGTCTCATGGGATTGTGGCAAACTGTCAACCAAGTAAAGCATGAAACACTGATAAAAATTTGATGCAGTTCCATCATATATCACACAATGACAAAGTTGATAAAAAATTGTGTGTTCTAATATATGGATTCCTTTTCCTAGTGTTTTTTTGCTGCAAATACTTTTTGAAAAAGAGAATGCTAATAAAGAACTGTGGAAGATGGAATTTTTCTATAATCTTGATAAATATAGGAAAAGGAGAATATACATGAGGTCTTCTTTCAAAGAATAACTAATTTCGTAGATGAAATATACAGATATCATTAAAAGGAAGACATCGAAGAAATAGCAAAGGTTTTGCTTCAAAGCATAAATTGTATAAAAATAACTTTATAAACATACCTGATTTTGGTATGTACTAGAACATATCTAGCGATGTAGAAAGAAAAGGTGTAACGCCCTGCCATGCAACCCTAGAGGAAGTTGCAAACAACTACTTAAACAGGCTAATTTTTTTTTTAAAGTATAAATAATAAGTAAGTTTACTAGCTAATGCCAACAACCTCTAAGGTTACGAGACAAAGGTTATATAGAACCTCAACAAAAAATATGAATTAAACCATGTCATTTAATTACAAAATAACTTAAGCACATACATTCCAATAAGATGATTTACATCAAACATAAAGATAACTTTCCATTTCAATAAATCATTCATTAAACCATATGATTATAACTCTCATTCCTCGAATGAGGTAAGTTCAATAAACATAATTATAATTACAACCTTCCACCTCGATAACAACTGAGGGGTAAAATAATACAAGATCAATTGAAATGAAATACAATAAGGACCAATACTGAAACCCACGTGCTCTCCAACTAGAAGTCTCATCCACATGAACATGAAGATAGAACCCAACGGATTTAGGTGCATGCCACCCAACCAAGTGGAACCCAAAGGCCCACCCCCCATGCTAGGAGATAGTAACCAGGAATCCTAGCCAAGACCATCTACCACTAGACACAGACTAACACAAACTGAACCAAATTGAATCCACCAATCACATGTACAACACAAGTACAACTCAAAATACCATGCAAGTACAACACAAGTACAACTCTACATGGTCACATTGCTTCCAAAAATAAAGTAGAACAAGTATGTTATGAGAACCATACACACATAATCAAATACCAACTGAGGTCACATCAGGTATGTTAAGGAAACCATACCCACAAAATAAGTACCAACTGTTGTCTTAGATAGAGTGTCATCACATAGCTCGTCATGGGTTGTCCTCTGGGAATCTTCATAGGCTCCGCCCCCCCGCTAAGGGTTGTCCTAGTGGCCTCAACTGAATCCCGACCCCCATCCTCACTCATGTGGAATCAAATACCTTTCGTACAGACAAGATAAATGACCTTGCCATTCCAAGCCTTCCCACTCATCCCGAGTCTAAACAAGCCCTCGTGTCTATGAGTGAGGTAAAATTATCTTGATTAGTGTGATGTACCACCTAATCTTCTAAGTTTTGTTTTAGTTATCACATAATTAAACCACCCCTGTAGGTTATCCAGTTTACCTCTTCCGAGCTCTGGCCCCTATAGAAGCCACACTTCTACTTGACAACATAAACACGACAACCAAACATCAATGGCAGCAAGGTGCAACAAATAGGATAACAAGTCCACTCCTTTCTCAGGAGGCGACAAAGATAAAACCACTCCAAACACTGGAGGTAACAACAATAACAAAACCGCTCCTAACCGCTCCTGACAAGGAGGCACACATTACAAAATCCACTCCTTTCTCAGGAGGCACAAACATCCCCATTCGTGAAAAATGGGTACTAACATAGACACAACCTCATGCACTATCCAAGGGATACAAACGAGGTTGACATAACAAACCGACAACCCATGAAATAAATAACTCAACTGGTAGCCCTGTCCCATGCAATGACCCAATTTTCTCAAATGATGACAAGTACAGATAAGAGTCAAAACGAGAATTAAATCTGCTTTGGATATTCTAAATCCATGTCCTCATGCTAACATTTAGTACTTTATTGCGTTAATAAAAACTGAATTAAATACATCTTTTCAAAACAGAGAGAAATTAACACTAATAATCCAATTTAAATCATGCCATCCATAAAAATATAAGTTAAATACATGTCTATATAAAAATGTATATACATTCCCATTTAATTATAAGAGACTAAATTGCACAACATTAAATATTAAGTATTCATATTTCAAAATTATATAATATAATAATAAAATAATAATATAACATATTTTATTATTATAAAATATAATAATAAAATTAAATATTATATTAAACCTATTATTATTATTATTATACAATATAATAATAAAATATTTGAAAATCATATTTTATTATTACCAGATATAATAATAATAAAAAGAAATTAAAATATCAAATTTTACCATTTAAAAATAAATCCCCTTTTTTTTTTCTTTTTTTTAATGCTAACCACTCGCCGAAATTTCCTTGGGCCGCGCGTGCGCCATAAGCTCATGGCGACTGGCTTTTTCCCCTTGGCCACGGATTCAACCCAGGCAGTGGTGTGTTTTGCAAATGGCGGGGGTTTGGAGGGCTACGGTGTGCTACACAGTCTGCCCCCGGCGGCGGTGACTGTGCTACGCACAGCTGTCCACCCTTGCGGGTGGCGCGGTTGTGCTTAGCACAGCCAACCACCGCTTGCGGTGGCGGCTGCGTAAGCACCGGCCGTGAGCGGAAGGAGTGGTGGCGGGGATGTGGGTGGGGAGCGCGCTGGGCACGGCTCCCTCCACCTGCCTCCATGGGAGGTGCAGTGGGGGTTGAGCCCCCAGCCCCCCATAATTTTCTTTTTAATATTTATTTATTTAAAAAATAAAAATAAATTAATATCTTAAAAGCCTGCGGATTTTAATCCGGTTTTAAACAATAAAACAGGGTTTCAATTTTATTTAAAAAAATAAAAATAGTATGAGAATAAATCCCAAACCCACTTAATATATATGTATATATATATTTCATATATATATATAAAAACTTATATAAGTAAATATTTGCATACTCACACCAAAAATTTGCAAATTTAATTGAGAAAAAAATTGAAAGAACAGTTTCCAGCCAAGAACATATATTTGCTTGAAGAAATTTATTTTCAAATGAGGATTTTGTAAACAACATATCTAAATCTATCAATTTAATAACATGAACCTGGTTTTGCAAGAATTTGGGGAAGATCCAGATGATGATCGACTCCTTCCTTTGATCCCCACCTCAGATCAGCAAATTTCACAACTCCAATCCAAAACCCACAAACTTGAAAAATTCTTTCTCTCACAAATTCAAACTTTTCTCAAAACTCCAAGATCCCCAAAATTGAGAGAAAAATTCAAACATAAGGATTTTTCCCTAAAATCCTTCAACCACCCTACTAAATTCTTCAAAACAGAAAATGCAAAAATATCTAATTTCTTCAATTTTTGAATTTCAAACTTCTAATTGACTTTAATTTCATTTTCTCAATTTTCAATTCCTAATTTCTCAAATTGTCTTTCATGCATTTTCTTTATTTTCAAATTCAACAAAATAACAATTACTTCAACATAAATAAATTCACTTCTTTCAACATCAAAATTTAATTAATTAATAAATAGATTTAATCAACGATTAAATTATTTATTAATTAAATTAAATTAATAATAAATAAATTATATTTCAACATAATTCCAGATTAAATCAATCCACAACTTAAATACATTAAGCTATTTAAATCATTCAATGTAACTTGCAATTAAATAACGAAGAGAGGGAACAATAACCCTAGCAACACAACGTGACAAACAACCGAAGACATACAAGGACTAGGGTGACGACCTGGCACGGAAACCTAGCTACTATCTCCCAATCGAATATCGTTGGGTATTGAACATGCTCTCACCTGTGAAACCAGGTGGAGTCGATGTCCTGTACTTGTCAACCTGTAAATCAAATAAACAACATAAAATACACATCGTGAAGAGGAAATCACAAGATCGTAGGGCACTCGCAAGCGAGTGATGCGATACAGTCCTCTTCACCAATACAGGAGTAATAACTGACGCATCTAAAATAACAACATAATTGAAAGCATGAAACATCATAAAATAAATATCCACATATGCTAATTCCAAACATGCCATAATAATCGCATCAAAATATAGTATGATCACATCAAGATACATCACGATAAAACAGTGATCCATTGTAATCAAGTACATAGTCCAAGTACACCACAAAATTAAAGCATAGAAAAGAAACAACATAGTTCGCACAAAAGATCAAAATGGAGGGGTATTACATCCTCCCCCCCTAGGGGCAGACTTACTCCTAGAAGCCTACAAATAGATAGGGATATAACTCCCTCAAATAGACTACATATAAATCAAAACCTCGACCCCTGAGGCCGAACACCCTGCATTGGACGACCAACCCCAAAAGTCTCAACAACAGCTCCCCGATACCCAGGCTGCCAGTTATCGACCACAACATAAGTTCGATGAGATCTACCTGCATCACCAACTATCGGCTCAGATGTCGTTGGTCCCTGAGGAAACCTAGATGTGCCCTTGTTGGGACACATTCTAGCTATGTGACCCTGCTGGCCACAAGAAAAACATCCTGTACCTCTACCATAACCTCTATCTCTAGATGGTGCGCTAGACTGTTGTGCACTATCCCTGAAGGTAGATTGTGAACCCTGAGCTGACTGATCGAAGATGAAACATTTTGCATGCCTCCAGTTCCTGTTCCTCCTAGGTGAAGAAACACCATCATCTTGACAAGACTGAGAGACTGTACTCTTCCCAAGCGCACTCTCCTGCTGCTGACCACTCTATGATGGTCTCTGATGGGATCGAGAAGGTGCACCTCCTTGAGGGTGCCCTCCTAGAGCACTAGATCCTGCTGCTGAACTACCACCAACCTGCACTCCTATGTGACCTCCAAGTGCCATACTCAAATTCTCCTCAATAAGGCGTGCTTTCTCTACTGCTATATCCATGGTCTTGGGTTCGAAAACCCTCACACCACCATTGAGACGAGCATCTAAGCCCCTAACAAAATGGTGCACTAACATGCTCTCATCATCACCAATCCCGGCATACTGTTTGAGCTCGTAAAAATGTCGCTCGTACTGCTCAACAGATAATTCCATCTGACGCAAGGCATGGAACTTGTCGCCTTGACGCTATTGCCAATGCTCAGATAAGAATCGAGCCCTAAACCTCTCTAAGAAGATCTCCCATGATGTTGTGTGGATGTCAATGTGGAGCTTCTGCTCCTCTAGTCTCCACCAAGTGGATGCAAATCCCCTCAACTGCATAATAGCATATCGAGCTCTGGTGTTACTGCCATACGGATGCATGGCGAAACACCTATCTAGGTCTATGAGCTAAGTCTCGACCTCTAAACCCATACCAGATCCATCATATAAAGGAGGGTGCCCCCTGAGCAAGTCCCTCATATGTGACTCAGACTGTGGTGGAACTTCCCTCACCACAGGGTTATCTTGAACCTCAACCTGCCTAGGTCCAAGGAGTGCCAAAGCATCCTCTAGCACTCTACGCCAAGCTTCGATTCCTGCTGGATCCTACTGACGATCTCTGACTCCAGGTACATTCTGAGATGCCTGAGGTTCTACCAAATCAGGAGCAATTGAAACACGAGGAGGAGAGTCATGTTGACTCCCACCTCGACCACCTATACGGCCACGGCCACGCCCTCTACCTCTCTCGCATCTGGGTGGCATAATCCTGCACAGACACTTTAAGATATTAGGCAAGGTACACAACTTAAAGCCTACACAACTGAAAGCTTAATGATCCCATCATAATCCCAAAGTACCCAATGTTTAAACCTAGGCTCTGATACCATGTGTAACGCCCCACCATGCAACCCTAGAGGAAGTTGCAAACAACTACTTAAATAGGCTAATTTTTTTTTAAAGTATAAATAATAAGTAAGTTTGCTAGCTAATGCCAACAACCTCTAAGGTTATGAGACAGAGGTTATATAGAACCTCAACAAAAAACATGAATTAAACCATGTCATTTAATTACAAAATAACTTAAGCACATACATTCCAATAAGATGATTTACATTAAACATAAAGATAACTTTCCATTTCAATAAATCATTCATTAACCCATAAGATTACAACTCTCATTCCCTGAATGTGGTAAGTTCAATAAACATAATTATAATTACAACCTTCCACCTCGATAACAACTAAGGGGTAAAATAATACAAGATCAACTGAAATGAAATACAATAAGGACTAATACTGAAACCCACGTGCTCTCCAACTAGAAGTCTCGTCCACATGAACATGAAGATAGAACCCAATGGATTTAGGTGCACGCCACCCAACCAAGTGGAACCCAAAGGCCCACCCCCCGTGCTAGGAGATAGTAACCAGGAATCCTAGCCAAGACCATCTACCACTAGACACAGACTAACACAAACTGAACCAGACTGAATACAACAATCACATGTACAATACAAGTACAACTTAAATACCACGCAAGTACAACATAAGTACCACTCTACATGGTCACATTGCTTCCAGAAATAAAGCAGAACAAGTATGTTATGAGAACCATACATATCGAACCAAATACCAACTGAGGTCACATTAGGTATGTTAAGGAAACCATACCCACAAAACAAGTACCAACTGTTGTCCTAGATAGAGTGTCATCACACAACTCATCATGGGTTGTCCTCTGGGAATCTTCATAGGCTCCGGCCCCCCACTAAGGGTTGTCCTGGTGGCCTCAACCGAATCTCGGCCCCCATCCTCACTCATGTGGAATCAAATACCTTTCGTACAGACAAGATAAATGATCTTGCCATTCCAAGCCTTCCCACTCATCCCGAGTCTAAACGATCCCTCGTGTCTATGAGTGAGGTAAAATTATCTTGATTAGTGTGAAGTACCACCTAATCTTCTAAGTTTTGTTTTAGTTATCACTTAGTTAAACCACCCCCGTAGGTTATCCAGTTTACCTCTTCCAGGCTCTAGCCCCTACATAAGCCACTCTTCTACTTGACAACATAAACACACCAACCAAACATCAATGGTACCAAGGTGCAACAAACAGGATAACAAGTCCACTCCTTTCTCAGGAGGCAACAAAGATAAAACCACTCCAAAGACTGGAGGTAACAACAATAACAAAACCGCTCCTGACCGCTCCTGACAAGGAGGCACACATTACAAAATCCACTCCTTTCCTAGGAGGCAAAAATGTCCCCGTTCATGAAAACCTGGTATTGACATAGACACAACCTCATGCACTATCCAAGGGATACAAACCAGGTTGACATAACAAACCGACAACCCACAAAATAGATAACTCAACTGGTAGCCCTGTCCCATGCAATGACCCAATTTTCTCAAATGATGACAAGTATAGATAAGAGTCAAAACGAGAATTAAATCTGCTTTGGATATTCTAAATCCATGTCCTCATACTAACATTCAGTACTTTATTGCGTTAATAAAAACTGAATTAAATACATCTTTTCAAGACAGAGAGAAATTAACACTAATAATCCAATTTAAATCATGCCATCCATAAAAATATAATTTAAATACATGTCTATATAAAAATGTATATACATTCCCATCTAATTATAAGAGACTAAATTGCACAACATTAAATATTAAGTATTCATATTTTAAAATTATATAATATAATATTAAAATAATAATATAACATATTTTATTATTATAAAATATAATAATAAAATTAAATATTATATTAAACCTATTATTATTATTATACAATATAATAATAAAATATTTGAAAATCATATTTTATTAGTACCAGATACAATAATAATAAAAAGAAATTAAAATAACAAATTTTATCATTTAAAAATAAATCCCCCCTTTTTTTTTCTTTTGCTTTATGCTAACCACCCGCCAAAATTTCCTTGGGCTGTGCGCGTGCCCTAACCTCATGGCGGCTGGCTTTTTCCCCTTGGCCGTGGGTTCAACCCAGGTGGCAGCGTGTTTTGCAGACAGCGGGGGTTTGGAGGGTGGCTGTGGGCGGAAGTAGTGGTGGTGGGGATGTGGGTGGGGAGCGTGCTGGGCGCGGCTCCCTCCACTTGCCTCCATGGGAGGTGCGGTGGGGGTTGAGCCCCCACCCCCCATAATTTTTTTTTTTATATTTATTTATTTATTTAAAAAAAGAAAATTAATTTCTTAAAAGCAGATTTTTAATCCGGTTTTAAAAAATAAAATAGGGTTTCAATTTTATTTAAAAAAAAAAGATGAGAATAAATCCCAAACCCACATAATATATATGTATATATATATTTCATATATATATATATATATATATATACATATACATATATATATATACATATACATATACATATACATATACATATACATATACATATACATATATATATATATATATGTATATATATATATATATACATATAAATATATAAACTTATATAAGTAAATATTTGCATACTCACACCAGAAATTTGCAAATTTAATTGAGAAACAAATTGAAAGAACAATTTCCAGCCAAGAACATATATTTGCTTGAAGAAATTTATTTTCAAATGAGGATTTTGTAAACAACATATCTAAATCTATCAATTTAATAACATGAACCTAGTTTTGCAAGAATTTGGAGAAGATCTAGATGATGATCGACTCCTTCCTTTGATCCCCTCCTCAGATCAGCAAATTTTACAACTCCAATCCAAAACCCACAAACTTGAAAAATTCTTTCTCTCACAAATTCAAACTTTTCTCAAAACTCCAAGATCCCCAAAATTGAGAGAAAAATTCAAACATAAGGATTTTTCCCTAAAATCCTTCAACCACCCTAATAAATTCTTCAAAATAGAAAATGCAAAAATATCTAATTTCTTCAATTTTTGAATTTCAAACTTCTAATTGACTTTAATTTCATTTTCTCAATTTTCAATTCCTAATTTCCCAAATTGACTTTCATGCATTTTCTTTATTTTCAAATTCAACAAAATAACAATTACTTCAACATAAATAAATTCACTTCTTTCAACATCAAAATTTAATTAATTAATAAATAGATTTAATCAACGATTAAATTATTTATTAATTAAATTAAATTAATAATAAATAAATTATATTTCAACATAATTCCAGATTAAATCAATCCACAACTTAAATACATTAAGCTATTTAAATCATCCAATTTAACTTGCAATTAAATAACAAAGAGAGGGAATGATAACTCAAGCAACACAACCTGACAAACAACCGAAGACATACAAGGACTAGGGTGACGACCTGGCATGGAAACCTAGCTACTATCTCCCAATCGAATACCGTTGGGTATTGAACACACTCTCACCTATGAAACCAGGTGGAGTCGATGTCCTGTACCTGTCAACCTATAAATCAAGTAAACAACAACATATAATATGAACAACATAAAATACACACAGTGAAGAGGAAATCACAGGATCGTAGGGCACTCACAAGCGAGTGATGCGATATTGTCCTCTTCACCAATACAGGAGTAATAACTGACACATCTAACATAACAACATAATCAAAAGCATGAAACATCATAACATAAATATCCACATATGTTAATTCCAAACATGCCATAATAATCGCATCAAAATATAGTATCATCACATCAAGATACATCACGATAAAACAGTTATCCACTGTAATCAAGTACATAGTCCAAGTACAACACAAAATTAAAGCATAGAAAGAAACAACATAGTTCGCACAAAAGATCAAAACGGAGGGGTATTACAAAAGGGGTGAATGTATAACTTTGGTATATACTGGAGGATATCTATCCCTTGCAGAAAGAAAAGGGGTGAATTTATAAGTTAATAAAATATAAATTTATAAAACAAACCTTGATTATGGTTAAAACTATGGGCATCTTTTAGGCATGAATTGTTCCACATATGAGCTTCATATCTCCTTGTCCATCTATGCTTGCATCGAGGCCAACATTGTATTACTGCAAAGCAAGATTTTATTTCAATCTATCAAAATATATATCAATGGTTAGATGTCTATGGAACAGTTAAAAAGATAGTGGGAAAACAGCTTACAACAACAATAAGGGGATGAGACAGTGTAGATTGTAGAACACAACACTTGTTAAACCATCCAATCTACCAACTAGTGGAGGTGTATGGCGGGTTTTTACCATTATGTACTTGTTGAGCGAGGCAACCAAATCCACTACCGCCAACCCATGTGGTCAACAAAATATATCATTGTTGTGAACAGGCTCAGGAAATTACTCACAAATTCCATGGAGTGTTATCATATATTAAGAAAAAAATGAAATGTATAGAAGACTATATTTGTGAAAGCAATATAGAGGAAAAGTGAAACAGTAAAATGCATTCTATTGTTGTTGTACGATGGGGGCAGATGAAGTAAATGCAATATTGAGCATTGCAATGTGGGAAAGTATACTTTGATTAAGTTTTATTGTCAAAACAACCATTGTCTAAGAATTTGCTTCAAGCTTCCATCAGGATTTTTGTCAGCCAAGTTGTGAATTGGATTTTCCAATGCCAGAGATGCCCCAGCCGGTGGGGACTTGACCGGATTTTTTTGTTGTGACATGGAGGTTGGTAATTACATGGGTTGGCGGCGGTGGATTTGGTGTCCTCGACATTCTGAAGCTGAATGGTTGTGTATAACTTATTTAGTAACAAATTAATGTTATTCTAATACCTCTCATACAATTACTCTATTTATCTTCAATATATATATGTGTATATGTATCTGTCTATGTTTTGAAGCATTGATTTTCACATATAGCTCACATTTTATTTAAATATATATATATATATCTAATATGATAGTGAAAGGAAAAAGATTAAATCGCATGGTTGTTATCCTCCCGACCACATCGACATCATGAAGCCTCATGGGCTCATGGAAAACTATCAACCAAGTAAAGCATGAAACACTAATGACAAATTTGTGATGTAGTTCCATCATATATCAAACAATGACAAAGTTGGTGAAAAAATTGCGTGTTCTAATATATGGATTCCTTTTCCTAGTGTTTTTTTGCTGCAATAAATTTTTTAAAAAGAGAATGCTAATAAAGAACTGTGGAAGATGGAATCTTTCTCTAATCTCGATAAATATAGGAAAAGGAGAATATACAGGAGGTCTTGTTTCAAAGCATAACGAATTTCATAGATGAAATACACAGATATCATTAAAAGGAAGACATCAAAGAAATACCAAAGGTTTTGCTTGAAAGCATACATTGTATACAAATAAATTTATAAACATACCTAATTTTGGTATGTACTAGAATGCATCTAGCCATGTAGAAAGAAAAGGGGTGAATGTATAACTTTGGTATGTACTAGAGGATGTCTATCCCTGCAGAAAGAAAAGGGGTGAATGTATAAGTTAGTAAAATATAAATCTATAAAACAAACCTTGATTATGGTTACAACTATGGGCATCTTTTAGGCATGAATTGTTCCATAGATGGGCTTCATATCTCCTTGTCCATCTATGCTTGCATCGAGGCCAACATCATATTACTGCAAAGCAACATTTTATTTCAATCTATCAAAATATATATCAGTGGTTAGATGTCTATGGAACAGTTAAAAAGATAGTGGGAAAACAACTTACAACTACAATAAGGGGATGAGACAATGTAGATTGTAGAACACAACACTTGCTAAACCATCCAATCTACCAACCAGTGCAGGTGTATGGTAGGATTTTACCATTATGTATTTGTTGAGAAAGGCAACCAAATCCACTACCACCAACACACATGGTCAACAAACTCCATCGTTGTTGTGAACAGGCCCGGGCAAGGCCTCGCAAATTCCATGGAGTGTTATCATATATTAAGCAAAAAATGAAATGTACAAAAGACTATATTTTTGAAAGCAATATAGAGGAAAAGTGAAACAGTAAAATTCTCAAAAGAGGTTTTGCTTCAAAGCATACATTGTATACAAATAACTTTATAAACATACCTGATTTTGGTATGTACTAGAACGTATCTAGCCATGTAGAAAGAAAAGGGGTGAATGCATAACTTTGGTATGTACTAGAGGATATCTATCCCTGTAGAAAGAAAAGGGGTGAATGTATAAGTTAGTAAAATATAAATTTATAAAACAAACTTTGATTATGGTTACAACTATGGGCATCTTTTAGGCATGAATTGTTCTATAGATGGGCTTCATATCTCCTTGTCCATCTATGCTTGCATCGAGGCCAACATCGTATTAATGCAAAGCAACATTTTATTTCAATCTATCAAAATATATATCAGTGGTTAGATGTCTATGGAATGGTTAAAAAGACAGTGGGAAAACAACTTACAACAACAATAAGGCGATGAGACAATGTAGATTGTAGAACACAACACTTGTTAAACCATCCAATCTTCCAACTAGTGGAGGTGTATGGCAGGTTTTTACCATTATGTACTTGTTGAGCGAGGCAACCAAATCCACTACCGCCAACCCACGTGGTCAAAAAACTCCATCGTTGTTGTGAATAGGCTCGGAAAATTCCTCACAAATTCCATGGAGTGTTATCATATATTAAGCAAAAAATGCAATGTACAAAAGACTATATTTTTGAAAGCAATATAGAGGAAAAGTGAAACAATAAAATGCTCAAAAGATAATTCTATAGATCAACATTATACATATATATATACATATACATACAGATACATATACATATACATATGCATACACATACACATACACATACATATACATATGCATATACATATATACACATACACATACACATACACATACACATACACATACACATACACATACATATACATATACATATACATACATACACATATATATACATACACATATACATATACATATGCATATACATGTACATACACATATAATTTTCGCCCTTCATTTATTGTTTGTAGTTAGCTTTGTGCATCGTTGGTTTTATACTCATTACTATATGAGTAATTGCAATTAAATCTTCTTTCTTTCGTCAAAAAATATGGTTAGGGTTAGTAAATTTTTCACCTTTTCTATTCTCCATGTACTTGGCACTAAATATTATAGAGAAATAGAGAAGATTTGCCTAGGGTTTTTAATGATGACCTGGAGCTTACCTCTTCGACAAAGAATGTTCCTAAATGTTGCTCATTGGTCAATAAGGATTGCAAAATAATTATGAATTTAGAATTGGAAAGGCAATTGTTACATAGTAAATATCTTTTTTATATCTATTTTACAGTTTCCCTATTTGTCTATAATATTTAGTGCCAAATAATGTAGATTGAATTTTGAATTGACAAGTGAACTGTTATATAGATTGGTTCAGACCTAGATGATATAATTTTACCTCTGTCTTAGTTTTATATTTATTAGACACAGATGCACATCTATATTTGACCCTTTTATCTAGGCTAATCAATCAATTGGTAGATTATTATTTAATTATTTTAAGATACATATATGCATATAAATACATCAAAGACTTGAAGTTATGGATTAAATAATATTTATGAAAAATATGGAAGATTAAAGGATTACCCTCTTTTAAAGAGTTATTAGTCATATATTTAATTACTAATATTCAATAAAAAATATTCTTTAAAAAAACCTCAGTCCATAACATTAGGTATGGCATATTTTTCCCAATGCTTATGTGGTAGTAGATAATTTATTACTTTGATGTTATTTATTTTCATTTTTTTTATTTGAATATTAGTTATGATGGTCAAAGTAATTACACACAAACATATAACAAAATATATATGTATCCATGTCGATATAAATGTATATCTATGGATGATCACAAGAGGAATAACATGGTTTCAACATTGCAATATATAAATATATATATAAAATTATTGTACAGATTTCTTCGTTAACCATTTTTCAGTATTTGACTATTTTTATGTGTTTGCCATTGAAGATAATAGTGCTATTCAATGATTATAAATGGAAGAAGGGAATTTCGAATATGCATAGAAGAACTAAAAATTCCACTATATAACAAGAATAAGAATCATAGTGACAATGCATAGTAAAAAAAAATTGGGCACCATGTTAAAATCAAAAGGATGGGAGGTCAATGAATGTGAAAATATATATATGCAAACATAGGAATAAATTATGTTCATATTTGTAAAAAAGAAGTCTTAACAGCCCATAGTGAGCATTAAAAAGGAAAGAGTAGGAGAAATGTTGGAAAGTGCAAAAGAGTAGTCAAAGCGTAGGCTCGCTAGTGGAGCCTTTTTCTAGAGAAGGGGTAGATATATTTACTATGTCTGAAAGAAACAGTTTACACTCTGCTTCGAAATCAACTTTTATTGCTTTCACAATCGTTGCTTTAAGCCAGACCTCAGAATTGTAAGTATATGTTTTGATGAAGATAGTAAATATGTATGGTTTACAAATAAGGCCTTTAATAACAGCAACAAGATTTGTTGTAGACTCAGAGCTATCCTACAAAATGTAGAGGTCTTTTTTCTGGAATTTGCAGTAAACTAGTGGTAGCTTCATCAAAATTAATGCACCAAAGACTGGCTGAATGGTCTTGTTGCTTTAACTGCAGAAGATAGTGGTAGTTGCATTCCTCGATTTCCATCTAGCAACGATCACAAAACCAAACATCAGCACAGGGGCATGAGCATTTTATTTTGCATTCTTTCCCATTCACCAAAAAGGGGCAAGTAGGATAACAAAAAGATTCATTTTTTTTAATTTGAATGGTTCCTTTAAAAATGGCTTCAATAGTTTCTGGCAAGTGAAGGCAGTTGTTCAAGATGAATGCAATAGTAACTGTATCATTTGAAGGATGCAGCCTACGAGGTGTAGAAGAAGATGAAACCATTTGTTCTACTTTGATTGGGCCCTTAGATCTAAGAGTTTTTTCCTTAGGAAAAGAAGGGTTAATGTCAAGGACTGTTGCTGTTGATGTGTTGATAACTTTGCCATTAAAGTAGCCCATTAAAGTAGGCCACCCTGCACAACAACTATGACTATATCACCAAAAAGTTACATCCACTCCAAGGCATCACCTTTTTCTTGCCAACTTGGGCCCCACAAATTAACATCAATGAAAGAAGCAGAGGTATCATATAGTTTAATAGTTTTCCAAATTGTTTCAGATCCATTTTTCCTACAAATAGTTGATATGTACCAAACATGTACTACAATGCCAATAATATCAACCAAGCTATTATCACTATAATTTCTTATGTCACTAGCTAGCACAAATGCAGAGGTTTTTTTTTACACGGAAATATCATTTGCACACCGTTTTACTATTGATTTTTCATCCAAAATAATTTCAAGGTTACTATTTAATTTACTGAATTTTTTATTTGCTTCCTTCAACAATCCTCTTGATATCAAATAAGTTGCACCCACCTCAACTCATGTAACGCCCTGCCATGCAACCCTAGAGGAAGTTGCAAACAACTACTTAAATAGGCTAAATTTTTTTTTGTTTAAGTACAATGAACATGCAAGTACATTACCCATTGATTTAAATCAATATTTATTATCCCAAAATGGGTTATTTAACATGTAAACAAATTACCCAACCCTTCCAAATACAAATATATCATATAATATGCATATTTAATTACTTAATACACAATTATTTATTCAATTACATAATACCCCTTTAACATATATTATATTAATATTATAACATTATAAATATTAATATATATTATAATATATCAATATTATAATGTTATGAAAAATAATAATATATATTATATTATATTAATATTAAAATATTATATATCATAATAATAAATATTAATATATACATAATAATAAATATTAATATATACATATTAATGATTAATATTATAAATATATAATAATAATATTAATATAATATTAAACTAAATAAAAAAAACAAAAAACAAAAAAAATAAAATAAAATAAAAAGTCAAAGAAAAAAGAAGCCCACGTACCTCCCCTGGCCGCACGCGCCCTTATCACTATGGGCGACTGTGTTTACACACAGCCGACCCCCATTAATGGGGGCGACAGCCAGTGGTAAGGAAAGGGGGAGTGGGGAGGAGCGTGCTGGGCACGGCTCCCTCCACCCGCCTCCCATGGGGGCACGGTGGGGGTTGAGCCCCCAGCGACCTCCCTCGACCCTTGTGAATTTTTTTATAATAAAAAAAAAATTGATTAAAACAAAAAAAATAGGGTTTAAACCCTACAAGCGTACATCCGCCTGGGGATTTCAATAAAATTCAGCTAGCATAACCCTTCTTTAAACAAAGAACAAATATGTATATATATATACATATATAACATTTCTGGTTTTCTTTTGGACAAAACAAATTGAGAAATCAGAAAATAAATAAATAAATGAAACAAACAATTACACCCAAACATCATCTTTGAAGCATTTGTTTTGTTTTCTTTCCTTTTTGAGGGTTTCTCTTGCTAATTTGGAGAACAAGATTTCATCTTTGTTTCAATAGCATACAAACAACAAAATTCAAGAATTATTTCCACATGAACTTCTATCATTGATATTTAAAATTCAAAAATAACTCAAAAGAAAACATTTAAAAGACTTGAACCTGATTTTTTTGAAGATGATAGAAGATCTTGATGTGTTCTTGCTTCCCTTTTAAATTCCACAGATTCTATCAGCTTTCTTCAAAAACCCACAATCTTCAACAATTCTTTCTCTTTTCCTTTGGTTTTTCTCCAAACTCATGAACATTCAACTTGTGAAGCAAAATTCAATAATAATAAAAATCTCCCCAAAAATCCTACAACCACTCTCATAAATTCTTCAGAACATAAAAATAGAAAATATCTAATTTCTTTCAATTTTTTGAATTCAAATTTCTAATTTGACTTTTAATTTATTTTCTTTTATTTTTATTTCATCTTTTCCATATTCTCAATCTCACACAAAATTTTATTAACTCCAAAATGGAAAAATTTATTTATTTCCAATCAATTAATTTAACTATCAATAAACTAAATCTAATCAAAGATTAAATTTATTTATTAATAAATTAAATTAGTTAATAATTTAAATTACATTTCAACATAAACTAGATAAAGTTAAATGGCAATTTAACTACCAAGCATATATTTTAACCTTTTTCCAACCTTCTAATTTAAACTAAAATCAAACAAATTGAACAATATAAAACAACTGGACCACACCAAAACCGATGACACACTATGACTAGGGTGACGACTTGGCACAAAATCCTAGCTACTATCTCCCAATCGAATACCATTGGGCCATTGAACATGCTCCAACCTATGAAACCAGGTGGAGTCGATGTCCTGTACCTGTCAACCTGAAAATCAAGTACACAACAACATATAATATGAACAGCATAAAATACACACCGTGAAGAGGGAATCACGGGATCGTAGGGTGCTCGCAAGCGAGTGATGTGATGCCGTCCCCTTCACCAATACAATGTAACTAATTGACAAATCTAACATACTAATATAATCCAAAGCATAAACATCATTAATTCGAATATCCATTTATGCTAATCCAAAACATGGCAAAAGATAACATCATATTAAAATACCATCACATCGAAAGCTAACATTAACGCCACTTTATATATAGCGATCAAAAGAAGTCAGGTACCATAGTCAAGGTACCAACAGGAAGTACAACATAACAACGCATAACACTGTTCGATCAAAAGGACAAAACAGAGGGGTATTACAAATCAACCATAATGAAGTTCAACAATATTATCGAAACAAGTAACATGTATTCTTGTCCCCTCCATATCTATAATGTCAAAACTAAAAAGTTGGCCTTCACCTCTTTGTTTGTGGAAATGGTACATCTCTCTAATATGTGTTACACACCCTTTCACTATCCAAACATTTTGACAAATGTTCAAATATTTAATAGGGCTGACATTTGGAGGGCTGTTTTGTTTTTTAGGGGACAGCTGCAGACCAAATTTAGGGGTCCATTTAGAAGGAGAAGGCGATTGTGGCCCCAAAATTTGCTCTTCTTGCTGCTTGAACAAATACCTAGGGGTCCCAATGATTTGACAATCAGACTTAATCACAACTAAGTTGAATATGATTAAGTCCCTAGAAAAGAAGAAAAATAATATATTGGACACATTATATTAGGCACATACGGAGGAGAAAGATAATTTTTAAAAATAGAAAAGAAACAACGTATCTCGCCTTCAACCTTGGACATTCCTACAGACATAGTCTTTTAAATATACAAGGGACCCTATTTTCAAGGCACCTGAAAACAAAAAATCATTGCATTTGGAAGGTAGGGTTCCTATTTGCATATGGTGGCCATCAAACAAGACAACCTTGTATCCCTCAACCTTCCCTTCATCACCACCAAATTTTTTGAAGGACAAAAGTTGAAGGACCAAAGAGGGAATGACATCTCCAACATTGATGGAATGAACTACAAATGAAGTCAAAGTTGGTTGTTTCTTTGCAGCCTACAAAGACAAGTTCAATCAAGGAAAATGCACATCATCACACCAAATGGATAAAACAAGGAAAACAAAGGTTGCAAAGATATTTTTATGTGTTCTAAAAGATCGATGCATATGTACTTCCACATCTATATGCTTTACTAGGGTATAAAATTGGAAACATAAATAGTAAAGCATATGCGGTGTATCTTTTTGTATTTTAGAATCCTAAAATTAAAGGAACTGAAAGGAAATGTTCAAGTTTATTACAAGAGACGAAGGAAACAATAACAAAAAAATTGTAACAGGTATAAGGAAAAGGAAATACAAACTTATGGAATTAGGATTTGGAGACTGGTGGATGGCACCCTCAGAACCAGACTCCATAGTGGGACCTATGTGAGGTGTCACCAAATCAATTTTGGGGGGATCTAGAGACCCATCGACAAAGCCCAATTCTACTGACATAGTTTTGGGACCTTTTAGAGGGAGAAAATGTTGCAATTATAGTTGACTGATTGGCACCTCTATTTCACAATAAAAATAAAAGATTAATGTATTGCAACATACAATGCCAAATGCTAGACAACTTAGAAATATTGATAATCTACCAACCATTTTACTATTTTGAACTACAACACCCATGCAAAATGACTTACAGATTCTACAGAACAACAATTTTAACATAAATAATAAATAAATCATTTATGCAAAACACCCATGTAAAATGACTTACAAATTGTGGAGAACAACAGTTTTAAAACCCTCCAATCTTCTATAAAACCAACCATGGAGCCGAGTACAGGTTATTGCTACTCATTGGCTTTACAAGTTCTATTTAGTGTGGGTTTGGTGCCAAAGAATGTAGCTCAAATTTTGAATTGAAAATCCAACTCTTACACAAACTGTTTGTCTTGTA